>ML682267.1:139672-199492 GCA_007922195.1 Podocnemis expansa
GGGGGGGGGGCTGCGCAGCGGGCCCCACGGGGGTGGGGCAGAGTGCAGTGAGCAACAGGAGTTGCTCAGCTGCTCTCTCCCCTTAGAGGGAACATTGAAGCCATGTATAATGAAAAAGAACCAGGTTTGGAATTTTGTGGCCTACGGGCCAGCACCAGTCAGGCTCTGCAGCCCCCATGTACAAAAACTGTGGGCAGCCCTGGCTTTATCATTTCTGCTCTTGCAGACATAGTAATAAAGTCACATGTAACCTGAATTAATCCTCAGTGCAGATGATGATGATAATGATCACAAAGAGAAACTGAGTGTCAGGGATTTACATGGATTAACCCCACTGACTCCCAGTGGCAGGGAGTGCTGTCAGTTAACACTGCTAATCCCCCACATCAGAACAAAAAGTTAAGCATCACTTTAAACATGGCTGTGTTCACACATAGGGGGTTATTTCGATATAAGTTGTTTTGAAACAACTTATATCAAAATAACACCTTATTTTGAAATAACTTAAGCTGAATTAGCAAAAAGTTACTTCGAAATAAGGAAAAAGGCGGGAAACGAAATAGCAAGTTCATAGTGTGAACATGCTATTTCACTTGGGGAGGGGGATGCAGGCACCCGCGCGGTTCAGCACAGCTGAGTGCTGATCCCTGCTGGTCCCTGCAGAGGGGGGCTGCAGGCACCCGCAGGGTTCAGCACAGCCCAGCACTGATCCCCACCGGCTTAAAGCCCAGGCTGCCCCCAAACCCACCAGTGCTGGGCTGCACTGAACCCCGCCGGTGCCTGCAGCCCCGCTCTGCCGGCCAGGGGACACCCCTCAGCACCCTGGCCAGGGTGCTGAGGGTTCCCTGGCCAGGGTGCTGAGGGGGCAGCCCTTCAAATGTTTCGGAACACCTTGTTCCGAAACAACATGTTCACACGCATTGTTTTGAAACAACGATTTCGAAACAAGGTTGTTTCGCCCCCAAATGGGGTTTAACTTGTTTCGAAACAACATAGTTGTTTCGAAACAATGGGTTCCCGTTGTATCGAAACAACTGTGCGTCGTGTGAACATGCTTTTTTTGTTTCGAAACAACCTCGTTGTTTTGAAACAAAAATGCTGTGTCAACACAGCCCATAAGACTTCAGTGAGATGCTGTTCATGGACTTCAGGTTATACATACCTTTATAGCCCTTCTGCCAGTCAGAATTGTCAGCAACAAGGAGTGGATTGGAGCCTCCATAGGGGAATAGTTCCCCTCTCACAAGCAGAGAGTCTGAGGGTAGAAAGAAAATGCTTTAAGAAAAGGAAAGAGGTAAGTCAGCACTAATTTGGGAAAACAGCACAAGTAAGATTCATAGACACAAAACCCCATGATCAAAACCCCTCACCCACCCCAGAGTACCTGGGGCAGTGTCCTTTGCCTCCCCCCTCTAGTTGGCTGTCACCCACCCTAACAGGTGTTGACGTTGGTCAGAAATGACCTAGAACCCAGAGGTGCCTCTGAGTGCATGGCAGGGGAAGAGAAAGGACACTATCTTTGCCCTTCAGACCATCATTGCTGCTCCCAGCCACCCTGAGCACTACAGCAGTGGTTTTAAAGCAGCATGTCAAGGCACACTAGTGTGCCATGAAAACCATCCAGTGAGCTGTGAAATTTTATACAGAGAATGAAAAGTGTTGTAAAACAAACATTGCTACATCTTAAACAATATTATATCCGACCAAAATTACAACTCATAAAACTCATGAAAATTAATCATTGAATTAAAAGCGAGGTATCAGACTGTCAATTCTAAAACATGAACACTCGAAACACAGGTGACCATAGGGCAAAACTGAGATATCTATTTTTTTCTGAAGTATTTGAAACCTTAATGCATTTGATCTTTCTTTGGCTTGTTGTAAGCACTGTGTTGCAAGCTTTTCCAGTAAGACCATAACCAAAGTAAATGTAAGTAAATTTATGAGTAATCAATTTAGCTGAAAAGAGTGGGTGTGCCATAGAATTATTTGTCTTATTGAAGTGTGCTCTGTTACCGAAAAGGTTGGGACCCACTGCTCTACAGGTTGGGCTCTCAGTTTCATCCACCTGCCAGTGACTTCAGCGCTTGCCCACACTGGACAATATAAAAGACTCCACAACAGACCTTTACCCACATCCAGCAGGACAGTAGTGTGTGTCCTGTGCAAGTGCTGACTGGATTCTGTCTGAGTCTGGATTGAGTCCTGATGCTTGGATCTAAAGTTGTATCATTTCCACTGGGATTTGGCTTTTCCTCTTTGCTGATTGCTGTGGGAGCTTTGTTTTCATCCAGTCTCTGATCCTGATCTGCACAACCTGGAAACCTTGCTGCTACACAGAGTGGTGACACCCCCCCCCCCCAGCTTCTCTCTCTGGCTATGTTCACACAGGGTATGCTTGTTTCGAAACAAGACGTTTCGAAACACCTTATTTCGAGGACAAAAAACTTTGTTCTCGAAATAAGGCAGCGAAATAGCATGTCCACAGTGTTTGCTTGTTTCAAAATGGCCGTGCGTCGTGTGGCCATGGCACTTATTTCGAAACAACCCCTGTTGTTTTGAAATAAGAAGTGTGTGTGGCCATACCATCTCTCTCTCTCTCAGTCTCTCGCTCTCTCTCTCTCTCTCCCCCAACTTCTCTCCTTCTGTTAATTATGTCTCTCTGGAGGCCTGATACAGTAGACTCTAGGTAATATTGTAGCTGGGTGTTCTTCTTCCTTGTATGTTTATCAATGTTGTAACTGGGTATTTTGGGGTATTTTTCTCTCCTTTTGTAATTATTATTATTAGTGCAAGTTTTAGATATCTAAAAATAAAATGCCTTTTGTTATCAAGCCAGTTTCCAGACTCTTCTAAGACATCATTCCCTCTCCTTTGTGGTCTTGGTTTCCTATATTGCTTTGCAGCAACGCTTTTATTACCTAGCCAAAGATCTCTGTTATGCCCACAACCCTGTAAGGTTTGCTCATTGATAGGAATGGTAGCCTGATTGACTCCAGGAGCATATAAGGGTGACAGCTGAAAAGTGCTGTGTGACCCAGCCTACTAAGTTCAGGGACACATAAGGGGTCAGCTGAGAGTGCTGATAGACCCGGTCCGCTCAGACGCACCTATATAGAAAAAAAGTGACACAAGCAGCACACTAATAGAATTACCATCTTCCCCAAGATAAAGTAACCCTAATAAATGAGCATGCCCTGAGTTGGTGGGCAAAGTTGGGAACACTACAGACCCTGGGAAAAGAAGGTCAAATCATGCGTGGGCTTGTCTTTTGGTTAGAGCCTCACTTAGACACAAATACTTCTCCCCAGACTCTGGCATTTGAACCCGAGCTTGCCCAGTTCAACTGAGATGAGTGCGACTTTCCTCTGACCAGCCAGCCTTGCCTACTCTGTGCCACCACCCTAAGTTCACACGTTATCCCCACAGCTTTTCTCTTAAGAGTGACAAAAGTCTGCTTTGTAAAGTCCTACAGAGACAGAACTCCTGTGTGTTCGTGCTGCCCCCTGCTGGATATGATGAGCCCTGCTGTACATGCGATAACTGCACAGTCACCCCTGACTGTCTGGCAACAATTAAAGCAGTGTCCCCCTGGAAATGCGCTATGGGGTGTAGGGGAGTAATCTAGGACCTGCTCTATCCCTCCCTTATTATCCACCTCAGCCAGCTGCTGCTTTCATTTTCCATGCTGGGCTGTTCTTGGAAAGACATCCGAGGGACGGGGGTGACAATGGAGAAAGCCAGTGAGGAAGAAGAAGGAAGGCAAGGAAAGAGAGGCACATGCAACAAGAGGGGGCTGGAAAGAAGAGAGAGAAAGCTAGGAGCACACAGAAGGAGAGAGAGCAGATTACATATTTAGGGAAGGAAACTGGTATTCTGTTCATGCACATATTGCTTCCCCTTCTTGAAGATGATCTCAGGCCTGATGGGTCACAGGGATGAGCTTCCCCCGGGCTATGGGGCTTCTTTCCCTCCACACATTTCCACAGCTGCTAGGCCCTGCAGGGGGCTTAATGTGGGAATTAATGCCAGGGATGGGCTCTGGCCTCTGTTATAACAGGAGGTCAGAGCAAATCAGCCCTATGGGTCCCTTCCAGCTTTACAATGGCTGAATCTGCATTTTTCACCCACACAAGTTCTGGCTGAAAAAAACTGCACCCAGTTCCTCAGGTGGGTAGTCTCTATGTTTAGAGCGGAGGATGCTAAGAGCCAGGACGCCTGGAGTCAGTTCTCAGCTCAGGTGGGTTCTGGCAGTGAGAGGCATAGCAGCGCTGGGAGCCAGGACTCCTGGGTTCCATCCCCAGCTCTGGGAGAGGTGTGGAGAAGCTGGGACTCTTGAGTTCTTATCCTGGCTGTGGGCAGGGCCACCCTTGGGGCAAGAGGGGCGATTGCCCCTGGCTCCATGGATCTCGTGCTGTCTTGCCATCAGCAGAGAAGCGCAGGGCCTGCACTGCTGCCCCCACAGCCGCGCTCCTTGCCGCCTCCACCCCTCTGCCTTCACCATGGAGCCAAAGGCAGGGTTGGGGAGTGCAAAACCAGCCTCTTCTCTGGACCGGCTCACCTCAACCAGCCCAAGGGTGGAGCAGGTCAGCCCAGAGGCTGGGTTCAGTTCTCTGTGCCAGCTGTTCAGCCTTGGGGGGGGAGGACCAGCCCAGTGGTGGGGCGAGAGAGCAGAGCCCAGCTCTCACTGGCCTTTCCACCCCCCAGGGCAGAGTGGCCTACCCAGGGGAGCGGCAGGAGTGCAGGGCCTGATCTCTGGGACAGCCTGCACTGATGATCCCAGCACCGGGGGGCAGTGGGGGATCCCCCACAGGCCAGTTGGCCCCAGGCCCTGCATGCCTCTAAAGACAACCCTGACTGTGGAAGGAAAGTGTGGTAAGCTGAATGGATCAGAAACAGTGTTCCCTTTTCTTTTATAGTGGAGGCTCCCCTTCTCCTCCCCCCAGAGCAGGGAGGGGAAGCACTTTGGCAGAGTATTTGAACTTTAGGGGTAGGAGGTGGCTCTGGCACCTCTACTGATACTGTTCTGGGGATACACACAGTATCCAGGGTCTGGCACTATCCCTGTCACTCAGACAGATGTTACCAGCCTGGTGCACAGCTGGATTCCTGCTCAAGTCTGTTCTTCAGGCCAGTGCTATTCTTGGATTATCACTGAGGATATGGCTATTGATTTATTTGCATCAATGTCACCTCTGGGCCTGAAGCTGTGAGAGGCTCTAGAGTTTACTCTGGACACCTGCTCCAGATAGATGGGGGCTCCACTGGGCAGGGAGCCCTCTGCCACCATCTGTTGGTGAGCAAAGGGGCTAGGCCTAATTTGCATATCAGCTCTGTGACTTTTGGGGGGTCATTTTGGGGAATATGCAGCACTGTTTGGAATGCAGTAGTAATAAAGGCTGTCCTCCCTACTGGGAAATGAAAGGATAAAAGAACCCCCTGGGGGATGCCTGGAGTAAGGGTCACCCAGACCAGAACCACAGTCTGGCATAACTAGGGAAAATGCTGCCCTAGTGCAGGGGTTGGTGAAGATAATTGTGCTTTGTGGAAGGGCTCTGTTGTGTTTTGCCTTCAGAAGGACTAACATGTAACCAAGACCATCACTAGAGGAGAGGTATCTTTCTATAAGGACTTGATGCTAAATGGAGCCAATTTATTGTAAACAAGGTCTGAGTGTTTGAGAGTACTCATTCTGCTCAGATGAAAAAAGGGTGCCTTTCTTGCATGGGTTTTGTATTTGCATGAGTACAGGTAAATGCTTAGCATAATTTCACTGTATTTATATAAACCCACCTAGGTGCTTGGAATGATGGGAATTGGTTAGTGGGGTTTGTTTGAGTTAAAAATCACTTTTGTGTTAACTGCAGGGACAATGAAGTGTTGTCCATTGATTGTCTGATTAAATGGCAGCGGAATATGGGGGTGGGAGAAGCAAAAAGAGGGAGGTACAGGACAGTGCCCCATGTACTCAATGGTGGGTGTGGGTTTTTGTTTATGGGCTTTTGTGTTTATGAATCCTGCTTGTGCTCTTTCCCCCACACTGGTGCTCTTACCTCCTTCCTTTTTATTAACAAGATTTCTTTCCACACTCACACTCTATGATTGCGAGTGAAATATTCCCCTGTAAAAATGCCCAAGGAGTTGTATGTAACTTGCCAAGTGACTAGGTGGAGTCTTAAGCCAGTTTTGTGTTGAAAGGATCCCTGCATATTGAAGCGAGACCCTTGCTGCTGCCAACTCTGAACGGCAGAGGGATTACAAGGCTGTGCACATCTTGGAGTTCATGAGCAGCTGTCTCACTAAAGTCTTGTGTTTAAGGTGATGCTTAACTTTTTGTTCTGGTTCTGGGGATTAACAGTGTTAACTGACAGCACCCTCTGCCGCCGGGAATCAGTGGAGTTAACCTGTAGGACTCCCTGCCACTGGAAATCAGTGGGGTTAATCTCTGCAACTCCCTAGCATTCGCTTTCTCTTGTCAATTATTGTCATGATCTACACAGAGGCTTAATTCAGTTTATATAGGAACGTATCACTCCATCTGAAAGATCAGTAATGATACAGCAACAAGTGTCATAATTGTTAAAATTATATAAATGTAGCTGTACTAGCTGTAGATTATATAAAATTTAGCTCCTGTATCCGATTTAGAGCAATATGCTGGGTCTTTTCTATTTCAGAATTCATTCAAAAGGATCAAGTGAGGCAAGGCTCCTATTTTTGAAACTGCCCATGGGGGTCTTGCTGCATCACGGAATAGGTGCTGCACCTTAGCTTTTAAACAGCCCCCTGGTTGGACTCCATCGACATATCAGTCTTCCAAAGTCAAAAGTATGACTTGATTCATAAAAGAACTAGGTAAGTTCCCAGAGAACAAGCTCTTCAGTGTCTCTTAGCCAAGATCGTCAAGGTGTTCCTAAGCCTGTGACTTCCATAAATTGGGCCTGGATGATAGGGGATGGATCTCTCAATAAACTACTGTATTCCATCTGTTTCCTCTGAAGCTCTGACACTGGCCACTCTCGGGAGAAGCTCATGGTCCAAGCCACTATGGCTATTCTTATGTCCTCCTTAAATCAATTCAATTAAACATCTATGAGTATGTTCTTACTTCAGTTTAGGAGCAGCTTATTTCAGTTTATTTTAAGCCAGTGGCGAGCAAAACCAGAATTATTCACTCTTATTCCAAAATCAGTGGCCACACTCATTTAATGAAAATTGGTTTAAAAATCAATTCAAGTTAAACTGGTGCAACTTTTCACAAAGACAAGGTGTCAGCATGGTGTGCTCACAGACCACAGTCAGTTTGTTGCACACTGTGACCATGATCCAGCTTTCTGCCCAATCATGGGACACCAAGATCAAGTGGGACTATTCTGAAATGTCTTTTTAAATCATGTTATTTTTTTGACCTTCACAACATCCCCTAGCAGTAAGTTCCCCAGATTGACTTTGCCTAGTGTGAAGAAGTACTACTTTTTGTTTCTGTTAAACCTGTTGCCTATTAATTCATCAGGTCACCTCTTTTCTAAGATAAACAGCCCCAATCTTTTTAGTCTCTCCTCATATGGAAGTCATTCCAAACTCTTGATTCTGTTTACTGCTCTTCTCTGGACCTTTTCCAGTTCCACTAACTTTTCTGAGATGGGGCAACCAGAACAGGACACAGTATTCAAAGTGCTATACTTGGTCATGGGTCTACAAGAGGTTTCCATTTTATACTATTTCTATGTTGAAGTGACTCCTGTGGTATCTACCAAGGACAACTGGACAATTGGCAGAAGTTTCTAGATCACAGGCCCTGGTTTTCATGGGGGACTTCAATTACCCTGACATCTGCTGGGAGGCTAATACAGCAGTGCACAGGCAATCCAGGGAGTTTTTGGAGAGTGTTGAGGACAACTTCCTGGTACAAATGCTGGAGGAACCAACTAGGAGCCCTGTACCTCTCAACCTGCTGCTCACAAATAGAGAAGAATTGATCAGGGAAGTAGAAATAAATGGCAACTGGCATAGCAGTGACCATGAGATGATTGAGTTCAAAATGCTGATTAAAGGAAAGAAGGAAAGAAGCAAAACACAGACCCTGGACTTCAGAAAAGCAGATTTTGGCTCCCTCGGGGAAATGATGGGCAGGGTCCCTTGGGAGGCTGGTTTGAAGAGGAATTGTGTCCAAGAGAGTTGGCTGCATTTTAAAGAAACCCTGCTAAGGGCACAGGAAGATACCATTCCGATAAAGAGAAAGTATAACAAATGTGGAAGGCGCCCAGAGTGGATTAACAGAGAGCTCTGCACTGAGCTGAAGCATAAAAAGGAAGCTTACAGGAAGTGGAAGCTAGGACAGATGACTAAGGAGGCATATAAAGACATTGCTCGGGACTGCAGGGATAAAATCAGAAAGGCCAAAGGACAAATGGAGTTGCAGCTAGCAGGGGATGTGAAGGATAACAGGAAGGGGTTCTACAAGTATATCAATAACAAGAAGAGGATCAGGGATGGTGTAGGCCCCCTACTGAATGGGGCAGGTATCCTCATGACAGAGGATGAGGAAAAAGCTGAAGTGCTCAATGCTTTTTTTACTTCAGTTTTCACACGCAGGGTCAGTTCCCAGCCCACTACACTAGGTACGGTAGACTGGGGAGAAGAAGAGAGGCCCTTGGTGACAGAAGGTCAGGTTAGGGACTACTTAAATAAGCTAGATGTGCACAAGTCCATGGAGCCAGATAAACTGCAACCAAGGGTGCTGAGGGAGCTGGCTGATGAGATAGCAGTACCGTTGGCCATTATCTTTGAAAACTCATGGCGAACAGGGGAGGTGCCAGAGGACTGGAAAAAAGCAAATATAGTGCCAATCTTCAAGAAAGGGAGGAAGGAGGATCCAGGGAATTACAGACCTGTCAGCCTCACCTTAGTCCCTGGAAAAGTCATGGAGCAGCTTCTCAAAGAATCCATCCTGAACCACGTGGAGGAAAATAGAGTGATTAGGAACAGTCAGCATGGATTCTTCAAGGGTAAATCATGCCTGACCAACCACATCGCCTTCTATGAGGAGGTGACTGGATTTGTGGATGTGGGAAGAGCCGTTGATGTGATTTACCTCGACTTTAGCAAGGCTTTTGATACAGTTTCCCACAGCATTCTCATTGGCAAATTAAGGAAGTATGGGTTAGATGCATGGACTATAAGGTGGATAGAAAACTGGCTAGATCAACGGTTTCAGCGTGTAGGAATCAATGGTTCCATGTCAAGTTGGCAACCAGTAACGAGTGGTGTGCCGCAGGGGTCGGTCCTGGGGCCAGTTCTGTTCAACATCTTCATTAATGATCTGGACGATGGGATAGATTGCACACTTAGTAAGTTTGTGGATGACACCAAGCTGGGGGTAACGGGAGACACGCTGGAGGGCAGGGACAGGATTCCGGGAGACCTAGACAAATTGGAGCAGTGGGCCAGTAGAAATCTCATGAGGCTCAACAAGGACAAGTGCAAAATCCTGCACTTGGGACAAAAAAACCTCATGTACTGCTACAGGCTGGGGAGTGATCAGCTAAGTAGAAGCACTGGAGAAAAGGACCTGGGAGTCCTGGTGGATGGGAAGCTGGATATGAGTCAGCAGTGTGCTCTTGCTGCCAAAAAGGCCAATGGCATACTGGGCTGCATCAGAAGAAGTGTTGCCAGCAGACTGAGGGATGTGATTGTTCCCCTCTATTCTGCACTGGTGAGGCTACATCTGGAATACTGTGTCCAGTTTTGGGCTCCCCACTACAAAAAGGACATGGACAAATTAGAGAGAGTCCAGCGGAGGGCAACAAAAATGATCAAAGGGCTGGAGCACAAGCCCGATGAAGAAAGACTGAAGGAGCTAGGCTTATTTAACCTGCAGAAGAGAAGACTGAGGGGGGATTTGATAGCAACCTTCAACTACTTGAACAGTTGCTCCAAGGAGGATGGCGCTCGACTGTTCTCAATAGTAACAGAGCACAGAACGAGGAGCAATGGTTTCAAGTTACAGCTGGGAAGGTCCAGGCTGGATATTAGGAAAAACTTTCTTAGTAGGCGAGTGGTGAAGCATTGGAATAAGCTACCTAGGGAGGTGGTGGAATCTCCATCTTTGGAGGTGTTGAAGGCCCAGCTGAACAAAACCCTGGCTGGGATAATCTAGTGGGGGTGGTCCTGCTTTTTTGGCAGGGGGTTGGACTAGATGACCTCGTGGGGTCCCTTCCAACCTTATGATTCTATGATTCTAAGGAAAGTGCCTCTCCCCTTGGGGACAAGTTCCAAAGGGGCAACCATGTTAGTCTAGTTCAGGAAAACAAACGAGGAGCCCTGTGGTACTTAAAAGCATAACATGTTTATTATCACAAGAGTTTTCATGGGAGAAAATCCTACTACATCAGACACTTGAAGATGAACGGTGTGAGAGGATTCACAATGTTTTAGTTAAATTCCTTTAATAGACTAGGCAGCCGTGTAATTTTCATGTCACTCCATGCCGATCCAATACATTGCTACTTGTTTACTTTCACTTTCCAGATTAATTTAAACTCAGGCAGGACTGGGTCCCAGTTGCTGCTGTTATTTCCTTATGTAATGGCACATTTAAAATGGCTGCTGAATGCAAAGCAATTCATTAATGAACCTATTTAATGCTGTTAGACACCTATGTAGTTCCCTGTCTTGTAGTCTCTGTGCACGTTTGCTTTATGTAGCCTCGCATGACTCTGGGGGAGGGGGACATTTACATTTCCCTAGATTTCTGGATTCCAGGGACAGCAGATGTGATCATCTAGCCCTGGGATCAGCAATGCAGGCTCAGGGAGCCACCTGTGGCTCCCTGAGCATCCCCATCTGGCTCCCTGGCAATATCCTCCAGGGAGCCAGGTGTGCTCTGGGGACTCCCAGCTGGTCCCAGGTTTGGAGCTGAATAAGGGAGCTCCCAGCTTGCACAGGTCCTGTATTTTCAGGGAGCTGGGGTCGCCCCCACCCTCCCACCACAACCGCATGAGCCAGAAGCGACCCAGCCATGCCACATACTCTAGCACTGGTGGGGGGTGCATGGGCGGCACGCGCTCCCTCCGTCCCTCCCTCCGCTGGCAGGGCGGAGCAGTGCTGCCCCACCTACCCCCTGCCAGCTGTCCCTCCCCAGAGCAGCTGGTGGAGAGCAACAGTTTATGGAGGCGGGGCCCTGGAAGGGCCAGCTCCATTGAGTTCTGGCCACTTTGACTCAGCCACTCCAGGCTTGCCCCCAGACCCTTCATTGGGCGCATTCAGCCCTTGGGTGGCCAAGTCAAAGCAGCGTGAACTCCGCTGAGTGAGCCATTCCAAGGTCCCACCTGTGCAAGCTGCAACTCTCCGCTGGCCGCTCTTGGGAGGTGCAGCTGGCTGGGGGGCGGGCAGCGCTGTTCTGCCCTGCCAGCAGAGGGAGGGACAGTGGAAGCAGACACTGCCTGCACACCTCCCACCAGTGCTAGGGGGCCGCAGTGCAGCCACTGGGATGGCTCGGGCTTATGCCATTGTGGTGGGAGCATGGGGGAAAAAGCTCTTCTGCTCTGTTGGGTTGCTGACCTCTGACCTGAGTTTGACCCCCTAGATCAGTGGCCCTCAACTTTTCTAAAAATAACAAGGAGTCCTGTAGCGCTTTTAAAGACTAACAAATGTATTTATTGCCTGAGCTGTCATGGGAGAGATCCCACTTCGTCAGGCGCTTGAAAATGGAAAACTTACAGTATGAGGAGGGAAAATTAAATGCAGTGAGGTGTAAGTGACAGGCACAGGTCAAGTTCCAAAGGTGCAGCTGTGTTAATCTAGTTCAGCAAGACAAGCAAGGAGTCCTGTAACACTTAAAGACAAAGAGCAGATAGTGTAGTGGTACGTGCCTCTGTTTAACATACAGAAGGTCCTGGGTTCAATTCCCTGGGGGTTGGACTTGATCTCATGAGGTCTCTTCCAGCCCTATGAATTGATTATTTATTGCATGAGATTTTGTGACAGAATCCCACTTTGTCAAATGCTTTGAAGAGGGGGAACTTACAGAATGAGAAGAAAATAAATGCAGGGGAATGTTAAGTCATGGGATCAGGTCACAATGTAACAGCAAATCAAAGCAGTTGTTAAGATTCAAACACTGGGAAAGAGCACACAGAAGGTGAATTCAAATCACCTGTTGTAACAGAAAAAGAATCTATAGTGATTAGGAAGATTGAAGTGCTCAGCTGCTGGTTTTTTAATATTGTGATTTCTGAAGTTGGATTTATGCCTATTTATTCTTTTGCACAGAGATTGTCTAATTTCAGCAAATCAAACAAGTCGTTTAGATTCAAACTGTGGAACAGCATGGAAGAAGTCTGAGAGCTTGGGAGAAGTGAAATTCACCCTTCATAATGAGAAAAAGCCAGCTGGTTTCTCTATTCCATCCCAAAGCATCAGAAGAAGTGGGATTTTTCTCCCACAAAGGTCATGCAATAAATAAATTTGTTAGTCTTGAAGTGCCACAGGACTCCTTGTTTGTTTTACTGAACTAGACTAACATGACTGCCCCTTTGGAACTTAACAATTCAAACCCAAGTTAATGGTATCAGTTTTACAGATGGGTTCTAACTCTTTCGTTTTTCTTTAAAGTTTTGATTTACAATTAACTCGTGAAAGTTAACTGCAACAGAGATATCTTGCAGGGAAAGAGGATCCCTCTCTCTCAAGTCTTTGGAGGTAGGCCTCTCCTCACAGAGAGCTCCCCAACCTTGAACAGATACTCACCTGCAACTACAGACACAGGGCCTTAGAATAACAAGCTAGGAGTCCTGTAGCACTTTAAAAGACTAACAAATTCATTTATCACATGAGCTTTTGTCAGTGGCAGATGAGGGGCTGCAGGGCCCCCGGGCCCCCACCACCAGTGGGCCCCCCCTGCCTGGTCCTGCCCCTCCACCAGCCTTGGGCCCTAGCACAGGCAGGCCAGCACTGGTGGGGGGGGGTTAGGGTCTGAGGCCAGCTGCGGCCTGGCTGGTCAGCCCCTGGGGATGGTGGGGCTGACTGGCCATGTGCATTGTGGTTTCTGGTGCAGGGAAGCTGTACTGCATGCAGCAGATGGTCTCACCACCTCTGGGGGCTGACCAGCAGGTGTATCCCTGGCCCAAAAAAAGACCCAGGGCGCTGGTGCTGGGACTCAGGGCCACTGTTCCCTCTAAGCTGTGCGCGTGTGCGCGCACACACAGGTCATGAAACCTGCTCACACAAAAAAATAAAGTGCACACAAAAAAATTCAATAGTGCTAATATTGGTGCTCACAAAGAAATGTTTTTCCGCACACAAAGAAATTGTTTGTGCACACAGTCTACGAGTAATTAGAGGGAACATTGCGCAGGGCTCGAGCCCCGTAAGTCTGGTGCCAGCGATACCCCTGCCAACCAGCCAGGCCATGGCTGTCTCGCCCTGCTCTCCCAACCCACAGTGCTGGTGAGGTGGAGGGGCCCTCACATTGTGGTGAGCCCCTAGGCATGGGCCCAGTTGGCCCATGTGTTTATCCACCCCTGGCTTTTGTGGGTGATAACCCCATTGCAGCAGACACTTTGAAGAGACCCCAGAATTTTTCTCTGAAGAAGCAGTTTATTTTTTCTGAACAACGGATTCAACAAGTGAGTTAGGGCTGGAGTTCTGATTATGTGGTTGCAGTGCTGCAGTATCTAATCTAACCAGAGTTTGATCAAGCAAGAGAGTAGCATATTACAAAAGACAGTATCTCATGTTTCTCTTCATTAGAATTACAGATATTGACAAATTTGTAATCAGATCAACCCCAAATACCATTATCCATATTGCCTTGCACCTATTGTGCATTTATACTAATGTTTTTTTTGTGCTCATGCAAATACTAAACCCCTGTATTTTTTTTGCCGCCCCCCCCCCCCCGAAACTGTTAGGCACAGCTTCTAAGCCTGCCTTACATTAGCATTCAGGGTGCTCAGCCACAGTACTGCCTCTTCTCTCTCTACACACCTTCTAACGGAGGTCCTATAGACCACAGCCCCACTCTTTTCTCAGTCCTCCATTCCCAGAGATATCCATCCTGTGTTCTGAATAGTCTTTGCTGATTTTTATGGGATGTGCCTCCCTAGATTTACTCCAGGGTGAGTGAGAGAGAAAGTAGATCTTGGGGTGGCAATTCTGAAGTTCAAACTGTGTTTGGGGCAGAAGACAGTTGTTCACAGCTTCTGTGAACAGGACAGCATGTTGCCTGCCCAGCTGTCCCTCACAGCCATACTGTCAGCTGCCTCCTCTCAGCTGCCTTCAGTGTGGAGCCAAAGGTGGGGGTGGAGGGGAAGAGGGAGCGCAGACCCCGGCCCCTGCTCTGGGCTGGCCTGCCTGGCCCCCAAGATGGAGAACAGCTGGCCCCGGGGCGGGGTGGGGCAGAGCAGCCCAGAGCCTGGGCTCTGCTCTCCTGCCCTTCCCCTGGGCTGACTGTTCCACCCTGGAGGGGGAAAGCCAGCCTAGAGGCAGGGCGGGAGAGCAGAGCCAGCCCCTTGCCTCATCACTGGGGCGGGCAGAGTGGCTGGTTTAGGGGAGGGGCAGGAGTGCAGGGCCAGGGCCCAGGCTCTGGCCTGGCCTATCCTGCCCCGAGCAATGTGTGGGGAGTGGCAGGGGGCCCCCACAGGCCAATTGGTCTTGGGACCCACAGCCCCTTGGGTGGCCCTGCATCCAGGACTCCATGAGGCACAGCTTCCTTGCACTGAGATGGACTGATGCATCATAGAATCATAGGGTTGGAAGGGACCTCGAGGTCATCTAGTCTAACCCCCTGCCAGAGGTGGGAGCACTCCCACTAAATCATGGGAAATGTAGTCTAACCAAGGAGTCAAAACTATAGAAGAGAATAGGAGCATGAGGCTCCTGAACTACAAAATCCATGATGCATTTCAGCAGCATGTCCAAATCAAAATACTTAAATTTTCAATTTTGGGGCTAGAAAAATATTCAAACAATTTTTTTCTTGTTTTCTTTTCTTTTTTAAATACCTTCTTGGGGAAGGTTCAGACGTTTTTCACCACATCCACTAATCTACTTAGCCACTGAGGCCCAGCTAACCACTGTTATTTAAAACAAGGGAATTTTATATATTGTGATTTTTAAACATTATATAATTTATTGATAACGAACTATGTAACAAGAGTGTCTGTAGGAAATGGGACATACCTATACATCCATAGTAGATTTTTCTAAGAGATGTTACAAATATTTGGGCAGAGAGAGGGGAAACTGTGGCTAAAATTTAAAGACCCTGACACTGGCCTTTGCTTGTCTTTGAAGGAACTCAGTCACCCATCACTGCTCAGTATGGGAAGAACATCATCCTGAACTGCACCTTCTCCTCCATACCTGGGGTAAAATTTCATCACCTGATCATCACCTGGGAGAAGGAAAGAGAAAAGGGAGCACTTCTCCTGTTTCACAAGTGCTATTGGAGGAAGGACCAACTATACAGACAGGAGAAGGATTACAAGGGCCGCACACAGCTTTCCCCAGACCAATTTCCTGAAGGTAATGCATCTCTAAGGCTCCGTAGTGCCCACATGCAGGATGAGGGATCCTACCTCTGCTCTGTCAACTCTGAACTGAAGTCATCTTCTAAGAGACTGCCCTTCTTAGTGGTAAGTATGATGGTGTCTCTTGTACAGTTTCCTAACATCTGAAGAGCTTCCATTCTCCACTGCAACCTAGTGCCACTTCCACATAAAAAATACACCCAGCTACTGCTGTCAGTGACTCTTTATGCTCATGCAGTGGAAACTCAGTTTTTGCTGCTGAAAATGGTGAAATTACACCCCACTGATAGCCTAGTGATGCTGGGGGGAGGAGGGAGTAGCATAGTGTTTATGGTAGTAAATTTTGTCAGGGTGGGGCATGGGAACATGGATACAATGTATTTTTCCCTAGAGAAAATATTAACAGAAATATTATGCTGCAATTCTTCTTCTTAAGGTATGGAAAAATCTTTGTATGAGCTCTCTCTCTCTCTCTGTGTGAGAGAGAGACAGATCTGTTGCATGTGCAGTGAGCCAAGAACTTTGTGTTGCTGAAAGATTGCTAAGAAATTAAGCATAAGATATTTGGCAAAAAAATGAGGCTGAAGGTAGAATGAATAATCCAAACTCACTTCTCTGTAAGGGGAGATTGAAGAACAGGAGCCCATCAGAACTCAGCTTGGGAGGGATGTCACCTTGAATTGCTCCTTCATACCTGTGTCAAACCTTCAGCTATTGAACTTCACCTGGAGGAAAGGAACAGATCTGGTTCACAGCTACTGCTCCCAGATGGAAACACAAGATGCAGTTTACCAAGGGCGGACCCAGCTGTTTCCAGAGAGATTCCACGGGGGCAATGCCTCCCTGAGACTCTTGAATATCTGCCTGGAGGACGAGGGCTTCTACATTTGCCACATCAAGCCTGAACATGGCAGGTTTTCCGTACAGGTGAAAGTTACTGTAGACAGGGGTAGGTCTTCTTTCAGAATGCAGAAAAATCTCAGAGCTTGGTGGCTAGGACAATTTGAACTCAGGCCTATTACTGGGTTCTGACCGAATAATAACTACACAGGGAAAAGACCTGGATAGCTCAGCGTAGGCCCAGGAATGTTGTACAGCACAGGAGGTGGGGGCAGAGAACTAGAGGTGATAATGGGGATGAACCATGGGAAGAGCAGCTGGAACTGGCAAAGGTGGGACTAGGAGGGTGGGAGTGGGAGGAGACCGTGAAGTGGGTTGATGTGGGGGAAGGGAATCAGGCAGGAGGTAGCTGGGTGAAGCTGGGGGCTAACTGGGGGGGGAGGAATGGGAGGGGAGTGTAGGGAGCCTCGGTGAGGGAAGGCACAAAATGGGATATTTCCATTTGCTAGTCTGTGTATTATGTTCTACAACCTGAAGCTGCTACATAGCTTCTTGCCTAAGGGATGTGTTTTGAAAGTTCCCTTCCTCAGTTGTGTTAGCATGGCCCTTATTGTTTCTTCTTTGTGTTCCTGTTCTACTATCTATATATTACTCTTAACTGTAATCCTCCCCTGTGGCAGGCAGGACTGTGTGGTGCAGCCCAGCTCCCACTTAATGACTGTCTCCAGGTAACAGTTCAGACATCTGTATTTCCTTCTGTGTTTGGTTGTGCGTGATGGGTCCCTGTTCCACAGCCCAAGTAACAACTGATTTGCAAAGAATTCTGAGCTCCAACATCTACACAGCTGTTTTAATCCACCCAGACCCTAAAACTTGCTGCCACAGGCTCTAAAATGCAGTGTAGATGCATGTAGTGATGAGTGCATCACCCTTGCAGTGACAGCTGTATTCAAGCTAGCCCAGGTATTCACACAAATTGCATGGGCCATCTTGCCTCTGCATCTTGCAGACACATACTGAATAGTAGCAGCCACCTTCTACCACATAAGCCTCTCTCTGCATCCTGAGCTGTGAGGTCCAGCTGCCTTTGTTTTCTTCCCCTTGAACAACTCAAGGAAGCTGCTCTTCTGTGCTTTAAGAATATTCTTCGGTTCCTAACACTGACCAGTTTTCTTCCTCTTCAAATATGAATCTTTTCTAGGGACCAACTGGAAATGAAAAGTCCAGAGTTGAAGACCCTGGAATCAGTCAGGGTGGCTCTGAAGCAGGGGACCATGAAAAGGACACACACAATCCCAGAGAAGAAGGTAAAATAATTCTGTAAGGACAGGGATGTGTTTGGGTGCAAGAAGAAAAACTAATTCAAAAGATGCCTTGAGGCATGGTTTTTGTCTGTTGACAGATGAAAAACAGCAGTATTGATAACTGTGCACATGCAAAAATCGTGAGTCAGGCCCTCACAGATCATGAGATTGGCATAAAGATAGTAGATGTTGAGTTATCTTCATTTGCCTTCTGGGTTTTGAGCCTTTAGTATGAACCTTAAATGCTCAAAATTCAGAAGGCAAGTAAAGAGAACTCAACAACTGTCTAATTTATCAGCATCCTTTTCATTCCAGCAAGTTGGCAATATTAATCATGGTCAGCTAAACACTGCAAGAAATGTCACTTACTTGGAATATTATACGCTATATGAAATATTATTATATGCCTATCCATATACACCTATCAATTGTCCAGCTAGCTAGAAGGCAGCATGGTTTGTTGGTTTCCCACCAATATTCTTGTGCATTTTCATAGACCAACCCATGTCTTTAACTTTTCTAGGTCACTCTTTATTATTTCCTTGTCCTCGTTGGTGTTTGCAACTCAACCCTGAGTTAGTATGGCCTGCCAATTTAAATAACATGCTGTTTACTCCCCTCTTATAGATCATTCATGAAAATGTTAAATAGATTGGAAACCTTTTGGGACTGTGGCCCAGACCCTGGAAATAGATGACCCCAATACTGAAAGCTGGCCTGTGAAGATGGTCCAGGGTTCATAAAGACTTGTAAAAGGTTTCACAACTCTTCAGGCAAACATGGACTAGCTCATGGCTTTATGAATCTGGAGTGATTGCAAAGCCTTTTGCAAGTCTGGGCCAAGTTGTAGCAACATCCTCATAAACAAGGTTAATTTTATGTGGTTTCTGTGGGCCTGATCAGTTACACTAGGGCAGAGGTCTCAAGCCTGCAGGCCACATGCGGCCTCTAAAACTGTTTTCTGCAGCCTGCAATGACATGATCATTACTGATATTTGCAATATCATTGTATGGAAAAGTTTCAGTGGTGCAGCCCTCGGGCTACCGTACTAATCCTCACACAGCCCTCTGGTAGTCCTCATGTGGCCCTCATGGTGATTTCAGTTTGAGACCCTGCACTAGAGCCATTTTATACCACTACAGCAGCAAAATATGAGTCGTACATTACAAATTATATCACCAAAGAACAATATAAAGGGACCCCCCACACACACACACACTCCTAGCCATTCCCTAGCTCCTCCCTAGTCCTTTCCAGCAGTCCTTCCCTTTTTCTCGGGCAAGGTGGCCTTTCCTCTTGGTCTCTCCTTGCCTCAGTCTGTTCTAGCCAGCTGTCCCAGGAGGGCAAAAGCAGTCTGGCCTATATATGTGTTGCTGGGGAAGGCCCAACTGCCTTCTAACAATCTCTGCAATGATCATGCAGCCAGTGCCATCACCAAAATACACTGGCAACATATGGGGGAAACTGAGGCACACACTCAGCAGCTAGAGGAAACCCCCGAAATATCTCCACTTCTTCACACCTTGATATTGCCCAGAGCGGAGCAAAGAGCCTGGGATCTGATTCTGTGAGGACAGGACTTAGTGGAGACTTTGTTCTCATATGTGGGTGAGCAGGTCTTATGAAACTCCTTTAATGGACTGGCTCACTGTTTGCCACAGTTCACCTCTGGCCCCTAAAGAATGATGCTGAAGGCTGTAACATGCCAAAAATGTAGTATTTAATGGGTAACTTTAAAGCAAACAGTAACCACAATGTTTCTTCTCTTTTTCCAAGATTCGCTGCTGGGGTCCAAAGAATGACTCCTACATCCTGTTGGAGATAGCACCAGGGTACCTGGGGATAGTAATGAAGAACCAGGGGATGCTTTTGGAACAGGTGACCTTTAAGATTTGGTCTCTGGCTTACAGGACTCATTAGCAAGAACTAAGCATAATATAGCTCTCTTGGGAGAGATGGGCTGTGGGAAGTCATCCTTCATCAATGCAATCTGGGGACTGCATGACAAAGACAATGATGCCACCTGCACTGGGGTGATTGACACAACAAAGGAAATAATGGCTTATCAACATCCCAAGCACCCGAATGTAACAATCAATGTTCCCTCTAAGCTGCGCCACCAGCGCAGGGAAGGCAGCCAGCAGCGCACTGCCGGCAGCCAGAGGCCCTCCATAGAGTTCCTCTGGGGCTGGGAGTTTTGAAAACTCCCTCCCAGAGAAGCTCTAACGGAGCATGCCAAGAAAATCTGGGCATGCTTTGTAGAGCTTCTCTGGCCCCAGGAGCTGTGGCTGGGCCGTGCGGCTCCAGCCATAAGGTAAGTTTGTGGGGGCAGGGAGGCTGCTGGGGAGCCGGGAGTGGGCCAGCGGGAGCGGGGGCGGCCAGGAGCAGGCCCACGGGGGTGGGGGGGCCGCCAGGAGCGGGAGCGGGGTGGGCTGCAGGGGGCAGCTGGAAGCAGGGGGCAGGGGGGGTGGCCGGGACCGGGGGTGGGGGGGGCCGCTGGGAGCAGGGGGGGCGGCCAGGAGCGGGCTGTGGGGGGGGGGGCAGGAGCCCCCCCCCCCCCCCCCCCCCCCCCCCCCCCCCCCCCCCTCAGCTGCCACCATCTCTTAGAGGGAACATTGGTAACAATATGGGACATGCCAGGAATCGTGCTGGAAAAATTTTCTCTGGATATGGACATCAAGTTGAGCCAATGTGATGCATTCCTCTGACAACTTTACGCCCTCCCAACCCAACCTTGCCCGGGAGATGCAACAAGAGGGAAAAGGCGGTTTATTTTGTGCAGTCCAAGTGGATGTGGACATGCACAATGACAAAAGAGAGACTTGAGTGAGTCAAGAAGCTTAGAGCACGTCCGCATGACCTGCATAGAATGGTTAGAACAAGGATTCCCCAGTCCGCAGATTTTTCTCCTCTCTCACAGTCAGAACAGCCTGTATGATTTTCCTCGCCTAGCAGAAGAACTTGGTTGTGCCTACAGATTTGGGCTGCATCTCCACTGTGGGCTCATGACCCAGGGAACTCATGAGGCCAACAAACAGAGGTCACGGTGGGTGCATAGGACTTTATAAGGAATCCCCTGGGTCAGATATATGCATAATAATTCACTGAAGGGTGGTATGTGATGTCCCTCCCTCAAGTGATGAAATGCGATAATATTCAAGGAGTTAAGTATACTGGAAATGATGTTCTTAAAGCCTTGAGAGTGGGGCAGGTCATCATGAAATCATGTTCCTCCTGCCTCAAAGGAACATCTCCAAAGTAACAGAGACCTGTCTCTTTGTCTGGCTATGTGAGTATCATCTACCTCACAGTGGGTCTGCCAGCACTACAACCTTAGGTCAACTTCACCTGTGTTAAGTCAACCTAAGTTACTACCTGTCTATATTTAGAATTTATTAAGTTGACTTAATAACTCCTGCCCTGCAATGTCCACTTAATCTTTTAAGTGGACATTGCAAGGCAGGAAGCCCCAGGCCCTGCCCCTGGTCCTGCCTCCTATCCCAACCTGGGTCCCAATCCGGCTCCAGGACTACTCTGGCCCTGGGGCCCAATTTGGCCACAGCCGCCAGCACAAGGGCTGGGAGACTCATGCAGTTCCCAGCCCCTTGCAGCAGGCAGTGGTGGCTAGGAGCCAGCTCCTGCCACCTGCCCAAGGAGCATGGAGTCAGTAGAGAGGGGCTAGGGTCCTGATGAGGTTCCCAGCCCCTCTCTGCTGGCCCCCAACACCTGTGGAGAGGGGCTGGGACGGCCATCGCACTCCCAGCCCCTCTCCATGGAGAGCCAGGGCTTGAAGCCAGCTCCTGCCAGCAGTGACAAGAGACCAGGGGGCAAATCTGGCCTTGGGTCACTTGTCACTGCCAGCAAGAGGCTCTGAAGCCTGGTCGATTTCACAGGAGTGAAATTAGCCAGGCTGCTGAGCCCCTGTGAAAGTGCCCAGGCTGCAGAGCCTCCTGCTGGCAGTGACAAGTGACCCAGAGCCAAATTTGGCCCCAGGTCTCTTGTCATCTCTGGCAGGAGCCGGCTCCAAGCCCTGCAGGTGGTGAGTGGCAGAGAAGCGCTTGGAGCCCGAGCTGGCTCCAAGCTCCTTTCCACGTGCCCCTGGCCACTTGCAAGCATCCAGGGAGATGCCAGCTTCATTCACTCCTGACCATCTGCACGTGGCCAGGGGAGATGCCAGCTCCCTGCATCCCTGGCCAGGGGCATCGCTGGCACTGGGCACCCAGGGCATGTGCCCCGAGTCCTGGCACCACTGCCCTGGGTATGGCGGCCCCCCCAGTCTCTGGCCCAATCAGGCTGGAGATCCGGGGCCCAGGTGCCCACGGCTACAGCAGCCCCGTCTCCACTTGGGGATCTGGGGCTCGGCCACGGAGGCCGTTCCTGGCCCCGTCCCCAGCTGGGGATCTGGGGCGCGGCCGTGGCAGCACTGTCCCTGGCGGGGGATCCAGGGCCCAGCTACCCGTGGCCGCGGCAGCCCCATCCCCAGCTGGGGATCCGGGGCTCAGCTGCCCGCGGCCACGGAGGCCGCTCCTGGCGCTGGCCCCGTCCCTGTCCCCAGCCAAGGATCCAGGGCTTGGCCACCCGCAGCAGCGGCGGCTGCTCCGTCCCTGTCCCCGGCTGGGGATGCGGGGCCCAGCCGCCTGCAGCTGCATGCGGCGGCTTCCAGCCCTGTCCCTGGCCAGGGGGTGTGGCCTGTGGACCAGGGCGGGGCCTGCGAGCCAGGGATGGGGCCTGAGCCGGTGCCCCGGGTCCCTCCCTGAGGCAGCGACGCCCCTGTCCCTGGCCATGGAGAGCCCTGGCTTTCAGCTCCTCTCTGCAGGCTGCAGGAAGCAGCTGCCAGTCCTCACCACTGGCAAAGAGTGGTTGGGAGCCCGCCCCAGCTGCCAGCTCCTTGCCAGAGGGCAGGAGCCTAATTGGGCCCCTCAGGTCACATTGGCCCCTGGAGCCAATTGGGTTCCAGTTGCCTAATCAGAGCTAGGGGCGGGGCAGGGGGTGGAGTGCCCTGGGTATGTCTGCCCTGTGTCCAGAGGAGACATACCCTGCAGTCGACTTAATGACCTCCCTGCCACTTAACGTTGTTAAGTCGACTTCCAGGCCACCTTCCCCACCACCACCACTGTAGACATAGCCACTGAGACTATGTGCCTGGCATTAATCAAGAACTTGCCAAATCTACAGGCGAGGAAATCAGCATGATGAAACAAACAGTAGGGAGGGGGATGGCCTGTTTCTTGAATGCAGTCAAAGGATTGTTCTGTTATATATGGGGAGGTCACGGGACATACTGAATCCTTCACCAGGGAGGCACACTGAGAGCAAGCTTGTCTCAGGAAAGGGGTGTCCTAGCCAGCCTATCTGTAAAGACTGTTGGGCTTCCAAGATATGCAAGTGTCTTGCTAACTAAGTCTAGGTGCCAGAATATATATTATGATTTTACTTTGCCTGTAACCTATTGTCATTACAATCTTTGTGTCCTGTTTGTTAAAATTCCACTTGTTTTCACCAGAGACAGTATCTGGGTGCTGGGGGGCTCACTGGAGCAGTGAGCTGACCTGGAACTGGTAGTATGGGGTGGGCTGCTTGTTTGGAAACTGTGGATCTGAGAAGACTGTGAATATCCATTGGCCCTGGGGCTGGACACACCAAAGAGCTGCTCAGAAGACCCAGGGATTGGGATGTGCCTAACACTAACCTGTAAATAACAACAGGGACTGCAGAGTCTAGAGGGCAGTGCTTGTGTTGCCCATGGCCAGGGGTGTTGGGGAGCTGGCATCTGGCAGATACTGCCCAGGCTCCCTCATGCTGAGAGCAGGTGCCAGCAGGGGACTTCACAGCCCTAGTTACCCCCAGAAAGCATCACTGGGCTCTGCCAGTGTAGCACTACCAGTATTCCTGGGAAAGCCTTTCTCATATAGACTAGTCCTTGGATGCTTAATTCTTGTTCAGTGTTGCTCCCTCAGTCACATTTGGGCTGGCCCCCAATCTCACAGGAATGGACTTGGGCTCTTTGCAGACCCAGGCAGTGTTGTAGTGTGAGCTTCCCTAAACTATTATCACCCCAGTGAGGAATGTGTATTGTTCACTTAAACAAGTCCCTATAAAAAAACCTCTGCCCAAATCCAACAGTGAGTCCTGCTGCCTGGATCTAAAAAGCTGCATCATCTCCACTGGGACTGCAACTTTTCCTTGCTGATGGAGGTGAGAGCAATGCCTGTCTCCATCCAGCATTCTGGCCCCAAGCTGCACAGCCTGTTTCCTGGGAACCTTTCTGCTTGGAAGTGGTGAGACATAGCCCCTCCCCCCACCTTTGTTCAAATTTAACTTTCTCTAGGTCTTATGCAATAGAATCTAGGTAATACTTTAACTGAGTGTTTTTCTTTCCTTGTATTGTATTGATGTTATAACTGTGGGGTTTTTTTCTTTCCTTTGATAACTATTGCTAATTTTGTAAGTTTTAGGTATTTAGCAATAAAATGACTTTTGTAATCAAGCCAGTTGCCAAACTCTTTTTAAAACTTCATTCTCTCTGCCTTGCATTCTTGGCTTTCCTATATTGCTCTGCAGCAACACTTCTTTTACCTAGCCGAAGAGCTCTGTGATGCCGACAATCCTGTAATGTTTGCTCATTAATGAGGATACCAGCCTGATTGGCTCCAGGGACTTAGAAGGATAACAGCTGAAAAGTGCTGTGTGACCCAGCCTGCTCAGATGCATGCTCAAGCCTAGTACAGTGTGATACAGGGGCACATAAGGATAGTAGCAGAGAAGTCTTGTGTGACCCAATCTGCTGAGTTCAGGGATGTATTAGGAGTCAGCTGAGAGTGCTGATAGACCCAGTCTGCTCAGATGCAGCTTTTTTTTTATTGATGAATGTGTGTGGGTAGTTATTTGAATCTGGGGTTGGAAGAATCAAGTCCTGGAAAGCTGAGGTCCTGCAAGGGTGGCTCCAGTGAGAGGAAGCTTGTGGAAGGGAGAAGTGAGCTTCATATAGAAACACAAGTGACAGGCAGCACACAAATAGCTTTGCAGTCCTTCCCCACAAAGAGGAAGTAACCATAAAAAATAAGCATAGTCCAAGTTGGTGGGCAAAGGTGGTAACAGACATCTATATACACATGCCAGCATGAAGGCAAAGCATTACAACTGGAAGTGCTAACGTGCCCTCCACATTACATCACATCCTGGCATGTGTATCTAGACCCCTCAACTGTAGTTTCCACTTCATGCATCTGATGAAGCTGGTTAAAGCCCATGAAAGCTTATGCCCAAAGCAATCTGATAGTCTTTAGGGTGCCACAGGACTCATCATTTTTGCTTGCTGTGTAGAGACTAGCACGGCTACCCCTCTGGAACTCGTCATCTTTTCAAGGTTTTTCCTGCACCCAGAGCAGCCAGAGACCAACTTTTAAGAACAAATGAAAGTTGAACTGTGAGGAATGTGCTTAAATCAGAAGCAACTCCACTAGGGTCAATGGGCCCAATTCTCCTCTCACTTACCCTGATGTAAATCAGAAGTAACTTCCATTGCAGTCACTGGAAGAGCATCAGCATTTATTTCACAAATTATATGACACAAGCTGTAATCTGTCAAAAATGACAGGGAAGAATTAAAAGAGAATTTATGAAATAGTTTTTGATTTTTTTCCCCATCATTTTTGATGGGTTATAGCCAGGAAACTCATATAACCCTGTGGAGAGGCACTTGGATTCAAAACATGGTTGGGAATGCACAACATTGTGCTTTTTATTAATGCTGTTTAACAGCCCCATGAAGATGGGAGAAGCACTGGATGCTAGGCTGATGTAATGTGGTGCACACTGGTGTGTTCTGGAACACCCCTCGCCTGCAGGCCTCTCTCAGAAGAGGGATAGCAGGTTTATCTGCCTCCTGTCAGCCCTACAGAGGGGTCCCGCAGGGACACACCACCTGAAACAGCTGTGGGGCCCAGCGGGGGCGGAGAGTAGGAGGCAGATTGTGGCCACAGCTTAGTAGGTTGGGTGGGGGGGCGGTTCTCAGCATCTCCGTAAACCCAAAGAAGGAGAGCATGGAACAGTTTAACTCTTCCCTGCCTGTTCTCTGAAGGAGTGCAGGCACTGCTATTGGCCAAGGTGCCTAAGCCAGGCTCCTTCAGGCAGGCCTATCCCCGGGTCAGGGACTTGGAGAAGAGGAGAAAGCAAGGTGGACTAGCCCCAGACTGAGAAGCCAGGCTGGTGGGAAAAGAGAGGTTGAGCCTAGGGAGTGTCCAGCCAATGTGGCTGGTGTGAGGGTGCTGAGGGGAGCTGGGTGCTGAGTGGGGCACAGGACAGGTATGTGGCCAAGTTCTGAAGGGAGGGCAGGGTGAGGGAGGGAGGAGAGATGGGCAATAACAGGGATGAGGAGAGGGGGTGGGAGGCTGAGGGCTCAAGAGTGAGGAACAAAGAAGGGGGGATTTGGTGCTGAGAGAGATGGGGGTTTGGCAGCAGCAGTGGGATGAGTGTGGGGGACTGGATGTTGAGGAAAGGAGGAGCTGACAGAGCAGGAGTGTGAGAGGTGGGGTGAGAAGGGGAGTGGAGGGACATGGGGCAGGTGCTGGGGTGAGGGAGGAAGAAGTGGGGACCTGGGCACTGAGAGATGAAAAGGGTGCAGACAGAAGGGACAGCTGGG
Source organism: Podocnemis expansa (assembly GCA_007922195.1). Lineage (NCBI taxonomy): Eukaryota > Metazoa > Chordata > Testudines > Podocnemididae > Podocnemis > Podocnemis expansa. The sequence continues at coordinate 165,995 of ML682267.1, forward strand.
CACTAGGGGTATGTTCACACAGCAGTCTTATTTTGAAACAACAGAGGTTGTTTCAAAATAAGAAAGGCCATGTTCACACGACGCACCATTGTTTTGAAACAACGGGTTCTGTTGTTTAGAAACAACGGCATTGTTTCAAAACAACTTAAACCCCATGTGGGGATGAAACAACATTGTTTCGAAATGATTGTTTCGAAGCAATGCAGTCTGAATGTGTTTCGAAACAACGGTGACTCGTTTAGAAATAACTGTTGTCTGAACTTGCTATTTCGATTCCTGCTTTTTTCCTTAATTCGAATTAACAAACTGTTAATTCGAATTAACTTATTTCAAAATAAGGTGTTATTTCAATACAACTTGTATCGAAACAACTTCTATTGAAATAACCCCCTGTGTGTGAACACAGCCTAGGTGAGGAAGAAACAGAGGGCTGAGCAGTATGACTGGGGACAGATGTTTGGGAGAGGGACGGAGAAGCAGTGGAGTGGGTGAAGCAGGATGAATGGGGGTGCTGGGGTGAGGGAGGTAGGGGGCTGAGAGCGGGGCAGCACAGCAGACAGACAGCTCCGGGCTTGGGCCAGCACTGGGGCCAGGGAGCAGAGCTCAGTGGGTCAGGTCAGGTTGGGTCATTGTGCCAATGGAGATGGAGACTGGGCAGGTCTCAGACAGCATGCAGGTGGGCGGCACCCCCAGCCCCGCAGTGACCGTGAGCATCATTTGTGGCCCCCGGGGATCTGGCCCCACCTTCACATCCTGCGTGCCAGGCCAGGCCTGGAGCCCTGGGGGGGGGGTGCTGTCCCAGTTTCTGTGCCCAGTCCTTCAGCTGTGGCCCACCTGTCCCTCATGTGGATTGGGGCCCCATGGCAGGGGCGGGGCAGGGTCCTGCTGGCTTCACTGAGCCCCGCAGCTCGGAGGGCCAGGAAACTCCTTGCCAGTGGTGGAGATTCGCCCCAGACTGGGCCTGGGCTCCATGTGTAGCCCTCTCCATCCCTCTCAGCTCAGCGCTGCCCTGCTCTGCCCAGCTTGCCTTTCATAGTCAGAGTTGGAGACCCCACATGTCTGCACCCCTCCCAGCTTGTCTCCTCTCTTCTCTCCCCTCTGCTCCCCACTGGGAGCCAGCCCCAGTCGAGGCCAGCTGCCAGCAAGGGCCGGTCCCAGCTGTGGCTGGTCCTCCCTGCCCCCAGTCTCCCTGCTCATGTGCACGAGAGCTGCAGTCACCTGCTGCACTTCACATCACATATGCACATAGCAAATTAGGAGAGTTGATATCATGGATCGTTCACGAGAAGCTTATGTTAGAAACCCCCATTCCTGATGTTTGTTTGAAAGGAAGACACTAATCTACTCACACAAAGTAGATGATTGCCTGCTGAGCACCCCCCTCTAGCACAGCATCTCCTAGGGTATGTCTACACTAAAGGTTCTCTTAAGTCGCCCTGTTAAGTTGACTTAGAGAGTCCACATTGAAAACGCCTGTTGACTGGCTGCATCCACACTGGCAGGTGCTAGGTCAATAGAGGAGTTGTGGGTAGCTGGAGGTCAATTACGTTGACTTAAGGGCCTTCCCCAACTACGCTGGCGTAAGTCGACTTAATAAGGTCAACATAAGCATTTAGTCAACCTTAAGACGTGGTGTTATTAAGTCAACTTAGGGAAGCACTTAAGTCGACCACATAAAAGCACAATGCGGCCACAGGAATCTGTAGGTTGACTTAACCTTCTTAAAGTTGGCCTAAAGCTCCACTGTAGACATGCCCCTAGTGATGTGCTGGGACATTGGGGCCAGCCCTGACTTACACAGGGGTATCATCATTAATGGGTGTGTTTCCAGGGGGCTCTCACAGGGACTGGTTCTTGGCCCCACATTCATTAATGTTTTTTATTAATAATTCAGGGAGGAAAAACAGAAAATCATCAGTGACAAAGTGGAATGGTGACATAAAAATTGGGGAAGTGGTAAATGCTGAAGAGGATGGGTCCGTGATATGGAGTGATCTGGACTGCTCAGTAAAGTAGGTGCGAGAAAAGAATATGTGTTTCAATATAGCTAAGTGTAAATCAGGGAACAATGAATGTCAGCCAGACTTTCAGGACAGTGGACTCTCTCCCAGGAAGCAGTGACTCTGATAAAGGCTTGGAGGTCATGGTGAGTAATCAACTGAACAAGAGCTCCAACAGTGGTGCTGGCACCCAAAGAGCTAAAGCATAAACAGGACAATCTTGAGTAGGAGCAGAGAGGTTATTTTGGCCCTCTGACACAACTGTTACTGGGATCCTGTGTCCTGTTCTAGGGTCCACATTTCAGAAAAGACATTGCTAAATTTGAGAACTGCCAGAGAAGAGCCAGGCAAATGATTAGAGGAATAGAAACCTGCCTTAGAGAGACTGCAAGAACTCAATCTATTTAGTTTAATGAGATGGTGGAGATGATTTGGTCTGCATAAGTATATAGGGAACAAATATTTTGTTACCTATCATCTCTGTGGTGTTCTTGGTGAACCCAGGGCACAAAACCCTACTGTCTGACTCATTTGAGCTCCCCCACTCAGCCTCTATTTGAACAAGAACCAATCAGAAACATATCAAATGCAATGAAAAGGCTGTGGGAAACACATCTAAACTCCTCCAGACAAGGGAGTCAGGATTAAGGCAACTTCCATGCCTCATCTACATCAAAGATGGGACCAGGAGACATCTCTAGTAGCATACCAAATGGAGGCCCAAGCTCCAAGTCAGGAACTTCACTGATCTCAGGAATCAGAGAAGGGAATATGGCATGAACAGAGATCTCTGTTCGAGACATTAATGAATGCATGCCTGTACATACCCAGCTCAGTAGTTATCAGACCAATTTGAGTCATAGATCTTTTACTGAACTCCAAAATATTGAATCTCCCTGCTACATTGTGAGCTTTCTAGAAGGCACACCACCCCTAGCCAGGAATTATCCATTCCTATCGTCCACCTAAGCAAACCAGCTCTGGTATACTGCCTTGAGTTATCATTTACCCATAAACAAACCTCCTACTCTCCCTTCAGTTATTGTTTCTTCCCTATAAAACCCCCACCCAAGCTCAAAACTGTATTCTGATACATGCATCCAAAAGCTGCATCAGTTTCACTGTGAATTCATCTTTTCCTGCCTGATTGTGTTAGGGGTTCTGCCTGTCACCTGCTGGTCAAACCCTCAGATACAACAGCGACCTGGACCCCAACTAATTCAAGCAACATAATGGCAAGATTCTAAGTGACCGCACCCAGCTTCTGGGTCCTCTCAGGGGTCTCTCCACTCCAAATAACAGGACTACACGATGTCACCGGATGCAAATGCCCATGGCGGTTTATTTAGAACAGTGCAAAGCATAAACAATGGGAGTGCAAAGTGTAATACCTACACCCAACCAGCCCCGAGGCATAGGCCTTCTGCCCTTATCACAGCAGGAAGCATATTGCACTTCTGAGTTCCAATCTTGCTCCCTACCACGCTGCCCTAGGTTCCTCTCCAGGCAGATTATTTATCCACCCCCAACCTGGAGCACAGCTGTTCACATTTGCCTCCCCTCCCCTGCTTTCTATGGCTCAGCTAATGCATTTTACCCAGTCCAGGCAGTGAGGGGCTAGAGGTGGGAGGAGATAGGGCATTGGTGGCAGAGACCTTGAAGGGCTGGTTTCCCCTGTGCTCTACCAAATTACCTGCCTCTCTGTCTTTTTTTAGTCCAGGTATGGTGTTCTAAGACTGACTTGTGTAATCATGTTTAAGCTAGATGTAATACTGTAAAGGTTTTGCTTGTTTGGTTCTACTCTAGGGCTATTACTGTTATCATATGTATATACCTGGTAATCAATTCAGTGTGGGTTAAGCTGGTTTCCTCTCTCTCTTTCTGCATTACTGGGTTGTGGTTTTAGGTTTCCCCATTTACTTTGCAGAAACCCTCCTCTGCCTAATCCAAAGATCCCTGTAGCACCAATCACTCCTGTGGGGTTTGTTCATCAAGGAGCATACTACCTGAACAACTGTAGCATGAAAGTGGGGCTAGAATTATGCTGAACCTGTGGCTCACGAGGGTGGCAGCTTGGAAGGGCTATTCAACCCACCCTGCAGAGACCAGGGACATATAAGGGGTCAGCTTGAGCGTGCTGAGAGACCCGATCTGCTCAGATGTGCCCTGTTAATCTGGAAACGTGTGAATGTGGGTGTTTGAGTCAGGAGCTGGAGAAACCCAGCCCTGGGAAACATAGATCCTGCAGAGTAGCTCCATTGGGAGGGGACTTGCAGACAGGAGAAGCAGAGCTCTATATGGACACACAAGCAATACATTGATAGAATTATAACCCTCACAGGAAAGTAACCTTAATAAATGAACAATCCCAACAGGCAAATCTGCTAACAATTTAATAATGGGCTTTTCAGTCAAGCAGAAGAAGTAAACCATGAGCCAGTCACTGGCAGTTGAAGCTGGACAAATGCAGACTGGAAATAAGCTGTACATTTTTAATGGTGACAGTAATTAACCATTGGGACAATTTCCCAAGGCTCATGGTGGATTCTTCATCACTGACAATTTTTAGAGTTGAATGATCTTCTAAAAAATTTGCTCTAGGAATTTTTGTGGGGAAGGTCTCTGGCCTGTGTTGCTCAAGGGGTCAAACTAGACGGTCCCAAATGTCCACTCTGGTTCCTGTAAGGGAAATGTATGTAATCTCTTCTGTAGGACGGTGAGAAAGCTGCTGAAGTGTAGGCCTCGTTGGAGCCGTGGGTTGCTATGGTAGTGGGGTCGTTTCTCTGGCAAGTCATGTATTTAAGTTTCTTTAACAAGCGGCCTAGAGTTGATAGTTAAAGTGTGTTATCTCCCCTTTCTCATGCTTTTTCTCCTGACCATCTGGACAAGAAATGTAAGCTAGACTGTCCGTCTTTGTTCTAACTGAAAAGGGAGTATTACCTCCTATCTCCTGCTCACCCTTCCTGGCACCATAGCCTCACAAGAATGTAAGGTCAGCATCTCTAGGCAGAAATTAATGAGTTTGCAGGTACTGCGGCTGCCCAGGATAATGCAAATGATATCAACAGTAAACAGAGGCGGGGATAATTATATGCATTCTTTAATCATTAATATGTATTTAATAATGTTAATGTAACCATATAAGGGTCTCTAAAACATTGTCAATCATGTAAGCATTATCATAGCATTATCATACTGTACTGGATAAAAGTGTTGTGATGCTGCCCCTCGGGGCTCTCTTGCACTCGAGTTGTTGGGGGGGCCTGCTCAGAGGGGCTAGCACTTCTTTGCTGCCCTCTGATGCAGTTCCTTTTGTTATTCAGCTGAATAATAAATCCTGAACCACACCTCGTTCTCTGCTAATTTGAGTCTCAGCTGGGAACGGGCCTTCATCACCGGGGAGGATCAGTGGTCTCTCTTTCCAGGTTGAGAGCCCTGATTAATTTGTCCCCCACATTCCAGAATCTTGAATTAATGAAGAAAGATAACTACCCATAGTGAGAGGGTTTATTCTATAATAAGTGACAGCTAACTAGTGAGTAAGAGCCTGCATTCTATCCCTGGCTCAGAGTATGGGGTCTAGTGGCTTAGAGTAGGTGGTGCTGGGAACCTGGGGTCCATCCTCAGCTCTGAGAGGAAAGTGGGGTCAAGTAAAGCTGATGAAGACTGTCTTTGCAGTTATAATGCGCAAACCTCAATGGAGGCACCTGCTCCTTTTTTGTACAATGCAAATTTTTCTTGACATCTCTGTCTGTACACTGACCAGGCCCAGTTCTGTTTATTGTATGAGAACTGATCTGATCAATTTCCAAGTTGCTGTAGGAAGTTTTTGCAGCAGGGATTCAATCACTCTTCTGAGGGAGGAATAAAAGCAATTGAGGGTACCTCACAGGAAGGAATTCCCAAGTGTGCCTTCCCGGGTTTTCAAGAGGTTTTGCATTTGGGTGGTGGCAGCAATACCACTCCAAGGCCAGGAAATTGGAACCCTTGGAGAGTTTTAAGACGAGGCTTTAAGGTAGGGTTACCAGATACCAAAGCATGGAAAAAAGGACAGGGAAGTACGAAAAGGAGAATACTGGAGGACACATACATGTCCGGGCCCCCTTCATGTCCGGGCCCCCTTCACCCACCCCACTTACTGCCCCCCAAAATGCCTGCCCCACCACCACTGCAACTACTGCCTTTCCCAATGCCTGCCCCAGACCACCACCCCAATTATTGCCTCCCACAATACCTGTCCCCAAGGTCCAAACCTTCCCAGCCCAGGCCTCCTTAACCAGTGGGCAGGGTTGGGAAAGGGCCCACCACAGGGAATCACAGCCATGCAGGGGTCGGAGGCTACATATGGTGACAGTCCCAGCAAGAAAGAGAGAGGCATGCACTGATGAGGCCCGTAGGGGCAGGGCCTCCCCAGGCACTGGGAAAGGAGGGGAGGGGTGTCCAGGTTCGCTCCCGCCTGCCACAGCCCCCTCTGCACTGGCAGGGGAACGTGCTGGGTGTGGCACATGCTTCTATTTTTAGAGTGCCTGGCATGAATACTCCCGCCAGTGTTCACAGCATCCTACAAAAAGCCAGACAAAATCAAATATTTTACAAGTGCCTGATGGATGGAGGGCATCAGGGCAAACAGAAAGACATCTCCTTTTGACAGACATCTGGTAACACTACTTTAAGGCCAGTGGGTTTTAAGGCCTGTTGTAGGCCCCCACCTTCTGCACGCAGAGTGCCAGAGTGGGGAACCAGCCTTCACAGGTCACCTTTGTTAAGTCAACTTTCAAGGGCCCCCCGAAGTAGACACAGCTAATATGAGTGACAGTTTTTGTTTTTAAGCCAGATCCCATCATCTGCTTTTGATGGATGAAAACACTTTTCCTAGATGTAAAAAATATTCTCAGCCTTGCTAAATATTATTAGTAATTGTTATTGTTATTAATTTTTATTGTTATTATGTATAATTTAGTTAATATTGCTGAATTTGGGGGCAGAGAGAAGGACTAGAATTAAGAGAGCTGTAAATTTTTTAAAAGATTTCTTACATTTTTATTTTCCACAAAGGACACTTTAAACAGCTCAGGTTGAGTAAGGAGGCTTTAGAGTAGATATAAATGTCATGAAATTACATCCTTGTCTATGGTAGAAATATTTTGCTAGTATAAATATTAAATTTACCCTATACTGTGACACAAGCCTCACTAGCAATAGTAGCTGCTCTATAACATAATGTTACACACACCATTGGTCAATACATTTCAATATAAAAATAGTTAATGAAACACCAGCCATTTTTTGAAATTGAATTTTATTCTATTTTTTAAATATTTTGGACATTTTTCAGTGAAGTTGGAAAACAAAAACAGCGGAAGAGTTGAATTTTTAATTTTACCCTGTCTTCCAACCCCTATTTTTCTGTGACAGAATGTAGAAAGGTGAGAAATCAGAGAACAGCCAAAACAACACACAACCAAAACCAGAAAAAAACAGAAACATTATTAACCTAGCAATTTTCTATTAACATTTTCACAAATAACTTACTTCCATGCTTTCAAGGATGCCTCCCTAATTAGTTTGTGTTTATAGCAAATAATAAATGCTCTCTGTTAAACATACATGAACAATTACTGCTATATAGTTTTCTTTTGAAGCAGAACAAACACCATTGATCAGAAATTTTTGTGGCTACTGTAGGAGCTAGAAAGTCAATAGATATGGCTTCTGCAGTGATGAATGCATTTTCACTTCCAGAAAATGCCATGCTCAACATTGCTGTCATAAGGGAGTGCAGCTCTGAGGAAACCATCATTCATCAATGGCCTGGATGATGAAGATGAGGCTGCTGCAAAGAATGTATTTGTTGTAAATGAAACCAAAGCCAATTCTGTACCCATGTCCTACACAGCCTAATGTGACCTTATGGGAACTGCCAGAAATTGGGACCCCAGTCTTTCAGACAGACACATACCTCCAACAGGTGAATTTCAATGGCTATGACATCTTCATCATCATTGCCTCATCACAGCTCAGATACAGGTACATCAGCCTGGCCCAGGAAATCCAGAGAATGAGAAAGCAGTACTATTTTGTGCGTGCCAAAGTGGATGTGGATTTGCAGTCTGCCAAATGAAACAGTCTATCCAGCTACAACGAAGAAATGTCTAGGGTGGAAGGAAAGGCTGAGAAACCCTTAGGTTTTCCTCATCTCCAACTGGGATTTAGACAAGTATGATTTTCACCTGCTGCAGGAGTCATTGCTGAAAAATCTCCAGGATCTTAAGCACAAACTGTGTGCTCTTCTTTTTGCCCCACCCAATTTATTATGTTTTGGTGATTTCTGTGTATTTTTGCATATTTTGTGTTTTAAAAATTAGATCATGAATTAAAATTTATATTTTTAATTTTGCTAAACAAAATCCATTTTTGGTAGTCTTGTAGCCCGTGTTAAGATACACCAACTGCACTGTGTATGGATTTATTTAAAAAATGCTCTACTATACTGTATTTTAGGATATTGCACCATGGTCCCGTTTACACGCGATCTGTTTTACGCGTGGTCGCAGCAGCTTGTCTCCCAACACCTGCACATTAACCGATCCCCGCTGTAATAAAAACAGAATGTAAAAAAGCCCAATAACAAAAATCAGCACTGATCTGGAGAATCAGTGCAGAGCAGGGTCCTAACATGATCCCACACAACATAACAGACAGTGTGAACTCAATAGCAAAACCAGCACTAATCTGGAGAATCAGTGCAAACCAGGTTCCCAACAAACCCAGGGTGTGTAGTGAATGTATTTCACACCAGCTGTCCACTGGTGCCATCCTCTGGTCACTCACTCCATCCACTTGCACCATCCTTTGGCTCTGCCTGCTGTCTGCCAGCTCGTCACTCACACCATCCAGCCCTCCACTGACCGCTTTCACCGTTTGTTGGCTCCGCCCACTGGTCACTCATGCTGCCCAGCTCTCTGCTAGCCGCTTTCACCGTCTGCTGGCTCCACTCGCTGTCCGCCCACTTCACCTGCTGGTCAGTCAAGCTGTCCAGCCCTCCGCTGTATGCTCTCACTGTCCACTGGCTCCATCCACTGGCTCCACCTACTGGCCGCTCGCTCCATCCACTGGCTCCGCCCACTGTTTGCCAGCTCCACTCTCTTGTCACTCACATTGTCCATCCCTCCACTGTCCATTCTCACCATCTGCTGGCTCCACCTGCTGGTCACTCATGCCATCCAGCCCTCCACCCACTGGTCACTCTTGTTCCCCAGCTGCTTTTCAGTGATTTCAGTTCAGAGAGAAAGTCTCCCCTCTTAGTGATTTCAGCTCTTAAACCCAGAATAGCTGCAAACAGCTTCTTCCATTAAAATAAAAACAGGAAGCCTTCACAAGAAGCCTGGTTACTGATCTACCCTTTCACAATAGGGTGGGGGGCAAGGCAATACCTCAAGTATAGCTCTTAATAGAGCTACCCCCACCTATTTCTTAATTTTACCAGGCTGAAAGCAGGGGGGGTGGCCTCTCTTTCAAGTTCTTTTCTGCTAATGGTAACTTTTACCCTTTAACTAACCTAAACAGAGTTTGAACAAGCAAGAGAGTAGCATATTACAAAAGACAGCATTTCATGTTTCTCTTCCATAGAATTACAGATATTGACAGATTTGTGATCAAATCAACCCAAATACCATTACCCATATGGCCCTGCACCCACAGTGAGGCTATGCTAATATGCTGTTTGTGCTCATCCAAATACAAAACCCATGGATCAGTTGCCCCCCCCCCCCCGCCGGTGGGGGGCACAGCTTCGAGAGCTGCTTTACATCTTCCCCCAGCCAAAAATTTGCCATCCCAGCAAATCATGCTTTAGATTATACCATCCATAGGGGTCCTTCCCAAAGGGTCTGCGAAGGCCTACCCTGACTGCCCAGGTCTGTGAATGAAGTGTATTACTTCCTCACTAGGTACCCCAGGGTTAGCCAGCTTCAGAGTGTGGATTGCATCTAGTGCTGCTCCCAGTGAGGGTTTTCTTGTATTTGATTGTGACTAACTCCTTGATAAATCTTTGGATTTACATCATGGTGACTTAGACTCACTTAAAATCTTACTGCTATCAATAAACTTACTTCTTTGTTTGACCTAAAGCAGTGCATGTGGCTTGAGTGTGTGGAGAGGCTACACTTGGAGTGACAGAGCTGGTGCATAGCAATGTCTTTGATATACTGATAGACTCATGTAAATTAGGTCACAGGGTACACTGGGCAGCACTGAACCCTGAAAGACAGTCGTTCCCAGGGTTGCACTTCGTACTGGGGGCGTTTGCTGGGGATCTAACCCCTGTGTGGCTGGCCAGAGAGCTCCTGACTGGATGAGAGACTATACAGGAAGCTGGATGTCAGAAGACCCCAGGGGTGGGGGCCATGCAGGAAAGTGGGGGTAAGTTAGGACCCTAGAGTGAAGGATTGGGGTGGCACAGCCACACATCAGTCCAGATTGCAGGAGGGGATTGTCATAGGCCATGCATTGCTTCCTCACCCAGCTGCTACTGTCACTTCCCATGCTGGCTGTTTGAGGAAAGAGAGAAGCGGGGCGTGGAGCAGTAGGGAGAGCCAGCAAGAGAGAAGAGGGGAAGGCAAGGAAAGAGAGGCACACATGGGGGGCTGGGCTGGAAGCAACAGAGAGAGAGCGGGCACCATACAGAAGGAGAGGGCAGCTGAGACATTTAGGGAGGAAAACAAATGAACTGTGTGTGCACATATTGTTTCCCCTTCTTGAAGACAATCTACTCCCCCAAGAACAGCCCTGCTGGAGTGAAGGTAAGAATCTACTGGGCCTCCTTCCCTCATCCCCTGGTGGTTTATTAGCCCTTGCAGGTTGGGGCTGTATTTGGCATATCTGCTAAATGGCCCTGCAGGGGACTTCATGTGGGAATTAACACTGAGGACAGTCTCTGGCCTGTGTTAAGGCAGGAGGTCAGATTGCATGAGCCCAGCAGCCTCCTTTGGACTTTGCAATTGCTGAAAGTTCTGGCTGAAAAAATCACGCCCAGCTCTGGATCCACAGACTCTGTGGCTTCTGTAGGGAGCAGCCAGGCCTAGGGTTACCAGATGTCAGGCAAAAAGGGGACATGTCTTCCTTTTTACCTACGTGTCCTCCATCTGGCAAGCATTTTAAAATACATGATTTTGTCTGGCTTTAACTTACAGGGGTTAAAGTACGTTGGAATGCCACAGAATACCTTATTTTTAGGGGAAAGCTTTCCAGGGCCCCCTAGAAACAGAAGAATATTACGTTAATACTACATTTTCTCCATGTGTTCTCCAATGTCCTCCTTTTGGTACTTCCCTGTCCTCCTTTCCAGGGGTGTCACTGGTGCTGGGCACCCGGGGCATATGGCCCAAATCCCAGCATCAGTGCCCTGGGTCTGGCAGCCCTCCCCCCCCCCAATCTCCAGCCCAATCGGGCCGGAGATCCAGGTCCCAGCTGCCCACAGCCGTGGCAGCCCCGTCCCCAGCTGGGGATCTGGGGCTTGGCCACCTGCAACAGCAGCGGCTGCTCCGGCCCCATCCCCAGCCAGGGATGCTAGGCCCAGCCACCCACAGAAGCTTTTGTCCCCATCCCTGGCTGGGGGTGTGAGCCCAGCCGCCACTGGCAGCAGGTGGCGGCTTCTAGCCCTGTCCCCAGCCAGGGGGCATGGCCTGCGGTCGGGGGTGGGGCCTGAGGGTGTGCTCCGGATCCCTCCCCGGGGCAGCGACGCCCCCGCTCCTTTCCATGCTGTGGTATCTGGTAACCCTAGCCAGGCCTGATTGTGGTTTCCTCTGTTCCTGTGTATGGAGCCAGGAGGGGTTTGAGAAAGCTGTGTGCCCTCTGTATTCCTTCCAGGCTTTCAGTGTGAAATAGAGCAGTTGCAGGGCTCCCTGTGGTTCCCCTGGCCTAGAAAATGGGTCAAGGAAGGCAGGGGCATACTGGGCGATGGGGGGGTTACAGCATGGGCACTGGGCTCGGGGGGGCCACTGGCCTGGCCCTTCACATGCTGCAGGAGGTGCAGGATGCTCTGAGGGGTGCAGAGCTCCTGTTCCCCTTCTGCCTTGTGAAGGGCAAGTCTGGTACCCATCTCCCACATAAGGTGGGGGGGGTGAGACCGCACTGTCTGTTACAGCTTCAGCCCAGTGCCAGCTTGCTTAAGTGCTTGGGGGGGCGGGGGCGGCACCAGCTTGTACCAAAAGGGGCAGGGTGTGAAGGCACTGAGAGGTGCCCCCCAGTGCTTTCATCCCTGCGTGTCTGAAGGGCTGGTGCAGTCCATTGTCTGAGTCAGCACTCAGCTGTAGGCTGTATCTACCAATGTGGGGTGGGCGGTTGCATTGGGCTAGGCCAGCCCTGCTTGTTGGACATAGGAGGTGCTGAGCACCCCCCTGCAAGCGCCCCTCCAGTGAATGTCATGAAAGGCTGACCCTACTAGGTTCCTCTCTCATCCCCTCCTTAGGCTGGGAGTTGAGGCTGCCTCCCAGCCGGGGATGGACTTCTCCAGCAGAGAGGCAGGTCCACACTCTGGGTAAGTGCAGGGTGGAGAGGTATTTGTAACACCGTCCAACCTCATGCCCCCCTGTACAGTCACACTGCAGGTGGGAGGTCGAGCCAGAATCCTGCACAGGGGGTTGTGGAGGCACAAATGTGGATGTGGCCTTGAGTGACAGACACTCTAGGTAAGCCAATGGAAGGAGGGCTGGGTCTGGGCACTGTGGTGCCCATCACAGCTAATACATTGTCCTTGTCACAGAGCAAGGGTGCCGGGCATTGCTCAAAACTCTTCCTGCTTAGTTTGGTGTTTTCAAGGGAGCTGAGAGTTTCTTAAAATTCTGACTTGTGTAGCTGTGCAGTGCCCAGGAGAACAGGGTGCATCAAACTCTGTGCAGGACCTGGTAAGAAAAAGTCCCCCAGCCTGGCAAGGGTCTGTCCAGTGCCTGGCACAACAATGGCTTTAATCCCCCCTGTTAAGGTGTACATGTGGAACAGCATATCACAATGTTATAAATGCAACTCCACTGAGCATTTGAAAAACCTGTGTCTGGGGCAGAAAGGAGTTAATTCCCCCCAGACTAAAATATATGCCCATGTCTCTTTTATTTCAAAATAACACTGGTTATTTCAAAATAAAGGAGGATTAGGTCCACATGACATATTCTTATTTTGAAATGACAGGCGCCATCATTTTGAAATAAGAGCCGTCATTTAGAAATAGCTTAAACCTTCTTTAAATCACAACAGCTGTTATTTTAAAATGGTTATTTCGAAATAACACTGTTTGGACATGTTATTTCGAAATGACCATTATTTCGAAATAACACTTTTGCCCTTCTCCTTCCCAGGGTGCCTTCCTTTTAGCCTATATTGGGTGGGGGCATGGCCCAGGGAGGGGGCCATGTTGCCACACCTCCCACGGTGCCCCTCTCCTAAAGCGAAATAGCAAGTCCTGTGTTTGGACATGCTATTTCACTTTGAGTTTTTTCCTTAATTCGAATTAACATTTTCTTAATTCGAATTAATTTATTTTGAAATAAGGACTTTATTTTGAAATAACTCATTTCAAAATACGAAATAACAATGTACATGTGGACCTAGCCTAAGAGAATGAAGTGATTCTAGCTTAAAAGACACATCCCGTTTTCATGACCAGCTTTGTGGGTGCAGGGATGACTAAGCAGGTTTTCAGAGATATCAATACAAAGGGCAGGGAGACTGCAGGATAGAGGAACAGAGGAACACCTCTTTCTCTCATCAGGCCAGGCTGGGTCCTAGAAAGTGACACGTTACATGGCTTGGAAGCAGAAATCCAAGTAGTTGGTGGAGGCACGGTCTAGTTGCTGAGTCTAGAAGACTTACAAAATAATTTAACAGCACGGGTGCTAGACAAAACTCCCACTGAAATGCTAACTGAAAATGACTTTCTAAGGATGGCTGGGGCAAACGGGGTGGCGAACTGCAGTCTCCAGGAATTCCATGCTGAGAGCCCATGAGGCCAGTGAGTGTCGGGGGGGGGGAGCAGAGGCTGGGAGGGGCAGATTACCCCATGGGCCAAGGGGCCCGTACCCAGGGGCCAACTGCAATGTGAGGGGTTTACTCTGCCAGCACTGGGGAGGGGAGCATGGCAGGCAGGCCCAGAGGCTGGGGTCTTAGATCCTGCCCCACCCCTGCTACCAATACATCCCCGATGGCCAATCAGTCAGGCTGCAACTGGCCACTGGCCCCAGCCCCCCTATGGGGCGGGCCACTGCTGGAGTGGGGTGGCACTGGTGGGGGAGGCCCAGGAGCCCTATGGGCTCTGATCAGCCTCTGAACGCTGGTTCTTCCTCCCCAGAGGGGAAGAAAATGGCCCCTGTGTGACAGGCTGCTACCCAGATCCAGTCCAATGTGCCACTGTGATCCCCCAATTCCCACTCCTGAACCCCAATTCATCACTTTGCAACGTGACTACTCACTCCTGAGCAATGTTCCCTTTAATTTTTCCTAGGGTGTGTGCACAAAAAATTTCTTTGTGTGCGCAAAAAGTTTGTGTGAGCTCATATTAAAACTGTTGAATTGTTTTTTGTGCATGCTTTATTTTGTTGTGTGCATGGGTTTCATGACTTGTGTGCGTGTGCACAGCTTAGAGGGAACAGTGCTCCTGATTCAGTCCACACCAGCCTCTCACATGCAACTGGTCCCAAGAAGTGAGTGTATGCTCTCTGACTACTCGAGGGATAGTCCCCAAATGAGCACCCTCAGCCCCAGTTACCCCACTGAGAGCTACTGTCCTATAGGGATTGGGACCCACTCCCAATCATCACACATTCAAGCCTGTCCATTTAACAAAGAAATGGATTATGCCCAGCATTCTTCACTCATGCCCTCTAAAGATCACACATCTTTAGATAAAAAAAAGAACAAGATTATTGATCAGATTACAATTCTAAGTGAGAATATGGCCAATCATGCCAAATCACAGTATAAATGAGTCAGGAGTGACAACAAGGAAATAAAAGATAAAACACACATACTGACTTTGATAAATTTATGGACTAATTTAATGAGCTTGCAGGATGCAGCAGGCAGCACTGAGCCTTGTAAGACAACAGTTCCCGGGGCTGCATCTGAGTCTGAGGTTGTTTACTGGAGATCAGTCCCATGAGTGACTGGCTAAAAGGGCTCCTTCACTAGGCCAGGGCTAATTACTCACAGGAAGCTGGGTCAGGGCTAACTCAGGGGTGGGTGGTTCAGACAGCAAAGAGGAGTGAGTCAGGGCCCAGCCAGGACTGAGGGACTGAGTTGACAGCTACACACCAGTCCAGATTGCTGAGGAGAACATCACAGTAGGAAGTTTTTATTTAGATTCCATTTAAATTTGCCATGTTTGAACCCATAGCCTCCTGTCCTGCTCTCTGTGGCAAAAGAGAACAACTCTTCTCCATCTTCTTGATGGCAGTCTGGCAAGGATCAGAAGTCTATTGTCACAGCTCCCTTTAATGCAGGAGCTTTGCTGCCCCCAAAAAAGGGTGGGGACCTGATCCTGCTCTGGGGCCCAATCCAGCTCCAGCCACTGCTGGCAAACAGCCCCAGCCACTGTTGGCAACCAGCAGGTAGCTCCAGCCTCCTGCTGCTGCCAGCAAGAGGCAGGTGGCTCAGAGCTGGATCTGGCTACTGCTGCAGTGATGCTGGCCAGAAGCAGCAAAAAAAAAAAAAAAAAAAAAAAGAGGAGTTGTGTGGCACTTTAAGACTAACAGATTTATTTTTCTCATGAACTTTTGTGGGAGAAAATCCCACTTCCTCAGATGCTTCAAAGATGGGTGAACTTACAGAATAGAATGAAAATAAATGCAAGGGGGTGTAAAACATAGGATCAGGTCATACAGTAACAGCAAATCAGAGCAGTAGTTAGGTTCAAACCATGAGAAGCCTGAAGTCAAATTCCCTTTTGTAATGGGAAAAGAACCCATAGTCTCGATTCAGTCCTGCTTTCACAGAATTTAGCTTGCATATTAATTTGAGTTCAGCTGTTTCTCTTTGAAGTCTTGATGTCCCAGCCACATCTCTGACAACAGTCGTTAACAAATCATTCACTGAGTGATTAGAAAGATGGAAGTGCTCAGCAACTGATTTCTTTGTTCTGTGATTTCTGATACCAGCTCTGTGTTCATTTATACTTTTATGCAGCAATCGTCTTGTTTGTCCAATGTATAAGGTGTTGCGGCATTTCTTGCACATGATGGCATAGACCACATTAGTAGATGAGCAGGTAAATGAGCCTTTGATGGATTAGCATGTTTGATTAGGACCTATGATGGTATCTGTTGTGCAGATATGTGGGCAGACTTGGCAGCATGGTTTGTTGCAGGGGTATGTGCCTGCTTCAATGCTTCTGTTGTTAGATCTGTAGTTGCTGGTGAGTATCTGTTTAAGATTAGGGGGCTGCCTATAAGCAAGGAGTGGTCTGTCTCCTAATGCTTGAGAGAGAGAGGGATCATCTTTTAGAACAGGCTGTAGGTCCTTAATGATCTGTTGCAGAGGTCTGACTTGGGAGTTGTATGTGGTGACTAGTGGTGTTCTGTTGTTTTCTTTCTTGGGCATCTCCTGTAGTAGATGACTTTGGGGAACCCGTCTAGCTCTGTCAATCTTTTTCCTTACTTCCCAAGGTGGGTACTGTAGTTTCAAGAATGCTTGATAGAGATCCTCAAGATGTCTGTCTTTGTGTGAGGGATCAGAGCAGATGTGGTTATATCTTAGGGCTTGGCTGTAGACAATGGATCGTGTGGTGTGTTTAGGATGGAAGCTCGAAAGATGTAGGTAACTATACCGATAAGTAGGTTTTCAGTACAGGGTGGTGGTGATGTGTCTATCCCTGATTTATACTGTAATGTTGAGAAAGTGGATCTCCTGTGTGGAGTGTTCCAGGCTCAATTTGATGGTGGCGTGGAAGTGTTGAAATCTCTGTGAAAATCTTCAAGAGCATCACTGCCATGTGTCCAGATGATGAAGATGTCATCAATGTAGCACAGGTAAAGAAGAAGTGTTTTGGGATGAGACTTGAGGAAACATTGTTCTAAGTCGCCCATAAAGATGTTGGCATATTGTGGGGCCATGCAGGTGCTGATAGCAGCGCCACTGATTTGGAGATATAAATGCTCCTCAAATCTGAAGTGGTTGTGGGTGAGCACAAAGTCACAAAGTTCAGTCACAAGCTGTGCTGTGGCATCATCTGGGATGGTTCTTCTAATAGTTTGTAATCCATCCTTGTGTGGGATGTTGCTGTAAAGCGCTTCGACATCCATAGTGGCCAGAATGGTGTTTTCAGGAAGTTCTCCAATGGACTGTATTTTCCTCAGGAAGTCGGTGGTGTCTTGAAGATAGCTGGGGATGTTGATAACATAGGGTCTGAGGAGGGAGTCCACATAGCCAGATAGGCTGGCAGTAAGAGTGCCAATGCCTGAGATGATGGGGCATCCAGGGTTTCCTTTTTTATGCATTTTAGGTGGTAGATAGAACATCCCTGGCCATGGTTCTGGTGGTGTTTCTGTCTTTATAAGTTCCTGTGCTGTCTTAGGGAGTTTCTTGAGTAGGCATTGTAATTCCTTTTGGTATTCCTCAGTGGGGTCAAAGGAAAGTGGTCTGTAGAATGTTGTGTTGGAGAGTTGTTTATAAGCCTCCCGGTCATAATCCAATTTACTCATGATGACAACTGCACCTCCTTTGTCAGCCTCCTTAATGATTATGTCAGAGTTGTTTCTGAGGCTGTGGATGGCATTGTGTTCTGCAGGGCTGAGGTTCTGATGTAAAAGATGTTGTTTGTCCACAATTTCAGCCTTGGCACGGTGGCAGAAACAATCAGTGTAGAAGTCAAGTCTCTTGTTTCGACCCTCCGGAGGAGGCCATGAAGAATATTTCTTCTTGTAGTGTTTGGAGGAAGGTGTCTATGTGTCAGTGCATTGATCTGTGCTGTTATGGAATTATTCTTTGAGCCTTAGACAGCAAAAGTAGGCCTCTAGGTCACCACAGAATTTTCCCCAACCTCAACTTGGCTCCTGCCACTACTGGCCAATAGCGGCAGACAGAGCTGGATCAGGGGCAGGGCCAGGACAATGCAAGGCACAAGGCACAAGGCACAAGACCTGCGGGCCCAACAGCAGTGACGCCGATGCTTTAATGTCCTCTTTTACCAGCTGTAACATACCCAGTCCCTCCAGCCTTTGCTCCTATGGCTGATTCCAACCCTTTGGTCTTATTTGTTGCTCAACTCTGGGTCCTTTCTAAACATCTGGTGACCAACACTGGATACAGAACTCCAGCTGAAGCCTAACCAGTACAGAGTAGAGCCATGCTATCAACTACTGTGACTTGCATGCTACGCCTCTGTTAATGCAACATTAATTCCATTTGCTTCTGTTTGCAACAGCGTTGCATTATTATCACGATTGTTATTATTAATACTACTATTAGTAATAGGCAGTACTCACCTACATTCTCCATGGGCATTTCTTGCTGCATATTTAGAACTCAGCAGTTCCCAGTCTTGTATAGAGATGAAAATAGAAGGGATGTGACTTGTAATAAGAGACTCCTGGCAGCCCTTGCCAGGGATGCAATTTTCAGCACACATCTTGTGGGAGTGAAACAGTTCCTGGGCTGCAAGTTTGTAAATTGTTCCAGGAACATTTTTATATTTTTAAAAGGCTACATTTACCCTCACTGAAATGTGCCTTTTCCTTTTCTCATCTTGGGAAGAGGGAATCTCTTGTAGGAGCCATGGATCTAGAGTCAATCTCAGAGCTCGAGTATGATATGAAGTTCATCTCCACTCTCATGCAGCTTCTGAACATAGCGGTGGACCCAAAGGATTTGTTCAATATCTGCATAAAGTTGTCTGAGAAGTTCGTGGCTCTGTTCAAACACAAAGAAGAGGTTGAAGTGGCTTCCCTAGCCCTGGAGGATCTTGAGTCATTCAGATCCACGAAGCTCAACATTGCGATCACAGGGGAGATAGGTGCAGGGAATTCATCCTTCATCAACACTCTCAGGGGACTGACCACTGAGGATGTCGGGGCTGCCCCAACAGGCGTGACAGAAACAACAATGGAGCCAACAGATTATCCCCATCTAACAACCCCAATGTGAAGCTATGGGACCTTCCTGGCATTGGTGCCCCAGATTTTCAGCCCAAAACATACCTGAAGCAGGTGAACTTCAAACACTATGACTTCTACATGATCATCACTTTGGAGCGCTTCAAAAGCTCCCATACCACCCTGGTCCAGGAGATCGAGAGGATGGGGAAGAGGTTCTATTTTGTGCGCTCCGAGGTGGATGAAGAATTGTGCAATGAACAAAGGGATCACCCTAGAACATTCAGTGAGGAGAGTGTCCTGCAGAGACTCAGGATAGACTGCAAGGAACACCTGCAGAAGGCAGGGATGAGCAACCGAGAGACTTTCCTTGTGTCTAACTGTGACTTCACTAAGTATGATGATCCTGGCCTGGTCCAGTCTTTGAAGAATGATCTCCCAAGCAATGTTCCCTCTAATTACTCGTAGAGTGTGTGCGCTAAGAATTTCTTTGTGTGCGCAGAAACATTTCTTTGTGAGCACCAATATTAGCACTGTTGAATTTTTTTGTGCGTGCTTTATTTTGTCATGTGTGCAGGTTTCATGACCTGTGTGCGCACGCACACGCGCACAGCTTAGAGGGAACAGTGCCTAGGAGCAGCTGACCACAGTCCAGCTGTGCTTCTGCCTGGAGTACTGATCGGTGTATTTTGGCTGAAGCCTCAGTGGCAGAAGGTTCCCTCCACCATTGATAGCCACTGGGCTGGGAGGAGGTAGAGTCGAGGGAATCCACGTCCTCCATCATCCTTGCCACCCCACCCATCAGATGGCAGCCTCACACTGACCTGTGAAGCCTGATTGCTGCTTATTGCTGTTGCATAGGTGAACACATGTGACTGTTTCCTGCCCTGCCTGAGGGCTGGGCTGGAGATTGCTTATGTGCCATGCCCCGCTAGAGGGTTTTTAGGCCCTGGACTGTAGAGAGCTAATCCCCTGCTTAAAGCTTGACACCACAAATGAGGCAGAGAGGAATTGTGGCTTCCCTCCAATGCTGACAAGAAGGGACAGTCCCTGTCTTCTGTATGCTCCCTTTAAAAGAAATCTGCACCTGAACTGGCACAGTTTTGACACTCATTTCTTAGCCATGTTACAGTTTTGATTTATAAGCTTTCTAAGATGGGGTTCAAAGTCTAATTGTTGCCTGCTTTTGGATGGAAACAAGGCACAAGGCATACTGGGCATTTGGGGTATTCCCCAAAGTCTTTAGGCCCTACAGCAATGCACAATAGAGAAAGAAGCAGGGCTCAAAAGCCCTTTCATTGTGTGGAAGGATCTGGAATAAGTAAAAGATTGGTGGCCTCTTCCTTGAAGATATCTGAAGAAAATGGCAGTTGGAAGGTCTCTGCAATAAAGAGAAGACCTATCCAAATTCTCTATAGGTGCTACAGAACATTCTGAGGAATCAAGCCTGAGGAAAGACTAAAAGACTGTGATCAGACTAGAAACAAAGTCCTAAAAGAAGCCAAGGGTAAGGAGAAGGTTAAAATGGTAACAGGGCTGGATTTACACATTACACGCTCCTCTTGCCTGCAGCTGAGCTGTCACTTCTGCATGGAGGTGGTACTGAGATGAGTGACTTGGTCAGCTCTATGCAGGGGAATATACTCACCCCATTGGGGGCTCAGTCTTCTGACATGGCCAGGGTACCGGGCCCCATCCAGGAGGACGAGTAGGGATGGTGCCAGCATTCTGGCACTTGTTCGGAGCCCCCAAATTGTGCGATAATCTGTCATTGTTTAGGTGTCTCTAGAATGCTGGTGCCTATAGGCATATGTGCTACTGGGCCTAACTGGAAATGTAGCCCTGGATGGGAAGTTTTATCTATATTTGGTGGAGATTTTCTCTTGCCAGTGACCAATCTGTAGACTAAGGGTCTCAAACTCGCAGCCCCTAATGACACCTTTTCCTGTGGCCTGTAACAACACTATCATTATCGATATTTGAAATATCATTGTATGAAAAGGTTTCAGTGGTGCAGCCCTCAAGCTAACATACTAGTTGTCACGTGGTGCTCGTGGCGATTTAAGTTTGAGGACCCCTGCTGTAGACAGAGTAATGCTGTTTAAACTTAGGCCTTGGGTGAAGTGAGTTTGTTCAGAAATGTTAGTAGTTCATAGGTGATTACATCTGTCCTGGGAAGGACTGAACTGTCTGACATGGAATGGAGAAATGGCAGCTGGCTCTATAATGGTGTACAAAAATAAAGTGTGTGTGTATATATAGATAAATGTACACCAATGTTTCCTCTAATTACTCATAGACTGTGTGCGCAAACAATTGCTTTGTGTGCGCAGAAACATTTCTTTGTGAGCACCAATATTAGCACTGCTGAATTTTTTTGTGCACTTTATTTTGTCATGTGTGCAGTTTTCATGACCTGTGTGCGCACGCACACGCGCGCAGCTTAGAGGGAACAGTGCTCCCAAGTCTGCAGAGACTCACCTTTCTGCTCAGTTTGCCAGACCTGTTTGCAGAAGACATACAGGAGAAGAAAGATGCTCTGCAGAAGTGGATATCGCCAATATCTCTTGTATCAGCTTTAGTCAATGCCATCCCTATTCCACAGCTCTCTGCTGCTTGTGATATCAGCATCCTGCTAGTATCAATGATTTCCTTGTACAAATACTTTGGCCTAGATGATGGCTCCTTGGACATTCTGACCAGAAAGGCTGGGAAGCTGATAGAAAAGCTGAAGGCTGTTATCAGATCTCCTTCAGCAGAAGAAATAAACACAGATGTTGCAATTAAACTGCTGTTAAAGAGTAAGAAAGGTTTGCCTAGATTAACTGTATGTATGCCAGTGTTTGGTCCCTATTTAAGTGCAGGAATCTCTTTTTTCATTATCTTCTTCATGATTTTGCATATTCTGGATAAAGTGGTAGAAGATGCTGAAAGAGTTCAGAAGGCTGCTTTAGAGGAATAAGGGAAAAAAGTTTCAGTGATCAGAAAAACTGTTCATGAATGAGAGATTCAATCCCAGCTCTAGATTTTGGGACATAATAGGAACTCCCACAGTTTTAAAATCAAGCAGAAGAGAAGTGGCATTTTCATTCTTTAATTTCTGGAAGTGAGTCATGTATCTAAGCTTTCTGTTGGTCATGTTACATTAACCAAAACATTTGTCAAATGGAGGAAAATCAACAAAATACACCCAGCTCCTTGGTGCATGTAGGTCAATATGGGTGTGTTCGCACAGGCTTCTTATTTTGAAACAACAGAGGTTGTTTCGAAATAAGAAACAGCATGTCCAGACAACGTACTCTGGTTTCAAAACAGGGGGTTACCTTGTTTTGAAACCGGAGCGGCGTTTCAAAAGGGCTTAAACCTCCTTCCCTTTCGAAACAACCCCATCGGGACCTGTTGTTTCAGAACAAACTGTTCCAAAACAACATTTGACCTTGCTCCCAGGGTGCTAAGCACCCTGGCAGGATGGGCCACCCCCTCAGCACCCTGGCCAGGGAACCCTCAGCACCTGTGGCCAGCAGAGGGGGACTGCAGACACCGGCAGGGTGAAGCGGAGCCGGGCACATCACCCTGCGGGTGTCTGCAGGGGACCGCAGACACCTGCGGGTGAAGCGCTGGGCTCCGCTTCACCCCACGGGTGAAGCACCCAGCTCTGCTTCACCCTGCCGGTGTCTGCAGTCCCCTGCAGACCCCAGAGGGGTGAGCCTGCTGGCTCCTCTCACCCCACGGGGGTCTGCAGCTCTCCCCCCAAGCGAAAAAGCATGTCCACACTGTGGACATGCTATTTCGTTTTCCTTATTTCGAAGACACTTTTTTGTCTTTCAGAATAAGGTGCTTCAAAATAACACTTTATTTTGAAACATCTTGTTTCGAAACAAGCACTTTGTGTGTGAACATAGCCTATAACACCCAACCTTGCTGTTGCCTGCTGTCCCTTTTAGTGTCTGGTCTAAATGACAGTCCAGCCATTATCTAAAGCGGATGCCATTATCTAAAGCAGACTTTGGGCATGTTTGAAGCAACACCTTTGATTTGAAGAACTGAAGATGATGACTGTGTACTACATAGCCTATAACCTCACCTGCCTGCTTCCATACATATTGACATATATCTTTTCTTAATAGATTTAAGGAACAATTTTTCCATAGATTATAAACTTATTATAGATTCATATGATGGTGCATAGATTTTTTTCTTAAAAGCTGTAACATAAAGTAGCTTTAGGGTCTGTGTGGAAATTATACTGGGCCCCTATGAGGCAGCTAAAAGCTTTGACATATGTAAATTAGCATAAGTTAAAAGAATAGGTTTATTTGTGGTTTGAGTGGTCATGTGGAAATCCAGGGGCTATTTTGATTATGAACTTTGTTCTTGGTCAGTCAGGAGACATCAAAACAAGAAGGTACTCACCTAGTCTGGGACCCAAATAATCTGTGCAAGAACACTGCAAAACCTCCAAAAATATCCAGAAACAATAAAGGAGAAGATAAATTAACATTCTGGAAGGACAGCACACATCAATTATATGCATATATTTTCCAGCCTCTAGCATAAAAGCACATACCCCAACAATTTGGGGGGGTGAAGGACCCATGTTTTAACTTAAAAAGAGGATCCATACTATGTAGGGGATAAAAAGGGCAAATCACATTACAAGGATGCAATCATCAGCTGCTTCTTCCTTAAGTTTCTTTTAGCTCGTGGTTGCTAGAACCTTTCTTCTTCGCATACTGTTAGTATTTATAGCTCTTAGCTTGAGTACAGCCAAGCCCTCCACCTAAGAGTTGAAGAACCAAATGTGTCTCTCAACTAGCATCATCAGAGGAGGGTCCTAGTATATTAACCCAATGCATGCACTATAAATATATATATCATATGTACCTTAAAACAAACCTGTAATTCCAATTATATCTATTTGGTTATTCATTTTGTTTTAAGTATTTATTTATCAGTTTATGTAATTTTAATAAAAATTTACAAAACTATAAGGATTTGGTTATGAGTCAGCATTCCTGTCATGCACCCAGGGGTCCTTGTAGAAAACCCCTGGAGCCTGATTCCAGGACAAGAACTTCACTATTTTCTGATCACATTCACTGGCAAGCCTATAACTCCATTCAAATAATTAATCATCCAGAAATCAGGCAACTGCTATCAGATTAAGGAAGATGCTAGAGCAAGCATTTCCCAATAATGTCATACATGAGTGATCAAAAATCCTGATTCAGGTGTCTCAAAATCATAAGATTTAAAAAAAACCCTAATTTTTATTTACCTCCCATTTGGGGATTTCTTGGCTCATGTTTTAGTGCTGTTCTCCACAGCCACTAAAAACTAGGGCTAGAAAGTTCTTATTTTTAAAATAAAAGCTGCCCCTCTCTCAGATACCTCCCCTGTTCCACCCCCGCCCCCCCATTTTGCCCACAGCGCCCCTCGAGATACCTCCCTTCTTCCCATAGCAGTATCCAAAGGTCCATTCTTGCACTAACTCTTCTTCCCAGATCAGCCCTACAGATCCCCTCTGCCCTCCACCCTACCTCCAAAGCAGTCACTCTAGACTTTTTCTTGCACCCATGCAGGTACCTTTCCCCAGATACCTTACCAACACTGTCCCAGTAGAAACAGTCTCCATGCTCTATCCCAGAAGTGGTTGCATCTTAATAGAAAAAGAAACCACAAACTATTATCCAAAGGCCTAGGGGTTAGTATAGCAGTAAAACCTCGTGGCCAGCAGATGGCAGCATACAAACAACTCAAAGCTGGGTGAGCAGGTCCCAAAGGCAGAGTTGGTGCATAAGCAGGACTATTATATGATCTGCAGCACCCTTCCCTCACAGCCAGAGCTGGCCTGGGGGGATCGCTTCCCTGCTGTGGGTAGAGGCAGCAGGGCCAATGGCTTCCCCGTGGCACCTTTTGAATTGGAGCGCGGGGCAAAGCCCCTTTCCTTTTATCGCCATTTAAAGGGGAATGCCACTAACTGCAAGTCTCAAGACTTAGCAACTCTGATATGTCAGCTGCAACGGTTCTGTGTTTTGCATCACGTGACTCAAGGAGCAATTTAATCACATCATGGCTATGTCCACACACAAAGTTTTATTTCAAAGTAAAACCCTTATTTCAAAATGACTTATTTTGAAATAAGGGAAAGCCTGCTATCGAAACGGCTGTTATTTCAAAACAGTTATTTTGAAATAAGGTCATTTGGACATGTGGTTTTGAAACAACTGTGTTATTTTGAAACAACATGTCCAAACAGCCTTATTTCGAAATAACCATTTCAAAATAACAGCCATTTTGAAATGAATGGGGTTTAAACTGTTTCAAAATGACGGTTCTTATTTCGAAATGATGGAGCCTGTCATTTTGAAATAAGAAAATCTCATGTGGGCCTAATCTTTTTTATTAAGAAATAACCAGTGTTATTTTGAAATAAAAGAGACGTGTGGACATACCCCATGATTCCAAAAGTTTGTGTGAGCAAGTTGGCAATCCAGCATATTGCAACAAGTTGGATACAAGAGCTAAATTCTCTATAATCTATAGTCAGTACAACTACATTTATATTATTTCAGTATTTACTGCACCTGTTGCTTTATCATCACTGCTCTTGCAGATATAGTAATAAATTCATAGGTAAGCTGAATTAAGCCTCAGTGTAGATGATGATGATAATGGTCAGAGATAGAAACTGAGTGGCAGAGAGTCTCACAGATTAACTCCACTAATTCCCAGTGTATTGGAGTCCTGCACATTAACTCCACTCATTCCCAGTGGCAAGGAGTTCTACAGATTAACTCCACCAATTCCCAGTGGCTTAAAGTCCTGCAGAGTAACCCCCCTGACTCCAAGTGGTGGCGAGTGGTGTTAGTTAACACTACAAACCCACAGCACCATAACAAAACATGAAAGCATCCCTTTAAACACAAGACTTCAGTGAGATTGCTGCTCAAGAGCTTCAAATTATGAATGCTGCTGCAGCCCTTCTGCCAGTCAGAACTGTCAGCAACACAGACTGGATTCAATACTAAGGGCTCCTTTCAACAATAAAACCAAAACCAGATCAAATCCCCACCCAGTCCCCTGGGAAATTACACACCACTCCCTGGGTGCCTCCATAGGGGAATGCTTCCCCTCTCCTAAGTAGAGAGTGTGACTGCAGAAAGAAAACGTTTTGATAAAAGGAAGGAGGAAACTCAGCACTTTTTTGAGAGAACAGCACAAGCAGGATTCATAGTCCCAAAAAGTCATGAACAAACCACTTTCCCCCACCCACCTGAGTACATGGGGCAGTGTCCTTTGCCTCCCTCCTCTCACTTTCCCCACTGCCACTCACAGATGTTGTCACTCGTCAGAGGTGAGTCTGCCCAAGAACAGAAGGTACCTCTGAGTGCATTCCCATCCCAGCATGCTGGAAGGGGCAGGGCACCATACTTGCTCTACATTGCTGCTGCTGTCAAACCTACACCTCCCCAGCTTCCCTGAACTCTGTGGGTCAGGCTCAAGGTTTCCTCCAGCTTCCTGTGAGTTCAGCACCTGGTCCCATTTGACACAAGAAAGGATTTTTGGAATGAATGTAAGCGGGGGGATGGACATGCTCTTGTGGTGAACTTCCCAGACTTTGTATACCACCCCAGTGAAGGTGGGTAGCAAAAGGATCTGAGTCCCTGCTCCCACTTCCTTTACCCCAAGGCCTGCCTGACCTCAAAGGCTCCCCTCCCAATCTCCCATTTGGAGGAGTCTCTGTTACCCCAACAAGGCTGGGCCCCAGGATTTCTGGGGGCTCAACCCCCACTCTTATCATGGTCTCTCAGGACAGGGCTAGGGTGTCCTCACTCCAGGGTGCTGACCGCACTGACCACTCTTCTGGCCCACCAGTTACTATATACACTATATACAATTTATTTAAGCATACAGAAGTAAAAAGAATAACTCAATAAGAAAATAGAAAAAAGTGGGAAAAGGTGAACAGTAAACCCCCAGGCCACCGCCTGCTGTGGGGGCAGTACAAACAGAGTCTCTGGGGCCTGAGGAACAGTCTCACAGTCTGTTCTCTACGTTGCAAGCCCTCTGCCCAGGCCTGGCTATGACTGGATGATCCAGGGGGTGAGATGGAGGCTCCAGCTGTGGCCACACATCCCCAAGCTCCAGGGGCAGGGCCCTTCTTCCCAGCGTCAGCCCCCCTTCACTGTTCCGGAGCTGCTCACCACACCCGGCTCCAGATGGCTACAGCTCTGGCTCCCAGCCGCTGCTTGGGTCCCGTATGACTCTCTGGGGCGCTTCTCGGGCTCCTCTGGTCCTCCTGCCGTCTGCACAGGTCAGCTCAGTCCCTTGGCTCCTTCTCTGGCCTCCTGCACCCAGCTCCAGACGACTCCAGCTCCATCTCTGCTTGGCTCTCTGCTGGTCCAGCTGCTGTGGGGCTGCTCTGCAGAAATCAACTCAGCCCAGCTCCCCTGCCTGGGCTCTCTGGCTCCCAGCTGCTGGCTGCTCAGTGCTTCCTCCTTAGCTCGGCCCCACACACACACACTCTGGCTTGCCCACGCATGTCCAGCCTGCAGTTTCAGCTCAGGGGCGGGGGAGCACTTTCAATCACTCAGGCCATCCTGGGACACTGGCCTCTCCCGCTGGCCCTGGGGCTGGCTGTTTCAGAGTCCTGCTTCCAGGCGGGAGTGGCCAATCAAAAGGCCCATTCACTCTCAGTAAGGGGCTATCAGTCCCCTTCCATGAATTTGAATAAGTCCTACAGACACTGAAAGAAGGTCAAATCATGACTGGTGCTTTTGGAGCCAGCCTCGCATCCAGATACCAACACTTGTCCTCCCCCCATCCATCTGGGCCAGGTGCTGACATCTGAGGCTTGCTTATCCAGTTCTGTTCAGTCTGGAACTACTTACTCTTCCACCAGACCAGGTTAGGCACCTTTCTGCTGTCAGTAGTGCAACAGGGGACAACATCTCATTACCCCATAATCAGAACTGAAGAGATTTGTACCCCAGCATCAGCCAATGGTACATTTGGGCAAAGCAGCCCATCACTCTGTGAATCTAGGCAGGGGGATGTGCTCATGCAAATACAGTGCCCCCTCTGCTTCACCCCCTGACTAGCCTAATGAGGGTCATTCAGACCCTGGTTACACTCTTCGCTTTGCTGAATCCAGGTTTCAAAGGGGCAGGGAGGGGCCTAAAGTCAAATAGGGGTGCTTTAAACTCAGTGAGGAAGTGGAACCTAGGATGGATTTGGAGCGAGTCAAAGATTTGTCTCCACTTGGGCAAAATATGTGTGTGTTAGGATAAGCAAGCAAGCCAGTCCTTGTGAGAACAGAGTGTGTCTGGGCAGGCAGCATGCAGGCTGTCTTCTGTAACATATACACTCTCCATTTCATGCACACCTCAGGTCACAGACACCTATCCAACCCCCCCTCCGTCCCTTGCCTTATCTGGAAACTAGTCTTTCCTAACCTGTTAAGACCACCCCTCACCACCACCCTGACCCTCTTCCCATATATGGAGTTGTTTTTCCCAAAGTGTTAGGAAAACTAGTTTAAACCAATAAACAAGCTGCCTGTGTATATAAGCAATTGCCATGCTACTTCCATTTTGAAGCTGATACTGTTTTGTTCAGTGTTCCCAGTACTGGTACTGTAAATAAACCTCTTCAGTGCTGTCTGTATTGCCCGAGCCTTCTTGGAGGGACCTTTTGAGACTTACTCTAAGATCAGAGCGCTCACTCATACGGGAGCTCCTGCAGTCTGAGCTGCAGTCAGTGGCCTTGCCTGGGCTAGGTGTCACCCCAGAGCTCAGACAAGTTACCTCCTATTGATGACAGAACCTGGGCATTGTCCTAAAGCCCCAAAGTCTGTGTGGTCGGGGGGGCTGTGTGAGAGAGAGCTAGAGCTGCACACTGTAACCCTCTACTGCTGAATGCTATGAAGACCACCTCTGTCTCCCTGCAAATGCACTGTGAGCTGGGAGTGTCTAGGCCCTGGACTGTCCCGCCTCTAGCCTCACCCCAGCTGGCTCTGGGGGTGAGGCTTTCTCAGCCAGATGCTACTTTCACTTTCTGTTCTGGCTGTTCCAGGAAAGAGAAAGGGCAGTGGGGAGAGCCAGCAAGGGAAAAGAGGAGAAATCAAGGCGAGAGAGGGCCACATGCAAGGATATAGGGCTGGAAGGAAGAGAGAGAGAGTTAGGAGCACATAGAAGAGACAGAGGCCAGCTAAGAAATTTAGGGAAGGAAACAGGTGATGTGTGTGTGCACCTATTGCTTCCCCCTCCCTGAGGCGATCTAACACGCTGAGAACAGCCCTGCTGGTGTGAAGGTAAGAGATTCTCCCTGGCCGCCTTCCCTCATCCCTTGGTGGTTTCTCAGCCCTGCAATTAGGGTCTGGATTTAGGGTGGCTGCTGAGTGGCCCTGCAGAGAACTTACTGCAGGAATTAATCCTGGGCATGAGTTCTGGCCTGTGTGACACATGCAGGAGCTCAGACTAGATGAGCCCAGTGGGCTGCATTCTGGCTTTGTTGATGAGTCTGCGTTTTTCACTTACAAAAGTATCAGCTGCAAAAAGTGTTCCCAGCTCTGGTCCTTCAGATTCTAGCCTGGGCTTCGGTTGGCAGCAGCAGAGCCCTGATTGTGGTTTCCTCTGTGCCTGTGGGGGGGGTCAGAAGGGGTTCGAGAAAAAAGCCATGTGGTCTCTGTGTTCCTTCCAGGCCTTGAATGTGAAAGGGAGCAACTGCAGGGCTCCCCCTGGCTCCCTGGCCTAGAATGCCTCCTTGAGGGCTGGGGCTGGGTCCTGTGATGCATTATCCTCCTCAGGGAGCAGCAGTGTGCTGGACCCACTTGAAAATCTCCCTGCTTATTTCAGTACTTTCAAGGGAGGGAGCCAAGATTTTGTGAAAATTCTGACCTGTGTCTGTGCTATGTCTGGCAGAACAGGGTCTCTGGGTTCCCTCAGAGTCTGTGCAAAATCTAGCATGACAAAGCCCCTGATTTTGGTTGGTGACTCCGCAGCACCTGGCACAATAGGTGCTACTAGTATGAACTTCTACAGGAGAAATAATAAATAATGTTTAAAAACTAAGAGTTCCTGTGTTCACCACAGTGCCCCTGACTTATTCAATGCATGGGGCGGATACTCAGGGGCAGAATCCATGTTACAGGAGCAATGGTAAACATGCTTTTTCCTGGCTCTCATGTGCTGGACTCTGCTGTCAAGGCCTTTCCAGAGATGATAGTAACAGGAGACCACTGTTTCTTCTTCTCCACAGCAGACAGCACCATGGCTGCTGATGGGTTCAAAGCTGCTGTGTATCAGGGGAACCTGGCAGAAGCAATTTCTAAAGTGCAGGAGAAGATGCTGGAGTCGTTCTACAACTGCACCCTCAACATTGCCATCACTGGGGAGACGGGCTCTGGGAAGTCTTCCTTCATCAATGCCATGCGGGGTCTATCTGCTGAGGATGAAGGTGCTGCTGAAACTGGGGTCCTAGATACCATGACAGAAATTATAGCCTATCAAGATCCTGTACTTCCAGGAGTCATGCTTTGGGACCTGCCAGGGGTGGGGGCAGCACACTTCCCCCTAGACACCTACTGTGAGCAGGTTGATCTGAGCCAATTCGAGTTCTTCATCATCGTTGGCTCCCAGCGCTTCCGCTCCTCGCATGCCACTTTGGTCCATGAGATCCAGAAAATGAGGAAAAGATTTTACTTTGTGCGCTCCAAAGCTGACATGGACCTTGATGCTTCCAGGAGGCAACGCTCCTCCAGTTACAATGAGGAGAAGGTCCTGCAGCAAATCAGGGAGGACTGCAAGAGAGGCCTGGAAGCTGAAATGGTGGGTCACCCACAGGTTTTTGTTGTGTCCAGCTGGGAACCCAACCGGTATGATTTTCCTCTCCTGCAGCAAACTTTGCAGGAAGAACTCCAGAGCCTGAAGAGACACGCTTTCCTGCTCAGCCTTCCAGGTGTCTCCTCATCCATCATCAGCCAAAAGAAAGCCACCCTGAATGGGGAGATTTGGAAAGTAGCTTTTTTCTCATGTCTTATCGCTGCCATTCCTGTGCCTGGCTTTGCATTCTTGTGTACCTTCTTAGTCTTCAGGAAACGCCTCTTCAGATATTACAGCAGGTTTGGTCTGGATGACAGGTCCCTTGCTGCTCTTGCCCGGCAGGCTGGGAAGCCCCTGACTGAGCTGACGGCCGTGATGAAGTCCTGGAGAACAACCCCAATAATGGTCCTGATGCTACTGTTTAATTTGGTGGGTGCCACCGTGATGATAACAGAATATTCTTGGAAGCGCTTCCCTGTATTTGGTGCCATGGTCTCTGGAGGGGTTGCCTTAGTTACCACATACTGCCTACAGAGGAAGTGTTTGGCCTCTGTGGCTGACGATACACAGCGGGTTCTGAGCAAAGCTCTGGAGGCAGAAGAGAAAAAAGCTGTCTAGTATTTGCTGGCACGTTGGATGAACTTGCTGCTGTCTGAGCAAGTGGACATGGTCTTGGCCTTCATCAGGAAAGGATCATGGTTTTCCATCCAGTCGTCACACCTTCTGTCCCCATAAACATCCATCCCGGCACACATTGCCACCAATCATAGCACCCATAACAAAGGAACAGACACAGATATAGTTCAGTGCTCCACTGGTTTCCAGACAAGGGACAAGTTGCCCCTCTTCCTGACATTCACACACACAAATAAAATTACATTGAATCCAGTTCTATCTGTGCACCTCCTTCACTTCAGCATCTGAGCTTCTTACAAACATTAATGGGCCAGATTCATCCAATGTCTCGCCATTCTCCCCAGCTGGTGTGTCTTGGCCACTGCTCCTCTAAAGTCAATTGAGCCAGATGCAAGCTGGTGAGAATGGGCTATCATTACTCTGGAGTCAATGGGGCTAGACTCCATTGAGCGAAATTTTCAGAAGGACTTGAGTGACTTTGGAGACTGTCCGATTTCAGAA
The DNA here is from genome assembly GCA_007922195.1 of Podocnemis expansa. Taxonomy (NCBI): domain Eukaryota; kingdom Metazoa; phylum Chordata; order Testudines; family Podocnemididae; genus Podocnemis; species Podocnemis expansa. Next base: position 198,032 of record ML682267.1, read on the forward strand.
ATGACATGTGCACTCAGAAGCCACAGGCCTTCACCTCATGGGAAAGGTTTTTCAGTTAGTATAACCCAAGGTGTGAATTTAAACCCCTAGAATTATTCTGGTGTGATCTCTCATGTGGACACTCTTATTTCAGCAGGAGCTTTGGGGTTTTTTTTTTGTTCAGTGTTTGTCACTTGGGGATGGGCTTAAGCTAAATGAGGAAATGTCTCTGTTCTACTAGCATAAGACCACCTCTGGGGCAGGAGATTACAGCAGCAGAAGCAGTAAATCTGTCTTTTGAAGACAAGTCCTAAATGTCTAATTAAAAGTCAATCTGCTAGTGGTGTTTTGTTTTCTTGTATGTGGTGACTACTGGTGTTCTGCTGTTTTCTTTCTTGAGCCTCTCCTGTATAGGAGAGGCTCAAGAAAGAAAACAGCAGAACACCAGTAGTCACCACACACAACCCTCAAGTCAGACCTCTGCAACAGATCATTAACCAATGTTCCCTCTAAGCTGATGATGCAGCTGAGCAAGTTATGGTATTTACTGAGCAACAGTTTATGAGGCCTGGGCAACAGTTTTCTGGTGCTGAAAGTATCAGCATGCCTAAGTATCTTAATTCAAAAGTAATTCATAGATGTCTTTTCATTCAAACTTCAATAAAAATGTTAAATTGAAGTACTGTAGTTTTATTAATTTACTAAACAAATGTGAGACAATGAAACTTGCTGCCTGTCTAGCCTCTACCATCATCTACACTGCTCAGTTTTTGTTGCCTGTCTGTCAGATTTCCAGAATACATATATAGACAAAGTGGGATTTTCTCCCACAAAAACTCATGCAAAAAATAAATCTCTTAGTCTTTAAGTGCCACAAGACTCCTTTCTTTTTTTGCTTTACTAGACTAATACGGCTGCCCCTTTGGAATTTAAGTCCCTGTTATGCTGCCCAACTGGGGTAAAAGGGATTCAAAGTGGATCAGGCCCAAAATGTCCAAACCGCAGATTGAAATTAAGTAGGTAGCTTCAGATTTTATCATGAGACTGACGTGCTGAGGGGATTATATTTAATATCTAGCTATCAACCTTGAAAATACACCTGTTCTGCCCTCAGTAAACATATTAAATTACCATGCATTGCAAATCACAATCACGAGATAGCAACTGCTTCCCAGATTCCCTCAGGGCAACACCTTAAGTAAAGTTATCTGAGAAATTCAAAACTTTTAAAGGTGGCAAGGGCAGAAAACATGTTTCAAGACAGTTTCTCACAGCATCACATCTCTGTAACCAGAGCCATCTTTTATGCCTAAAGAATTTGCATCAAATAGAGCTAGGTTAGAGTCTGTTATATTAAAATGCCCAGTCATACCTCTCAAAAGCTAAATATGGGACAACAATCCCCTAAGTGACGGCAAAAAATTAATTAGGCATACAGGAAACTTTAAACATTGTGAGTATCTTCCTTTAATATAAAGTGTC
>ML682267.1:204492-254909 GCA_007922195.1 Podocnemis expansa
GGGGTATGCTCATTTATTAGGGTTGCTTTCTCTATGGGGAAGATGGTACTTCTATTAGTGTGCTGCTTGTGTGACTTGTGTTTCTATAGAGGTGCGTCTGAGCGGACCAGGTCTATCAGCACTCTCAGCTGACCCCTTATGTGTCCCTGAACTCAGTAGGCTGGGTCACACAGCACTTCTCTGCTGCTACGCTTATGTGCCCCTGTACCACACCAAACTAGGCTTGATTATGGATCTTGAGCAGGCTGGGTCACACAGCACTTCTCAGCTGCTACCCTTATATGCCCCTGGACTCAATCAGGCTGGGTCAAAACAGCACTTGTCAGCTGTCATCCTTATATGCCCCTGGAGTCAATCAGGCTACTATCCCTATCAATGAGCAAACCTTACAGGGTTGTGGGCGTTACAGGGATCTTTGGCTAGGTAATAGAAGCGTTGCTGCAAAGTGATATAAAGAAACCAAGACCACAAAGGAGAGGGAATGATGTCTTAAAAGAGTCTGGAAACTGGCTTAATAACAAAAGTCGTTTTATTGCTAGGTAGCTAAAACTTGTACTACTAATAATAATTACAAAGGAGAGAAGAATACCCCAACATACCCAGTTACAGCATTGATAAACATACAAGGAAAGAAGAACACCCAGCTACAATATTACCTAGATTCTGCTGTATCAGGCCTAGAGAGAGAGAGAGAGAGAGACAGAGAAGAAGGGGGGGGGGGATCTCACCACTCTGTGTAGCAGAAAGGTTTCCAGGTTGTGCAGATCAGGGTCAGAGGCTGGATGGAAACAAAGCTCCCACAGCAATCAGCACGGAAGAAAAGCCAAATCCCAGTGGAAATGATACAGCTTTAGATCCAAGCATCAGGACTCAGGACTCAATCCAGACTCACACAAGATTCAGAAAGGATCCAGTCAGGACTTGCACAGGACACACACACACTACTATGTGGGTAAAGGTTTTTTATAAGGACTTGTTTACGTGGCCAATACACATTCCTGGCTGGGTGTAATGGTTCAGAGAAGCTCACAATACAGTCAAGCAGACTCAGTATTTTGGGTATCAATTATCATGTCTGTGACTAGAATGGTCTGATAATTGCTGAGTTTGTTCGTTTTGGTGTGAGATCCCCCATCAGGCAATGCTTCTCTGCTTCTTCAATCCCAGAGTTCAGTGCGGCTCCTGCTTTGGAGTCTGGTTCTCCATAGTCAATGCAAATGAAACTCCATTGTGCTGATGGCTTTTGGATATGGGTAGATGAGGATGTCTCCCATTTCCTACTGGTTTTGGTTTTCAGTTCAAGCAGAGGTTGGGGAATGTGTCGGGGGAGGGAGGCACAGGCTGGATACTGTGCTCTGATTCCTCAAGAACACAGAGCTAACACGTAACAGGATCCCTGTCAAACCTTTGTCCCCCGGGGGCGGCAGGGCTGGCAGGTCCTCTGCAAGGGGTAACTCTTCCAGGTTGTTGCTGGTAGGGGCTTCCTGGTCCAGGGGGTCTTCAGCAGATGGCAGCTCCTCTAGGTCATTGGGGGTGAGTCCTCTGGGTCCGTGAGGTCATCGGCCGACAGCAGTTCCTCCAAGTCCTCCCCTTGGGGTGGGGAGTAGAGTGGGAAGTCCCGCCACTGCTCCGGCAGCTTGTCCACCAGCTGGGGTGGAGCGCCATCAGGGATTGCAGTAGGTCTCCCTCTTAAGCTCCCCCTGCTTTGCCTGGTCCGTCGCCTTTTATAGCCCTCCCCTACCCTGGGCCCGCCTCCTGGGTTCCGGGTCCCAGCCCAGGTCCCTGCAGAGCCCTCCTCTTGCCAGCTCAACCCCCAGCACCACTGTTCTAGAGGAGGGAGGCACGTTCTGACTGCCTTTCCTCCTACAGACCACATAGTGGCCCTGCAGATCTCTTGGATTGGGATCTTGGTGAGGAAGGCCATAGAAGACACCTGAGTCCTGGCAGAGTGGGCTCTCAGTTTCTGGAAGAGGCACATTTGACCTTCCATAGCAGTCTTTGATACAGTTTACAATCCATTTGGAGATGCACTGAGAGGACACTGGGGAACATCTCATGTGTTCGGCAACCGCCACAAACAGCTGGGAAGTCTTACAGAAGGGTTGAGTACGCTCGACATAAGTTAAGAACACTGTCTTCACATCTAAGGTGTGCCACTGTCTCTGGTTTTCTGTGACCTGGGCATCAGGATAGAAGATTGGCAGGCAAATTTCTTGGTTCATGTAAAAGGGGGTGGCCATCTTGGGTAGAAAGAAAGGGTGGTGATGGAGGACCACCTTGTCCAGAAAGAACGTCGTATATGGGGGTTTAGAGGAAAGAGCTCACAACTCTGAAACCCTTCTAGCTGAGGTGATTGCTACTAAGAAGGCCACCTTCCATGACAAAACTAGCAGGGTGGCTGAATCCAAAGATCTGTATGGCGGCTCTGTTAATACCCGGAGTACAACAATCAGATCCCACTGCAGGGTGGACTTATGAGGGTGGGAAAAAGCTTTTCCACCCCTTTCAGGAACCAGTGAAATATGAGGTGTGAAAAGACTGGGTCCTGTCTACCCTTTCATGAAGGGCCAAAATTGCCGCTTAAGTGGACTCTCAGTGAGGACAGGACCAGGCCTTTTTCTCTAAGGTCTAGAAGATAGTTCAGAATTGTACAGACTGGTGATCTATGCCTTTGTCATGGGACCAAGTGGAGAAGCATTTCCATTTGGCCATGTATGTGGACCTGGTGGAGGGTTTTCTGCTACCAACCAGGACCTTCTTAACCCTGTCTGAGCAGCTGAGCCAGAGAGCATCCAGGCTGTCAGGTGTAGGAGGCCTGGGTTCGCGTGCAGAAGGCCCCCCAAGTCCTGTGTTAGGAGATCTGCCCACTGAGGGAGGTGGAGCAGGGTCTTTATGGACAATTCCTGCAGGAGCAGGAACCAGTGTTGTCTGGGCCAGTCCGGCGCTAGCAGGATGATGTGAGCTCTGTCCGCAATGACCTTCAGTAGCACTCCGTGGATCAGGGGAATTGGCGGGAAGGCGTATATCAGGGCCCCCAAACAACTAAGGAGGAAGGCATTGTAATGATCTTGAGGGTTCATTAAAGACGATACTACTGAATGAGTAAGGAATAGAACTTTAATCATACAGACAGGTATCCAGGTGTGTACCTGGGAGCAGCCATGTTAGATCTTCTCCGGGGCACGTCTCCCAATTTACACAACAATGGCCCATGCTAGGGAGTGTCTCCAAACCCACAACCCTCTACAAGCATATCACCACAGGCGTCACTGAGTGAGCCCTCCTCCCGACCATGGAGGGAACAGAATTGGAGGCATTTGCGGTTCTGTTTCATGGTGAAGAGGTCCACCAGGGGAGGTCCGCATCTGTCTGTCAACAGGGAAAATACCTTGTTATGAAGAGACCACTAGTGATTTGCTAGGGTTTTCCTACTGAGTGAGTCTACTAAGCCGTTGTCCACCCCCAGTAGATGGGAGGAAAGAGGCATAAAGTGGTGGTCTATCGCTAGCTGCCAAAGTTTGCATGCCTTCTTGCACAGGGCCAAGGTGCCTACCCCCACCTTGCCAGTTGGTATGGAACATGCTGTTGTATTGTCTGTGAGGATCTGGACCGTTCTGCCGCGAATTTTGTCAAGGAAGGTCATGCAGGCCAGTCTGATGGCCTGTAGTTTCTTTACAGTTATGTGGAGGTGTTTGTCCTCGGGGGTCCAGAGACCCTGCGTGGAGAGGCCCCCGGACAGATGGGCTTCCCAACCTGAGTCCAAAGCATCCGTTATCAGAGTCACTGAGGGTTTAGGCTCCCTGAATGGAATACCCCACCCCCCCATCGCGAAGTGGTGGGGTCCCTCCAAATTTGAAGGGACTCCAGGGTGTGCTGGGGAACCAAGAGTACCTTGTCTTAGACGGTCTCTCCATGGCTGGAACATCGTGGAAAACCAGAGCTGGAAGGGTCTCATTCTCAAGTGTGCAGTAGGGATTACTGAGGTGGCAGCCTCCACGTGGCCCAGAAGCTGCATGCACCGATGAGCTGTGGTTAGTCTTGGTGTTTGCAGTTCCATAATGATGGTGTAGATGGACCGAAATCTTGACAGGGGCAAGGACACCATGCCTCGACGGGCGTTTAGTCGCACTCCTATGAATTCTATGTCCTGAGTGGGGCAGAGCATTTACTTCTCTGTATTTATGCAGAGATTGAGGAATCTGCAAAGCTTTACCACCAGTTTCACATGATGTTGTACTTGTCAGCTTGACTTCCCTACTATGAGCCAATCATCTAGGTAGGGATAGATTTTGATGCCCCTCCTGCGTAGGAATGCTGTGATGAGTGCCGCACATTTTGTAAACACCCTGGGAGCCAGTGATAGCCCGAGGGGAAGAGCGGTGAACTGGTAATGGCTCTGTGCCACCACAAACCTGAGGAAGCGTCTATGTTGGGGTTGGATGGCTATGTGAAAGTAAGCGTCCTTTAGGTCGAGGGCTGTGAACCAGTCTCCCAAGGACAGGGAGGGAACAATCTGAGGCAGGGAAACCATGCGGAACTTTATTCTTCTGATGTACTTGTTTAGCGCTGTGAGGTCCAGAATAGGCCATAGATCCCCATCAGGTTTGGGGACCAGGAAGTACTGGGAGTAAAGTCTCATGCTCCTCTCCCGCTTGGGAACCTTTTCTATGGCCCCAAGGGAGAGGAGTTTTTGGCATTCGGCCTCAAGCCTGTGTAACTGTTCTTGGTTTCCCAATGCTGCACAAGGGGGCGGTTTTCTGTCCTGAGGGATTGAAAGGAACTGGATGCTGTATCCTCACACCACCGTGTTGAGGACCCACTGGTCTGATGTAATGTGGGCCCATTGGCGGGCAAAGTGGCACAGGCAGTGGGGGTAGAACAGGGACCCTGGCGCACTGCTCTCACAGGGACCATCAAAAATGCTGTTTATGGCCAGAGGAGCAGTCGGACCCTTCTCCATGCCTTCTGGACTGTGAGGCATTGAGCTTTCCCCCCTTATCTGGATGATTCTTGTCCTTATCAAGGTCCCCAAGGTGGCGCTGGGGAAACTGGAGCGATCTTGGGAACTGACTCTGCAGTTCAATCTGTTGCTTTAATTGCTGCAACTGCTGTTGGAGCTGTTGATGTGGTCTTGTCAAGAGCCTGTTGGACTGTGGGGGTGTATATCACTAGGGATCGATAAGTGACTCTTGAGTCCTTCATACCATGGAGCTTCGTATCTGTAGATGAAGCAAAGAGGTCAGGGCGTTCAAAGGGAGGTCTTGGATAATTTGCTGCATCTGTGCAGACAGGCCTTAGCCTTTGGAGCCAGGCTGACTGATGCATGACAACTGCAGAGGCCATAGTGCAGGCTGGTGTATCCACTGTGTCCCAGGTTGCCACCAGAGCATCCCTGGCAATGTTCCCTCTAAGGGGAGAGGGCAGCTGAGCAACTCCTGTTGCTCGCTGTGCTCCCTCCCCCCCCGCTCCCGCTCACCCCCCCACTCCTGACAGCAGTCCCCCCATTTCCCCCCCCGCTGCTGCTCACCCCCCGTTCCCAGCATAAGGCCCCGCTCCCACTTGCCCCCCCACTCCCTGTATCACCCCCCCGCTCCCACTCGCCCCCCTGCTCCTGTTCACCCCCCTGCTCCCGGCATCATCCCCCCGCTCCCAGAATCACCTGCCCCACTCCCGGCAGCCCCCCAAGCCCCCACTAACTTACCTTGGGGCTGGACTGGAGCGGCAGGGCCCAGCCATAACTCCTGGGCCAGAGAAGCTCTATGGAGCATGCTCAGATTTTCTGGGCATGCTCCGTTAGAGCTTCTCTGGGCGGGAGTTTTCAAAACTCCCTGCTCCACAGGAGCTCTGTTGACGGACTCTGGCTGCCAGCAGTGCGCTGCCAGCAGCCTTCTCTGCACTGGCAGCTGCGGCGGGCTGCGCTGCAGCGCACCAGCGCAGCTTACAGGGAACATTGATCCCTGGATGCCCTCTCCCCCTCCTCTAGCATTGCTTTGAAGTCTCTCAGGTGCTCCTCAGAGATGGCTGTGCAGAAGTTTCGCATGACCTCCCACAGGTTAAAGACGTAACGTGTCATTAAGGCTGAATGGTTGGAGATACGTAGCTGGAGGGCCACAGAGGAGTATATCCTCCTCCCCAGGAGGCTGAGCTTCTTCACCTCTTTGTTTTTGGGCGTGGAGCTCAGCTGGCCCTGTCTCTCCCTTTGGTTTACAGCATCAACCATCAAGGACCCTGGGGTAGGGTGATGAAATAGGAAAGGGAACCCGTCAGGAGAGACGCAGTATTTCTTATCCGTGACCTTGGGCACTGGCAGGATGGTGTTTGCCAGCATTCTTGGATGATGCGATATACTCCCAAGTGTAAAGGGATTGCCACCCTTGCTGGAGGGGTTCTATGGCAACCATCGAAGAGGGAGTCATCCTCCTCTTGGATTACTCCTAATTTCAATTTAAGGTTCGCCGCCATATGGCAGAGTAGGTCCTGCCTGCTCAACACGAGGATCTCCATCGCAATCAGTGTATGTGTTGATTAGGTGCTCACCTGGTGAGGAGGAGGATTGGGCCCAGAATCTACTGCATTGCATAGCATCAGGATCAGGTTTGTCATTGGAAAGGTCCAACGGCTCCAGTGGAGGCAAATGGACATAGTGAGATGAGGCATCACTGGTTGCTGTGCTCAGCCAATCGAGGGTCCACTTGTTATGGGATGACCTTGCTAGAGGCGTAGGCACAATGGGAAGCATGGACACCTCCCCTTGTACCCATGGTCTTGTTGACCTCACTGAGCTTGGGGATGGGGACCTCTTGCAAAGTCTCTTCCTCAAGTGCACCTCAAAAGAAGGGGAGGGGCAGTCCTCAGAGGATGGTCTAGAAGACATTCCACCTGATGTCCAGGAACCCAGTACTGAGGGCTCTTCAGAGGAGCGATGGAGTGAGGTTTGCTGTTTCTCTGTACCTGACTGTGGTACTGATGGAGGGGTGGGCGGTGCCGTGCTAGCTCCTGGTGTTGAGCTAGCTGTTAGTACCTGGTTACAGATCGGTGCTGGGTCAGAGACAAGCATGGATCTGGATGCCAGTACCGGTGTTGGTGCCGGGCTAGATGACGGTACTGGGCTTGTTGGTACCGGGCCTGGCAGTACCATATCTGGCGGTACCTGGCTTGACATTGGCACCGTGAGAGGCGGTACCATGTTGTACGGTACTGATGAAGGCGGTGCCGCTTTGGTCATCTTCTTCTTCTGCACCAGAGCTGGGTTATGGTGACCTTGATGGACCATCGGGGGTGCCTGTGCTGGTACCTGTCTCAGTACAGCTAAGGGGCTACCCAGTGACCAACGAGCTAGGTGCTGGAGTAGTACCTTAGCGGGTCGAGGTTTCGAGCCTGGTACCGATGATCGGTGGTGGGGTTCCTGCGCCCAAGGCGATCAGGGGTTCAACAGACCACTTGTGGCTGGCTGGTTTTGGGGGTGGTTGCTCCACTCCCCGAGATCAAGAGAAGGTAGCGCTCCCTTTCTAAGCGGGTCCTCTGCTTGAAGGATTGGCAAATGGAGCATTTGGCTGCGAGGTGAGACTCACCCAAGCATGCGAGGCATTTCTTGTGCAAGTCGTCCATCGGAAAAGCCTTGCAACATTCCAAGCACAGCTTGAAATCAGGCATCTTGAATTTCGCACGAAAGATGGGTTGGGCTGGCTCTGTTCGCTCTACTCCATTCCAAGGCCAGGGCCGGAGCTGGCTGGCACAAAGAACTGCCTCCAGTGCAGCCCTTCAGGGCCATGGGCCCTGGAAGGCCACCCCAGAACCACACTTGCACCAGCTGGCCCAACCCCTGGCCCTGGAGTGGAGCAGAGCAAATAGATCCAGGCCAGCCCACCCCATCCTGCCCTGCCCTCCAGGTGGACCAGCTGACCTGGGGGTGGGGAAGGAGCCCCGTGCCCAACTCCCCAACCCCAGTGCTGCTACTCCCAGCTGGGCAGGGGTACCTCCCAGCACCACCCTGGAACTGTGGGGACTGAGCAGTGGTCAGATTAATGCAAAGCCTATAAGGGCTGGAACCTGGGGCCCCCCCTTCAGGCCGAGGCCCAGTGCTTCAGCCCACATAGCCAATGCATTAATCTGGCCCTGTGTTAGACAAACCAATCAGGGCATAACTCAACAGCCATAACTCAAACTTTCACTCAGGGATATACCAAGAGCCTCAAAGCAGCAACTGAACTATCTGATCTCTCAAATATGTGTGCAGCAGCCAGATACTCACCATCCCAGTTCAGGATACAACTTTCATTACTCTGTATTAAGTAGCACCTTCAGAGATGGGGGCCATTGTGACAGGCTGCTCCCCAGATCAGGTCTGGTGTGTCACTGTGACCCCCCCAAAATTCCACTCCAGAACCCCAACTTACCCTAATTAGCTAGGTGACCACGCACTCCTGAGTTAGTACACTTTAGCCTTCTGCGTGTAATAGGTCCCAGGCCATAGGCATTTCCTTACCAGCCACACATCAGAGAGTCCCCTGGTGAGCACCCACAGCTCTAGATACCACCATGGGAATATCTGTCTCACAGGAATTGGGACAAAGAGTTAACGTCTGTGAGAACACCTAGGAACACCATTCCAGGGCCCCACAAATCTGAAGGGGCAGAGTTCCAGGACCCAGAATCTAGAAAAATTTGTCAAATGCTCCATGGCCATGAAGGGTGCCTGGGAAATACAGGAAGGAGGCCCAGAGATTACGAAGATTCCAGGGCCCATCAAATTATATTTTAACCACAGCATTCCCAATCACCATGTTCTCGAGTCCATCCACTTAACATTGAAAGAGTGTGTGCAGCCCCCCCCCCACTTGCATACAATAAAGTCCACGCAGTGTTAGATAAACCAAATACTAGTTTATTCATCAGAGTACAAGTTCAAGTGAGAATACAGCAAATCAATGCATGATCAATTTATAATGGAGTCAGGAGTTAGCACAGGAAAAATAAAAGATAAAGCACGCATACTAGATTATGTCTATGTCTACACTACCAAATTAGTCTGGATTAAGGAGGCTTAATCTGGACTAATTTGGTCCCTATCTACACCAGGCTTTGCCTAGTTTGAACTAGCTAGTTTGCACAGTTAGTACGAATTTAGAGCTTAGTTCAAACTTAGTTTGAACTTTAATTTGTACTAGCACGATGTAGCCATGCTAGTTTGAACTAAATAAGCTGCACAAACTATGACAAAATCAGGGCCTGCATCATAGCAAGTGCTACATGAAACCTGCTGGACTTCTGGGAAGCCAAGGTTTGTGAGACCCCAGAGGAGACTGGGACCAGAGCTAGCATATCTGATTATTTATAACAGGTGTGGCCAAACTGCGGTTCATGAGCCGCATGTGGCTCTTGAAAGAAAAAATGCAGCTCATAGAAGAGCATGGTGGGGGGATGTGGCGGCATGGTTGGGGATGGCGGGAAGAAGCGTAGCATGGTCGGAGACGGTGGGGAGAAGTGCTGCATGGTCGCGGATGGCAGGGAAGCAGTGGCATTTTTTCTGTAGGCCTGGTTTTCCTGGTAACTTTAAGTAACTATTAGAATCTGACATTATAGGATCAATATTTGCCCTCTCTTTATGATCAAATTTAAGTTTGCAATGAATTTTAAACTTAATACTTTTGGAGTAGGTAAAAGTATATTGTTATCTGCCTCAGTGTGGCTCATGAAGGTTTAATAATCAACTTGTGTGGCTCTTGAGTTCCCTAAGTTTGGTCACCCTGGATTTATAATATTAAAGTGCAAGGAGAAAAAGAAAATTAGAAGTTATGTTTTGAGGAAAAAAACCAACAACAGAAACAACAGCAAAGAAGATATTCCACGTAGATTTGGTGGGGAAACAGTCAAAAGAAAGAGAGAGAGAGAGATCTTGATGTCATTTCTGAAATGGCTGTGAGACCCCACCTGTTCTCTGGAGGCTGCTGGATGAGAGACTTTTGCCATGCAGTCTTAAGCTGCCATGTGTGTCTTTGCCCATTTGTCTTTATTGGTGTGTAGATCTGGTGTTATGACTTTTTCCCATCTGCAGCCAATGCACTAGTCAGGACTCTTTCAGCTTCTTCAGCTACTTCTTCTAAAACAATTTGCAACATCACATAAGTAACAACAAAGGAAATCCCTCCTGCTGCTATGGTTCCAAAAAGGGGTATCATATTGAGACAACTTTTAGCTTTCAGGATATTTCTCATCATCTTCATCTGTTCATTGGTAGGTTCAAAGAATACATCCTTCTCTTTGACAATACTCCCAAAATTCTTCATCAAAAAACCTGTAGTTGTGGCCAGTATCTCCATAGCAAATTCTCTTGCTATTTTTTTTTCCTGGGGGGAACCTCCACTGCCCACCAGTTTGGGGACAGGTTTCTCAATGCACCTAGCAAGTAAAGGGAGGGGGCTGTCACCCAGTCCAAAGGCCTTACAGTATTCTGTCACTGATTTTACCAAGATGTCTACATCACACTTAATAGAGAGGAAGGGAATAGGGATAGCACCAAGAGTGCATGACACAAGGGCTCGTTTCCACACCTGCTTCTCCAAAGACTCTTTTTTTTTTTTCAAGATTGGTGTAGAAATGTTCTTCAGGGCCAGAAGAAAAACATCTTTCTTGTGACCATCAAGTTCATCCACCAAAGTTTCCTGCAGTTTGCAAGAATCATATTTTGAAAATTTCCACCTAGAAACTAGAAAAACTTGTGGTGAGCTCACACCTTCTTTCTGCAACTTCTGCACACAGTCATCTCTGATTTTCTCCAGGGTCTTCTCCTTGTTGAAGTTTCTCTTTCTTTTTTCATTTTTCACATCTACATCCACCTTGGAGCGCACAAAGTAGAACTTCTTCTCCATCTTCTGGATCTCCCGGGCCAGCTCAGCATGAGTGCATTTGAACCGCTCTGAAGCAACAATGATGAAGAAATCATAGCAGGCAAAGTTGACTTGCTTAAGGTAAGTATCAGGCCGGAAATTTGGTGTCCCTATTCCTGGCAGATCCCACATGGTAACATTTGAATGGTTGGGATAAGAATAAGGCGTAGGCTCCATCGTTGCTTCAGTCACATCCACCTTGGCTGCACCTTCATCCTCATCTTGCAGGCCCCGCAATGCATTGACTAAGGAGGATTTTCCAGAACCTGACTCCCCTGTGATTGCGATGTTTAGATTGGTATTTTTCAATAGCTCCAGGACCTCCTGGGCTTTAGTAGCTGCTTCTGAAAGGCTCCCAGTTTCAACAGTGGTCTTTATATCTCCCAACATCTTCTGCAGGTCAGGAGAATTATCATCCAGATCTTGACATCTGCTAGCCAACCCTTCTGGACACTCCATCCCACTGGGAAAAGAAAAATAAATGCTTCAGTCAGGGCCATAGAGGTTGTAGCTGAATAAAACAGGCTCCCTTGTTAAGCTGCAGTCAATGAAAGAATGGAAGAACTACGTATTTTTTACATACAAAAAATGTACAGATTTTTCAAAGGTCAGTCCTGAAGATACCCACCACAAAGTTCTAATGACCATAAATCAATGAAGATTAGAGCTGGAAGGGACCACAGGAGGTATCTAGTTAAATCCCCTGCTCAGAGAAGGCCCAGACCCAACCAAATCACCCTAGCCAGGACTTTTTCAAGCCAGGCCTTAAAACCTCTAATGATGGAAATTCCACCACTTCCCTAGGTAACCCATTCCAATGCTTCACAATGTTTTTAGGGAAAAAGCTTCTCCTAATATTCAGACTAGATCCAGCAGCATTGCTGCTGCTGGGCCTGTGGGGCTTCTGCTCCACCCAACTTCAGCTCTGGCCTGGCAGTGACAGGGGCCAGATCAGGACCGAACCGCCTGCCACGCCAGTGGGACCTGAATCAGGCCCAGGGGTGGTGCCACAGAGTGGGGCCCGGGAGGCAAGGCCTGGGTCTCAACCCTTTTTTCAGAACAGCAACACCCCTGCCTAGACCCCTCTCCCTACTGGAATTTGAGACCATCGCTCCTTGTTCTGTCATCTACTACCATGGGCTATGTTCATACACAGGGGGTTATTTCGATACAAGATGTTTCAATACAAGTTGTATTGAAATAAAGCCTTATTTTGAAATAAGTTAATTCGAATTAACAGTTTGTTAATTTGAATTAAGGAAAAAACCTCAAAGCGAAATAGCATGTTCAGACAACAGTTATTTCTAAATGAGTCACCGTTGTTTCGAAACAACATGTTCAGACGGCATTATTTTGAAACAATCGTTTCGAAACAACGTTGTTTCGTCCCCACATGGGATTTAAGTTGTTTTAAAATAATGGTGTGTCGTGTGAACATGGCCTTTTTTATTTCAAAACAACCTCTGTTGTTTTGAAATAAGACTGCTGTGTGAACACACCCATTGAGAACAGCTTGGCTTTGGCCTCCCAGTACCACTATTTTCAGGTAATTAATGGTTTCTATCAAATTCTCCCTCTCTTTTCTGTGGATGAAATAAAACCAGTTCCTTCAGTCTCTCCCCATATGTCATGTGCCCCAGCCCATGGCTGGATTAAATGGCCTGAGAGCCCTGGGCTGGCCCCCACCATGGGGACCCCCTCCTGCCAGGCCCCCTGCCTGGTCTCCACCACCCTGGCCCAGCTCTGGTCAGGCTGATGGGGTGGGGGGGGGGTTGGCTGGCGCATGGTATCAGGGCTGCAGGGCCACAGACAGCCTTGGAGTGAGTCAACTGCCCCCACCCCCCCAGGCAGAGTTAACAGGGATTGGCCTGCCCTGCCCCACGGCCAGTGCCAGGCCAACCAGCCCAGGGGGTGGGGTGGAGCACAGAGCCTGGCCTCTGGCTCCAAGGCCCAGCCCTCAGTGCTAGCAGGGGTGTAGCACCTGGGGGGCGGGGGAGGCCAGATCAGATTTTGGAGGGGGTTAGGGCCTGTAGCCCAGGGCCCCTTTTTGGCCAGGGCCCAGGACTTAAGACTGCAAGCCCCTTTGATAATCTGGCCCTGGCTTAGTTTACTAAAATGGTGTTTCTCAACTGGAGTGCCACAGCACAATGGTGTGCTGTCAGGCCTCAGCAGGTGTACTGCAGAATTTTTTAAAAAACTACTGAGAGGTCTGGGTTGCTTATGAATGTTCATAGGTTCATTTGGCAACTCTATGATGGTGTGCCTCAAAATAATTAAAGGTATCAGGGTGTGTGACAGCAGAGAAGATGTTGGGAACCACTGCTCTAAACATTATTGTTGCCCTCTCTGGACTATCTCCAATATGTCTATATATCTTTCCTGTAGAGGGAGACCCAAACTGGACCCTCTGTTCCAAATGTGACCTCATCAGTGCTGAATAGAGGCGAATAATCACTTCCCTCAATCTGTTGGCAATGCTACTACTGATGCAGCCTAATATGCCATTACCCTTCTTGGCAATGATGGGGCAAGCCTTGTTTCAACATGCTCAGTTTAAGGTGACTTGAGTTATAACTGCAATTAGTGAGTCTCAAATTTTTTAATTGTGTTGTCCACGTCGTAATAAAAAGGCAGCCGCTTTCCATTCACCTCTGCCAAATAGCTGCATCTGCTGCAACCCAGCCGGAGAGCCAGCTCAAGAGAAGAGCTACCCCCTAGCAAGTCCAGTCAGGTGACAGCAGGTAGCGCTAGGACAGGAGAACCCACAACTTTATGCTTAGCCAGCAGAAGGTGCTCCAGAAATTCATCTGTTCTTCTATTAACATGGAATGTAGATAGCATCTCTGTTGTGATCAGATCAGATCCATTAACATTAAGGGAATCAAACAGTGAAGTGCATAAATAATACTGGCCAAATATATGTGTGACCCACTGGGCCTGTGTGTGTTCTGTGTTCATGCCTATGCCTGGTCCAAGAGGATGTGTGTATGTTAGAGCTCTTCTTTCAAGAGCTGGGCTCTTTAGATCATGCTATAAATGGGGGCTTAGATCTACAGGTCTCTGCGTCAACTGCTGCTGTTGGCCAAGATCATGGCTGTCACACATACGGAGTTTTTGGCATCCCAGTGTTGACTTTCAGGGGCAGTGGGTGAGGGACAGATGGCGTAGTTGTGTTTTTTGCTCTTTACACAAGTGTGATATGAAAGAATAGATAGGTGCAATCAAGGGATAGAGGGCAGGAGTGTAGGGATGAGGGTTCCCAGGGGGCAGGGATGTTATAAGGCAGAAGCAAGGGGAAATACTGGGATCCTAAGGATAGAAACATTTGATTGTTCAGGGGGTAGGGGACAAGGAGCACAGTTCAAAAAGTTGGAAAAAATAGCTGAAGTCTACAAACATGTCAAAGGAGGAACTGAAAGACTTCTGCTCTTGAAAAAAACAACGCCTTTTCAACCAGAAAGTGTGAAGGGGAAAAGGTTCTAAAAATTTGTTTAGAAAACCATATGGTGGGAGGGGTAGGATCACACAACTGGAAAATGTGGAGAGAGAAAAACAAAAAAGAGAGAAAGAGGCGGTTTTTCCAGCTTCCTTTCTAATGTTTACCTATCCCCAGGCCCCCATGCTCACTTGTCAGATTCTGCAGACAATTCAGCAAAAGGGCATGACGGAAAAGGCTGCCCCTAAACACCCAAGGCTGGGCGGCTCCTTTTCTTGCCTACCTTTGCAGCTGTCTGTGAATGAAGTATAAAATCTTTGTTGTGCAACGTGGCTGCTCCCATAGTAAAGACCCTAAATCTGCCAGGGCCTAATGCTACAGGAAGGTGTTAGTGGATCAGCCATTTCCAACACACAGTAGTATGTTTCCCTGCCTGACCCATACACACATGTTGAACTGTTGACTCTTGCTTTGAGCGGGAGACACCTGCATCCCCAGTGGATTGAGAGAAGCAACTGTTCCTGCTGTGGTGGAATCAGCTGTTTTGGGAGCAAACTCCCATGGACAGACTGTGCTTCAGGCAGTGAGCCAAGGATGAGAAACCAACACACCTTTAGGGGCAGAGACAGTTTCTTTTTCAGCCGGGTTCTTGCTCACAACCAGGAAGAGGTTTCTTAAAGGATCATGCGGTAAGTATGGACCAGAGGTGGCTTTTACAGGACACCACAGGGAGCCAGGGCTGCT
This sequence comes from Podocnemis expansa, assembly GCA_007922195.1. Taxonomy (NCBI): domain Eukaryota; kingdom Metazoa; phylum Chordata; order Testudines; family Podocnemididae; genus Podocnemis; species Podocnemis expansa. The sequence goes on from ML682267.1 coordinate 219,559, forward strand.
GGGGGGGGGGGACCCCAGCAGGGAGCCTAGACCCAAGGGCAAGGCAGGGTCTGGTGGCAGTGCATTGGGAATACAGGAGGTAGGGGGCCAGCCATGGAGAGTCAGGGCTGTGGGAGTGAGGCCAAGGCCCCCAGAGTAGACTTGGGGTCACAGCAGGGTTAAAAGGGAGGTTCCAGGGACCCCAAATGTGCTGGGGCAAAAGGGGGGCAGGCCTGGCAGCTGGTAGCCTATAGACGGTCGCACAATGAGTCTTTGCTTAGGGCCCGTGAAAGCCTAAGGCTGCCACTGCTGTGGAGTAGGCTGAGCACTATTGCTGCTTCTCTGTCCAGCTGTAGAGTGAAACATTTCATCCTCAGCAGCTTTCAGTCCTGTCCTCCCATCCTCAGTGCACACCCTAACCCTCTTCCCAGACATTCATAAAGGACTCTTGCATGGCATACTGGACAACAAACTATTTTGCATTGCAAATTGAACAGAAAAATTACACAGATCTTAGCCCAGGTTGCTGGATTTGCATCCCATGACAACCTCCTGACTTTGTAGTAGGATGTCCAGTCCCTTGACCTCTGGACATTGATTCACTAACTCTGTACAAGCAGTAGCCCCCACTTCACTAGCTTCCTTTTAGTTCAACCCTCTCCTTAGCCGGCTGTAGTAAAACCACACAGACATTTAGCCAGTAAAGCCTACTATATGAAATCAAACAGAGGCAAGTTTAAGGATCAGAAATATATAGTTATAGGAAAAAGAAGAATGCAAAATGCCACCTAGAGCCTGACCTGATTAAGAAGTTCCTTTCCTGTCTATTAGGCTATTTTCACTCAAAAGTATACACTGATTGCCCAGCCAAGACAGCTGGGATCCACTCTTCATGAGCTGCTCACTGGCAGAACGTCACTTCCATGATGCTCCAATGACTCGTGGTTATTTATATGAAATCGAACAGCTTCAACAGGAGAGAAGGAAAAAGCTCCATTCCAGAATGTCCTACAGACCAGTTGTTGGGGCACTAATCTAACAGGTGGGAAATCAAGATTGTATTTTTAAAATAAAATTACTAGTTTGGCTGGTAAAAGTAATAGTGCTGATATCATAGACTTTGGCTCAGCAAAAATCCGTTTTTTATAACTATAATTTTGATAACTTTGCTATTGATTTTAAAGTGTTTTTATTGGTCAAATTCCCCATATTCATTGTAGCCCCACAAAACACACACAGCTCCAGGTGCTGTATCCTCCAGCCTCCGTGGTGTTTATGTGTGACTAGAATTGTTCCCTTTCCCCCTGAGCCACGTAACCTGCTTCACACATATGTGATGCTGCAGGAAACATGATACCACAGTAGTAATGTAGAACTCAGGCATCCCAGCCATGGCCTCAGATCCCCCTCATGTTAGGTGCTGCACAAACACACAATAAAATAGAGTCTGTGGCCCAAAGAGCTGTGACAATCTGAGTATCAGACTAGCTGTGACAGATAGAGACAGATGGTGAAGAACATGGAAATGACAAGACAATAGTGATCAGCATCATTGGTTGATGAAATGTTTCAGCCAAAATATTCTTTGCTGACAAATACACATTTGGTTAGATGGAAATGCTTTCTTAATACATGTTGATTTCAAAGAATTGTTTCACTTACACCCCAAAGGCCCCTAAAAATTTCAAGAGTCTAAAGTTTCTAAAAATTTCCTTTAGAGCTTTCTGGAACCACCAACAAGCTGAGCAATCAGTTATCCATGCAACTTTAACAAGAAGTCTGGTGTCACTTGTAAAGACTAACAAATTTATTTATTACATGGGCTTTCATGGGAGAAAATTCCACTTAGTCAGATGCTCACTAGGGGTATATCTATACCACTACAGGTTTAAGTCGACTTAAGCAAAGCCCTGGCCACACTAAGAAGGTACTAACTTGACTTAAGCATGTGCTTAAGTCGACTTAATAACTCTTACTTGAAAAGTGGACTCAGCAGTTAAGTCGACTTTATTAAGTCGACTTAAGCCAATGTAGACCAAGGGTTATCTTAAGTTGACTTAGTTGGCCTCCTAGCCATCTGAAACATGGAAATCAGGGGCTGGAGAGCAGGGAAACAGCAGGGATCCGGGCTGGGGGGAAAAGGAGACATGGCAGGGATCGGGGCTGGGGAGAAAAGGGACATGGTGGGGATCGGGGCTGGGGAGAAAAGGGACATGGCGAGGATCTGGGCTGGGGATGAAAGGGATGCAGCAGGGATCAGGGCTGGGGGGGGGGGGGGGGCGGGATGTGGCAGGGATCAGGGCTGGGGGAAAAGGCACACATCAGGGATCTGAGCACAGGGCAGACTTCCGCACTCTGCTTCGCCAACACCGATCTCATTGACTGATCTGCTTTAACTGTGAGATTTCCCCTGGACTGGAGCAGACACCTTTTTCCCAGTGCCGGCAAATAAACACACCAGACAGCCACCATGGATCATTTTCACTTTCAGGAAACCAAGGCTGGGCTCAATGCTGGCTCTGTCCAAAGCAATTAAGAAGGAAAACATCATATTTAGGGAACTGACATTTTCTTCTAGCTACGAACCAAGGTTTACACTAAGGATCTGTCGGGGCAGGGTTCAGTGAAATGGGGAGTCTGCTCTATTTGGGGCATTCTTCGAGTCTGTCACCATGCTCATGAGCAGGGTTTGGAGCCCTGAAGCAAGCCACCTGCATGGCTGGGTTTAGCTTCCATCCACACACACATCGTGTGGAAGGGCTGCTGGAGCAACTAAGGCAAATGCTCCTGTTTCCCAACAACTTCCAATCAGTCAGGGGTATTAACCATGAGAAGGGATGTGCAACCAGCTGGCTGACTCCTCTTAACATCCTGCAGCTTCCTGTCCCCCCCTAAGAACCCCTGGGAGTGGTGTGGGAGAGTCTAAGAAGAGCAGAGCAGTTTTAGCTGGTCTTTTAATATGCTAATTATAAGACTTGCTTTGTGCTTGATTTTTAAAAAACTGCATCTATTAGTTCCTGAGAGGTAGAGGAGGGTGAGTGCCGCTGTCATTTTTTGTATCAAAATACATCCCCACCCCCACCACCATCCATGCCCATGGGTGGCTGAACTGCTGGGTGTCTGCTGTCAGGCGGCAAATGGTCCTCATCCTGGCTTTCCTCCAGGGGCAGAATCCATGGCTGAGCTGTTCTCCTCCCTTCCTAACCCCATCAAATGCTCTTTAGCTATTGAACTGCAGAGTTTTGCTCCTCTTTTCTCTTCTACATACTCTGGGGTTTGTTGGGGAACCCTGTTTTGCACTGATTCTCCAGATCAGTGCTGGTTTTGCTACTAGATTTATATGTTCTGTTATGCTGTATGCGATTATGTTGGGAACCTTATTCTGCACTGATTCTGCAGATCAGTGCTGATTTCTGTTATTGGGTTTTTACATACTGTTTTTCTACTATTAAAAGTTCTGTATACCACACTCAGGCTCGTGCTTGTGAGTCAGGAAGCCTTACCCCTTTGAGGGCCCCAGGAAGTGGTACATGATTTCCCAGAAGACTGGGTGGGGGCTTGAGCCAGTTGGTGCTGTAACATTACTTGGAAATCCCTAGATATAGAACCCGGCCCTTGTCCTGCGACCTCACCCTGGCAGAAGGGTTTCACAAATACATTCCTAATATCTTTTACAGATATGATACCTACATATAAACCATACAACCATTCCTAGCAGATCACAACTTTTTTATTGATATGGTATATCAGATATAAAATATTGCAAATATGAAATATTAATATGAAAGATAAGCATAAACAGTCCCCTATATCCAGACAGCATCACACCCCCATGTTCAAAGCATCTGATGGAGTGGGATTTTCTCCCATGAAAGCTCATGCAATAAATACATTTGTTAGCCTTTAAGTGCCTCTTTTTTGAGGGGAAACCAGATTTGTAGGGTGGTGAAAGGAAAGGACCTTTAACAAATTAGCTAAATTAAATGTATTAAAAAGCACAGGTTTACAATTACATAAGCTGATAAAGCTGCACTAAAATATATATCTATATATATATATTTAACTGCAATAAGCAGAAGCAACTAAAATATATGCATATATACTGGAAAAAGGAAATTTGAGAGGAAAAAAGGAACCTATTTTACTTAAACAACTGATTTAAACAAATTCCCTATGGGTTCAGTAGCCTTAAGGCAAAACAATATTAGACAAAACATATGGCTGGTACAATAGCTACGAAAGAGAAAACCAGAGAGAAATTGAAACCTCTCCCCCTACAGACAATTACAAGAAAAAAAGTAGGGGGAATGAATAAAAATAAACACTAACAGGAGACCAATAGACTGGGATTGAGCAGGATTTCACCTGCAGGAAAACACTTAACAGCCAGCAAATTCCAGTGGATTTTGAGTCTCGACACTCACCACAAAGTTGGAGCGTTGACTGCAACAATGTAGATCAAAGCCCTCACCTGACCGAGGGGGTCCGGAATCTCAGGAGAATAAAGTCAGGCCCTTGAACTAACTGAGTGGCTTCCCGATCCAGTCAAGGAGAACCACTGCTTCTGCTTGCAGACTTCTCCATTAGAGGGATGGTGCAAGGGAATTTTAAAGACTTGTTAGGGGTTCAGATGCAGAAGCACCTGAACCAGCCAATTAGAATTTTGATTTAATTTTGTACCCCAGTTGCAAGGGCAGGGGAAGATTAACAACTGAGCTAGAGGAAATGGCTGGTTGTTTTTAAAGCAGGCTACAAGGCTGAGACAGGATATTGTCTGCACTTTATAACTTTTTTTGCGGTTAGCCTCTGATGTTTATTGCAAGAACTTAACTTTACAACTGCTGCAGCCTGGCTATTCTTTAACAATGCCACAGGACTCCTTGCTTGTTTTGCCAAACTAGACTAACAGCAGGGCAGGACACCTGACAAGGACCAAGGAAGGCCAAAAGCCAAGCACAGTTAGGCCTTGCAAAGGGAATCAAAACCAATATTAAAGGTTCTTCAGCCATATAAATAGAAAGAAAACACAGTAGGAGGAGGACCACTATACACTGAGGATGGGGTAGAGATCAGGGATAATATAGGCATAGCTGAATATCTAAACAAGTACTTTGCCTCTGTCTTTAATGAAGGTGATGGTGAGATTGGGGACAGAGGTAGGGCAGCTAATGGGAATGAGAATGTAGAAGTGGAAATTACCATACCTGAGCTGGAAGCCAAGCTTCAGCTGCTTAATGGAACTAAATCAGGGGGTCCAGATAATCTTGGTCCAAGAATATTGAAGGAACTTGCACATGAAATTGCCAGCCCTTTAGCAAGGACTTTCAAAGTATCAGTGAACACAGGGGTTGTAGCTTATGACTGGAGAATTGCTAATGTGGTCCCTATTTTCAAGAAAGGGAGTAAAAGTGATCCAGGTAACTACAGGCCTGTTAGTTTGACCTCAGCAGCATGCAAGGTCTTGGAGAAAATTTTGAAGCAGAAAGTCCTTAAGGATATTGAGGAAAATGGTAACTATGATAAAATACAAAATACAGCATGGCTTTACAAAAGGTAGATCATGCCTGACCAACCTGATTTCCTTTTTTGAGAAGATAACAGATTTTTTGGATAAAGGGAATGCGGTGGACCTAATTTACTTAGATTTCAGCAAGGCATTTGATACAGTTCCACACAGGGAATTCTTAGTTAAATTGGGGAAGATGGGGATTAATATGAAAACAGAAAGGTGGATAAAGAACTGGTTACAGGGGAGACTACAGAGGGTCATAGTGAAAGGTGAACTGTCTAGCTGGAAAGAGGTCACTAGTGGAGTTCCCCAAGTATTGGTCCTGGGACCCATCTTATTCAACCTTTTCGTTCCTGATCTTGGCACAAAAAGTGGGAATGTGCTAATTAATTTTGCAGATGACATCAAGCTGGGAGGTATTGCCAATACAGAGGAGGATCAGGATAGCATACAGAATGATTTGGATTACCTTATGAAGTGGAGCATTACAAATAGGATGAAATTCAACAATGGGAAGTGCAAGGTCATGCACTTAGGGACAAATAACAGGAATTTTTCTTATAAGTTGGGAATGCATCAACTGGAAGTGACGGGGGAGGAGAAGGACCTGGGTGTAATGGTTGATCACAGAATGACAACGAGTAACCAATGCGATGTGTCAGTGAAAAAAGCTAATGCAGTCCTAGGGTGCACCAGAAGGGGTATTTCCAGTAGAGATAGGGAGGTTTTAGTACCGTTATAAAAGGAGCTGGTACTACCTCTCTTGGAGTATTGCGTACAGTCGAACTGGGTCAGGTGCAAAGAAGGGCTACAAGGATGATTCGTGGAATGGAAAATCTTCCCTATGAGAGATGACTTAAAGAGCTTGGTTTGTTTAGTCTTCTCAAAAGAAGGCTCAAAGGAGATATGATTACTCTTTATAAATACATTAGCGGGATAAACACAAGGGAGGAAGAGGAATTATTTGAATACAGCGCCAATGTGGACACAAGAACAAATGGATACAAACTGTCCTTCAGAAAATTTAGGCTTGAAATTAGACACAGATTCCTAACCATCAGAGGAGTAAAGTTCTGGAATAGTCTACCATGGGAAATGGTGAGGGCAAAAACCTTAGGTGCCTTCAAAACCAAGCTTGATAAGTTTATGGAGGGAATGATGTGATGGACAGTGTAGCTTGGCCATTGTCTGTCTTTAACTACTGGTGACGGGTATGATAGGGGTGTGGGAAGAGGCATTTGATTGAGTGGGTTCTGAGTTATTACAGAGAAGTTCTTGACTGGCTGTTGTGGACTTGCCCTCATGCTCAGGGTTTAAATGAACGCCATATTTGGGGTTGGGAAGGAACTTTCCCCCACAGACCGGAGATCCTGGGCACTGGTGTTGGGACCCAGGGCACGTGCCCCGGGGTGCCCAATGCCAGCAATGCCCCTCATGCAGAGGCTGCCTGCTCGGAGCTGTGAGAGCTGACGGCGCCGTCCCCCTGCTGCACATAGCCAGGGAAAGAGCAGAGTGGGAGGGAAATTTAAATCTCTCTCTCCTCTGTACCAGGCTGCTAGTACAGAGATGGTGGCATCTTTGGGGCCTGTGTGGGCCCCAGCAGGTAAGCAGCCCTGAGCCTGGGCATGAGGGGGGGCCCTGAGCAATGGGAGGGCTAAGTCTTGGGGCTCCCAGAGGCTGCCATGCAGTCTGCTGCAGGGAGGCAGGGCTCTCTGCAGGGGCAGGGGATGGGAGCTGGGCTGTAGGCAAAGGAGGCCAGAGCCAGGCTGGAGCTGGAGGAGGGTACTTAGCTCGAAAGACCTAAACAAAATTGTTTTGAGCCATTTAGCATATCTATCAAGGGTGAATGCTTTGCTTTTCACTTGCTAAAAGGCTTGATTATACAAAAGCTCCTGAAAGAAAAGCGATCCTTTAAAATAAGCAAAAACAAGATAGGTTAATTTCAGATTCATTTTTTTTTCTGTGAGAGATTCTAATGCAACCAGTTTGTCAAGATGGGGCTTTACAATGTAACTTTGTATAGACTCCTGTGGTGGAAGGAAACAAATCCTAATGATTAGAAAAATGAAATGAAAAACTGAAAGGATAAAAAGTCATTTAAGGCAGAAGGAAAAAAATATTGCCAAAGGTGCAATAATTTAAAAAAAAAAGTCTTTGTATTTCTATTTCCCCAAAAATTTGTTAGAAAAATAAGCATTTTCTTTCACAAATCCATATATACTCTTGCTTCTTGCAGCTTTGATTAGGTTTGCTTTAAATGTTAAAAATTATTAAACTACCTTTATTATATTCCACTACCAGACACATAAATCTCAATGGCTGTGTTCACACACAGCGGGTTATTGTGATATGGTTGTTTCGAAACAACCGTATATTGAAATAATGCTTATTTCAAAACAACTTTTTTCGAATTAACAAAATGTTAATTCGAAATAAGGAAAAAAGGTGGGAAACGAAATAGCAGGTTCACACTGTGAACTTGCTATTTCGCTTCCGCAGGGGGCTGCAGGCACCGGCGGGCTTCAGCGCTACCCAGTGCTGAACCCCACCGGTGCCTGCACAGCCGGGCTGCAGGCACCGACGGGCTTCAGTGCTGCCCAGCGCTGCTCCCTGCCGGCTTAAAGCTCGGTCTGCCCCCAAACCCGGTTGCAGCGGGTTTGGAGGCAGACCGGGCTTTAAGCCGGCGGGGAGCAGCGCTGGGCAGTGCTGAACGCCGCCGGTGTCTGCAGTCCGGCTGTGCAGGAGCTAGCCAGGGGACACCCCTCAGCACCCTGGACACCCCTCAGACACCCCTTAGCAAACCTCCGTTGTTTCAAAATAAGGAGGCTGTGTGAACACAGCCAATTGTACCTCATTTTTCTTATATTCGTTCTGAGAGTATTTACATTCCAGGTATACTAATTTTAATCTCCCTTTTATTATTGAAAATGATTTGGATAAAAAAAAAACCCATAAGCCCCAAAACTGAGAAGTTAGAGACACTTTATATTAAAGGAAGATACTCACAGTGTTTAAAGTTTCCTGTATGCCTAATTAATTTTTTGCCATCACTTAGGGGATTGTTGTCCCATATTTAGCTTTTGAGAGATATGATTGGGCATGATAATATAACAGACTCTAACCTAGCTCTGTTTGATGCAAATACTTTCGGCACAGAAAATGACCCTGGTTACAGAGATGTGATGCTGTGAGAAACTGTCTTGAAACATGTCTTCTGCCGTTGCCACCTTTAAAAGTTTTGAATTTCTCAGATAACTTTACTTAAGGTGTTGCCCTGAGGAAATCTGGGAAGCAGTTGCTATCTAGTGATTGTGATTTGCAACTCATGGTAATTTAATATGTTTACTGAGGGCAGAATAGATGTATTTTTAAGGTTGATAGCTAGATATTAAATACAATCCCCTCAACATGTCAGTCTCATAATCAAATCTGAAGCTAGCTACTTAACTTCAATCTACGTTTTGGACATTTAGGGCCTGATCCACTTTGAATCCTTTTACCCCAGTTGGGCAGCATAATAGGGACTTAAATTCCAAAGGGGCAGCCATGTTAGCCTAGTAAAGCAAAAAAAACAAGGAGTCTTGTGGCACTTAAAGACTAACAGATTTATTTATCGCATGAGCTTTTGTGGGAGAATATCCCACTTCATCAGATGCTTTGAAGAGGGAGAAGTTACAGAATAGGATGAAAATAAATGCAAGGGAGTGTAAGACATGGGATCAGGTCATACTGAAACAGCAAATCAGACAAGACTTAAATGAAACCCATTTTAAGGCCCTTTTGCACTGCCAGAGTGTTAAAAGAAGCTTCAGTGGAATTAAGACTCTAGCCCTCCATTTGTGTTTTCTCTTAGTTTATTATACACCATTCATTTAAAGGGGCTTGATCATTGATTCCAGAAATGTGAGGCTAAATTTTCAGCTAAAGGCTGATACACTACAAATGTTCTTCAACATTGTCACTTATACACTGACAGATGATAAGTTCACATTCCTGGCCCAGCTGCTTGATGTATGTGGTACATTTCAAGCATCTAGTACAGATGTTGAGTGAGGCTTCAGTCTAATGAGTAACATAAAGACACAGTCTTGTAACAGGTTGGAAGTTTCTCATCGAGACATGATAATGCACATCAAATCATACCTAACTGCTGGATTTAAGGTTAACCTTGACTCTATATATGTAAAAACAAGGAGTCAGGTGGCACTTAAAGACTAACAGATTTATTTTTTGCATGGGCTTTTGTGGGAGAAAATCCCACTTTGTCTATATATGTATTCTGGAAATCTGACAAAGACAGGCAACAAAAACTGAGCGGTGTAGATCATGGTAGAGGCTAGATAGGCAGCAAGTGTCATTGTCTCACATTTGTTTAGTAAATTAAAAAAATTACAGTACTTCAATTTAACATTTTTATTGAAGTTTGAATGAAAAGACATCTATGAATTACTTTTGAGTTAAGGCATTTAGGCATGCTGATACTTTCAGCACCAAAAAACTGTTGCCCAGGCCTAATAAATTGCTGCTCAGTAAATACCATAACTTGCTCAGCTGCATCATCAGCTTAGAGGGAACACTGCGATGAATATGAAGGATCTGCTGAGACTGGAGTGACAGAGACAACCAAAGAACCAGTGCAGTACCAGCATTTTAAGTACCCCAATGTGATCTTCTGAGACCTGCCGGGGATCGGGACCCCAAATTTTCAGCCAAACACTTACCTGCAGCAATTGACATTCAGTTGCTATGATTTCTTTGGAGACGGTCAGAGCCAACCACAGCAAATTGGCACAGGAGATCCAGAAGATGGGGAAGAAGTTTTACTTTGTGCACCCCAAGGTGGACCAGGACCTTTACAATGAGAAACACAGAAAGAACTTCAGTGAGGAGAAAATCCCAGAGAAAATCAGAAAGAACTGCATCAACAACCTGTCTGGAGCAGGGATAAACTCCCCGCAGGTTTTCCTGGCATCAGGTAGGGAATTTCAGAAATCAGATTCTCTCAAATTGCAGAAAACCTAGCTAAAGGAACTCAGCAGTCACAAGAAACACATTTTCCTCATGGCCCTCCGCAACCTTTCTGAATCCATCCTGGAACACAAGAAAAAGGTTCTGTGAAGGCAGATCTGGAAACAAGCCCTTAAATCATGCTTCATCGCTGCTTCTCCTGTACTGGCTCTATCAGTGAAGTGTGACATTGGCATCTTGGTGGATAACATGAGAATGTATTGTGTGATCTTTGGGCTGTATGACGCTTCTCTCATTCTACTTGCAGGCCAGGTGTGGAAGTCTGTCCCTAAGCTGAAGGCTGTGATTAAGTCCCCATTGGCCAAACAGGTATCAAAAGAAACAGCTGAAAAACTCTTGACATAGGCTACAGGAAAGGGTCTAATGGTAGCTAAGCATTTTGTCAGCATGATACCGGTGGTTGGAACCATATTTGCAGCCGAAAAGTCTTTCACAGCGATTTACAAAATGTTGAACAACTTTTTGAATGATGTTGCTGAAGATGCTCAAAGAGTCCTGATCAAGGCATTGGCCCAAGAAGAGGAAACAAATAAATAACAGGAACAGAAGACCAATGAGCTGGGTACACACCTCTGGCAGATGGAGACTGAGCCAACCTAAAGACAATGGCAGGGCCTCCTGTGCTCAGATCTAATGCAACCCAAAGAAAAAATATTGAAAATCTCCACCACTTGAGCTTTGGATGTACTTCAAATCTGAGGGAAACAGACAAAACTGGTATAGTTTCCAGCCCCCACAGTTTCTTTTAAAGACCCAGGTGGGAAAAATGAGGGACAGCCTCAGGGCAAATATCATCTCAGAAGGTGCTGACCTATGTTCATTTAAAACAAATATCAGACAAGATTTTTTTAAAATATACTTTAACTTTTCTGTTTAAATCCATGGAGATTCCTTGAGTCCAATGGCATGGTTCCAGCTGGCTGACAATGTGGCCTACTGGATGCACTATAAACTTGGGCAGAATCTGACTGTGAGAAGCAGAGGAGTTGTTAGAACATGTTATCAGAGAGCTGCGCACCTGGATGCAGCTCCTTCCAGCTTTTTTTCTTTCCCTGCATCCTTTTCCTTTAAATGCTGGGCTAGACCTGTTCTACCATGAGCATACAAACACCAACAATTAACAGGAACCCACAAAAAAATAGACTTCTGAGCAGTGAGAAGGCCCTGATCTGTACTGACTCTGCTTTAACACAGGTCCCTAAGCCCAAGGTCATAGACTCAGTCAGAAACCCCTGTTAACAGATCCAGCTGGTGCAAATGGACCACATATCTTCATTCAAATCCCCTATTCCCTGAACACACAGTGTGTATTACCTAGTTACCAGGGTGATATTGCAGAATCAGCTTCCTGATCTGCTGAGCAAGTCTTCACAAACCTGAGCAGAAGATCAGGAAGTGTGAACTGATGGCAGCAAATTTGTCACCAGCAGTGAAGACCTGCCCCTAGTCTCATAGCAGGTTAGCTAATCATGATACTTTTTGCTGGAGGCTGACCATACGCTAACACTAGCAGCACTTGGTAACTCTGTAACTAAGTGGGGTCCTTAGCAGGTTTTTGAAGCATCTGGCTGCTAAATCCATAGGAAAGGTTTAATAGTTAAATCAGGGACATTCAGTGCTCCTTATATCCTTGAGCGACAATTTGAGCTGCTGCCTTTTGTGTGTTCAGTGCTGATTTGCTTGTTTGATGATGACTTTAAATTGGCCTGGGGTGTAGGAATCATTGACACTGCGCAGACTCACCTGGGCTCTGTGTACTGTGGTTGGGTTCTGAAGATAATTGGTTCCTATGATGCCACATACCAGCCTGTTGCTACTGATTTGCTCTATATTCCATAGTCAGTAATTAATGAAGTTTGGACCACTTTGCTCAGTATTTCTTGCTAGTGGTTTTAGGCTCACTGCTGACCTTACTGAAATGCTTCTCACTTTTAATAAACCGCTCAGTTTGGTCCAGCACTGTGCATGTTGTTTTGATTCCTCCTAGGAAACCATGGATTAAGGTTCATCAACTGAGACTAAGCTTTGATGCCTTATTCCCATCAGCCCTGCACATTTGGAGCAAATGGTTCTACCGTTAACAAGACTATCTGGAGTTACAATTAAGGCTAACAAAAAAATTGGGAAGGCTATTAAAATTCAGGCTGCTGTGTTTAACCAAACTCTAGCTGCTACAGACCAAGGTAAGACAGTTACAAACTGGCCCTGTAACTGACGGTCATGAACAGACCCAACTGAGGAGCCCCACGTCCTTCTGAACACAGTTATCACTGGTTCTGAGACACCAGGGTACCACCAAACTCAAACCTCTTGTCTTGAGCTCCATCATCCAGCCACTCTAAGTCCCAAAATCAGTGCCTGAGATCTCCTGAGCGATTCAGTCACTCATAGAGCTCACCAAACTCAGAGGCTTTAATGAAATACACAAGGAATCCTGTGGCACTTTTAAAGACTAACAAATTTATTTATCCCATGAGCTTTCATAGGAAAAAATTTCACATCATCAGATGCTTGAAGATGGGGAACTTACAGAATGGGAGGAAAATAAATGCAGGGGACTGTAAACCATAGGTTCAGGTCAGTAATGAGTTTCCTTAATTCTGTGACATAATGCTCTGTGGTGTCAGCAATATTTTTCTACACCTGTAAACAACGCATGTCTTTAGAAGATCCCATTCCTTTTTGGGATGCAATGTTCTTCATATTTAATCAGTATTTTACCTTCACCTTTTTCAAACTTAAATTTGTTATAAATATCCAACACTTCTTCCTCACAAACATGCAAAAAGACAGGTGGTTTCACTTTAGCCTTTTTCTCTTCTGTCCTGTGGCTGCTAAATACAACTCAAATCTCTCTTGGAATTTTTTCCAGTTCTTTGCAACATTGCCCATCAATGGCAAATCACAGGAGGACAAAAGTTGCAACACAGCCAGCTTTGACTTGTTTTCCATCTTATTAAACTAGTCAAACTACAATTGTGTACATAAAGTACATATTTGAGCCTCTTCATTATTCTCTGCAGCTCCATGTACTGTCCTTTCTTTGAGTTTCAAATACACAGGAGTTAACTTTCAAAACAACTGCAGTTATCTTCACAATCAGCTCTTCTCCCACCTTGTAGAGTTTTTGTGATTCATTACACAACAAATCAGTGAATGAGAAAAGAACAAAACTTTATGAAACAAACTAGAGAGTAGCTGTGCACAAAGTTACACTATGTTCTCAACCTCAGCTTCCAGGAAGCACCTTGAAATTGCAGTTGGGAGCTTGGCCTCTGGAGAAGGCACATTGAGAGACCTCAGTTAGGACAGAACTGCAAAGAATGGGACAGGCAAGTTGCAAAACTGGTGGTTATTTCTAAAAATCAGATTCACCAGGTCAGCAACAAACACCTCTTAACTATCTTACTGGTTACCAAGAAGACAGAATCGCAGTTCCCTTAAAGCCATCCAGCCCTCTGACTTCCACCCAGACTGCCAAGTCAAATATAATGAGAATTCATGAAAATCTTGACCATAATATTAAAAGTTATACCAATCTGAAAGGACCAGACACATTACCAACCAGGTCAATGAACATTTCAGATCTTACCCAAATACATGCTCACAGCAAATTCTTTATAACTAAACTAGGATTAATCTAAAAAAGAAACAATATTGATTAGCAGTTCATTATGCATACAGAGGAAAATAAAATCAATAGGTCAGTTTCATAGGTAGTGACCAAATTGTAAAAGTGCTTTTAGAAATTAGTTAATATGTTAGAAGCCAGTAGTTGAGTGGTTCCCAACCTGTGACCCTGGACCAAAAGTTGCCCTTGGAGGTTTTCCAAGTGGCCTGCAGCTCCCCTCCTTCTGGCCACAGAATGGAGTTGGTGGTTAAGGACTCAGGAGGGGTGTTTCCCTGGGGCTAAAACAGTGGTTTTCAAACTTAGGCTCGGGACCCAGTACCGGGTCATAAATTTGCAGGCAGTGGGTTGTGGCAAGCCCTGTTGCCCCCATCAAAAGACTGGAATGCATTGCTCAAAGATGTAATTAGTGGATCATGAACACAAATGATTTTTTTCAACTGGGTCTTGGGGAAAAAAGTTTGAAAACCACTGGGCTAAAAGATAACAGTGCAGGCTCCTTGCTGCAGCCAAAGGGAGGAGATCAGCTTTTCCATCCCATGGCTGTAACAGGGAGCACAGCAAAGCGCTCTGCCTAGGTCCATGTGTGCTGGGGTCCTTGCAGGAGCCTGGGGAATGGGCGCACTGAGCCCCTGGCTGCAAAAGGGAGTCACCTCCTTGGGACTGAGATAAAGTGCACAGAGCTGGGGGGGTGCCTGTGGTTTTCGTGCTACAGCCAGGGAGATGGGAGATCAGCAAGCAAGGAGGCAAAGTGTTTTTTTGGAGGAGGCTTGCTGGCTGAGGCTGGTTGCCCAGAAGGGCTGCAAAAATGATATGTGGTCCCTGAGTTTAAAAAGTTGGGAACTTGGCAGTAAACAGATCATCCACATAGTCTGTATAATTTTTTCCAAAAAAAAAATAGCATGATGAACCAGTGCACTTCTGGGATCTTAGACTTATGCCTTGAGCTACCCTCAGGACTGGCCCAAAGTATTTTGGCACCCTAGGCACCTGAAATTTTGGTGCCTCCTCCTGCCCTGCCACTGGTCTGAGCCAGGTTGGGCCAGATGGTGCCCCCCCCCAAGCCTGGCCAGGTGGTGGGCAGGCGCCGTGTGGGCTGCTGGGCTGAATCGCCATGAAGGCTTTGCTCCCTGAGCCAGGGTCAGCTCCCTGCCCATGGACCGATGCTGGTGGTGTCTATGTTCCCCCAGCCAGGGCCAGCTCCCCACCTGCAGCCAGATACTGGCAGAGCAGGGCAGGAAGTTCGCTGGCCCCAGCCCCAGTCCATCCCTTGGCACTTGCTAGAGGCTGGCACCCTAGGCAACTGCCTCGGTTGCCTCTATGGGTGAACTGGCCCTGGCTACCTTCTTTCCCCAGTGAAATCCAAGCAGACCTGAAATAAACAGGATCAGATCCAAACTTCCTTTATAGTCCAGTAGGGTGTGACAGCTGACCTCATGTAACCCATATGCCTAAAAAAACCCAATCTCTTTTAGGGGTCTCTCAAGGCTGTTGCTGGGCAGATTTGTCCTTCCAGGTCCAAAAGTTTCTGGACACGGGCTATGTCTACACGCACAGTTTTATTTTGAAATCAGTCCTTTCGAAATGGCTTATTTTGAAATAAAACCCTTATTTCGAAAGAGCTCATTTCAAAATAAGGAAAACTGCGCAATCAAAACAGCCGTTATTTCGAAAGGGATATTTCAAAATAACACCAATTGGACCTCTGTTTCGAACAGTTGTTTTGAAACAACGGTGTTGTTTCGAAACAACAGGTCTAATGGTGTTATTTTGACATATCCCTTTCAAAATAACGGCCATTTTGAGGGGGGAGGTCCGTCCTTTCGAAATAAGAAAACATTGTGTAGACCTAATTTCTTTTATTTCGAAATAATAAGTGTTATTTCAAAATAAAAGTGCTGTCTAGATGTGCCCAGGGAGTGGTAGCATTTTGAGCATGCTCCACAGGGGTTTCTGGAGGTATGGATAGATGCCTGAGAGCATCAGTTTAAGCAGGAACCACACAAGGAGCTGCAGTGAGAGGAGCTGATGTGTTCAGTGCGTGGCTGAGATAAGCTGAGCCAGGAGTGGACAGCAAGATGTTGTCTCCCTCTTGTGGAGCATTCTGCAGCAGAATTTTCTTTTATGTAATTGATTGCTGGTTAACCAGGCAACTGACTGGATGGTGCTGGTGCCAAAGGAGAAAGAACGGACTGCATGGATTCCTACTGAAGATTCCTGCACACAAAGAAGAGGACTGCAGCTTCTTTCCAATTTCCAAAGAGATAGCTGTGTTAGTCTAGTCCAGCAAAAAAACCCAAGGCGTCGTGTGGCACTTTAAGACTAACAGATTTATTTTTTGCATGAGCTTTTGTGGGAGAAGATCACACTTCCTCAGAGTGCCACACAACTCCTTGTTGGTTTATTTTTGCTGGACTAGACTAACACGGCTGTCCCTTTTGAAACTGATATCAGAAATCACAGAACAAAGAAACCAGTTGCTCAGCACTTCCATATTTCTAAGACCGGAGAGCAGCAGGGCTTCAACCCCGCTGAGAGGTAAGCTGGGCTCCAGCCCTTGGGGGGTTGAGATTCCCTTCCCCACAGGAGCAGCCCTTTAGGGCAGGGGGAAACCCTCCCCCAGCCCTGCGGGGGAAACCTCCCTTGGCAGGCTCCAGCACTCTAAGCCTGATGTGGAGTAAAGCATCCCCTCTCCAGCTCTAACCACATTGCGGCTAGAGCTAGTCCCAGGATGCTTTTCCTTGTGCCGAGCTCAGGGTGCTGAAGCCTGGCAGTGGATTGGCTGTTTTGCACAGCCATCGTGTCACACTTCCCATGGTCCCCCCCTCCAACTCAATTCAAATAGGATTTTCCAGTATGGCACTGTCATTTGAACTTAAATTAATAATCATTCATTTGAATTAGACTAGAATTCTAGGGTTGGAAGGGACCTCATGAAATCATCTAGTCTAATTACCTGGGGTTTGAACCCATAACCATCAGCCTATAAAGCAGATGAGCTAGCCACTACACTATTTGATTAAGTTAAAGTCAGTTATTCGAATTGAAACTGTAAGTGTAGATATAGCCGTACAGACTGGACCCTGGGTCTCCAGCTGCTTTCTCCCTAGGAATTGGGGCTTTATTTATTTTTGAGGCACTGGAGAAGGGCAATTAAATAAATTCTAGCCCACCTGAAGGTTACACTCACAGCAGACATTTCTTCAAACAAGAATACGTAGTAGGCTTTAGAGGGGTGTCCATGGAATCCTGAAGGAAATGCGTGGTTCCTCAGCACACCCCACTAATTAGCTGCATTTATAAGTATCAATAGTGTTACAATGTGAAGTTACAATTTTAAGAGAGAAATGAAGAAAATGGCATTGTTTCATCAAAATGTGAATACTATTTTGCTCTCTGAATTAACAACACACCAGAAGGCAGCAAAGCAGTTTACAACCTACTAGCTAATAAAATCACATTGGGAAACTTCTAGCAGGTAAACATAGAACAAATATAATTAGTATTTACTGCGAACCATACAGATCTGCATTTCAAACACTCTGATTTTCTGACATAGCTTGGTTAATTATCTATGAGTCCATTCAACACTTTTTAATTTGTCTTTAAAGGTTGATTTTGGGGTCATTCACTGCACTAGAGCTTAACCCAGTCTGCCTTAGTTTCACAGCTGCATTCATAATGCTGCCTCTTATGAGGGAGCATCTCTAAATTATAATCTTCTGCAAATGTATCTCTGCAGCTGTGACTGAGATCAGAGTCCCAGTGTGCCAGGTGGTGCCTGCACCTTGACCAAGATCAGGGACCCCACTGTTCTTGGGGCTGTACAAACCCAGAGAGTCCCACTTACTGCCCCAACAAGTTTACAGTCTATATCAGACGTGGCCAAACTGCAGCTCGCAAGCCTCATGCAGCACTTTAAAGAAAAATTGTGGCTCCCGGGAGAGTGCAGCAGGGAAGGGCAACAGGGCGGGAGCCAGGGGCGAGAAATCTGCAATGGTTGGGGACAGCAGAGAGGCAGCGGCAGGGTGAAAGCAGGCAGCGGAGGAGCAGCTTTGTGAGAGCGGGCAGAAAAAAAGCAGCGTGGTCAGAGCTGGGGGGCGGTGGCCCTGGGAGACCCCTCAGGGAAGAAGCAAGGTGGTAAGAGCAGGGAGGGGAGGGATAGCATTGAGAGAGCCTCACTGGCAGAAAAAAGCAGCCTGGTAAGAGCCAGGGGAGGGGCAGCATTGTGAGCAGAGGCGATGCTGGGGGTCAAGGGGCCCGGGGCCCGGGCCCAGCCCCTGCCCCCAGCGGGCAGGCCCCACCCCCAGCCAGAAGGCTACCCCCCAGGCAGGGATAGGGCCGGGGGGGGCTGCGCTGCCACGGGCAGCTAGGCCACAGTGCGGCCAGGCCAGAAGTTACAACTGGAGGCCGGGCCCACGGCCATGGCTGTGGGTGGCCAGGCCCCGGATCCCCGGCGGGGGATGGGGCTGCTGTGGCTGCAGGCAGCTGGATGGGTCCCGGATCCCCAGACAGGGATCCAGGGCCTGGCCACCAGCGGCCACGGCGGCCCCATCCCCAGCTGGGGATGGGGACCTGGCTACCCGTGGGTGCTGGTGCAGGCCTCGCCTCCTGTGGGCCCTTCTGGCCCAGCCTGCTGCCTGCCCTATCCCTGGCCAGGGGCAGGGCCTGCCAGGCAGCCAGCTGGGCCCCAGATCCCCAGCCGGGGACGGGGCCGCCGCGGCCAGCCGGGGATTGGGCCCCAGATACCCGGCCCAATTGGTCCGGAGATCCAGGGCACTGGCACTAGGACCCGGGGCACGTGCCCCACGGTGCCCAGGGCCAGCAATGCCCCTGATTGTGAGAACCCCCAGGGAAAAACAATATCATCAGGTAGGGGCAGAGACATGTCAGATTCTACACTTTACCCACATAATATTAATTCTACCTTCCTTGTCTATATGCATTATGAAAGTCTTTAATTACAACATCACAGGCTTCAATCATTGTACAAACTGGATGCGCACAGAGGCAAAATTAAAATAGCTCCAGCAAGAAGTCTGACCTTCTGAGTGCATGATTTTTTAAATACTTTTCTTTTGATATTGTTTTCTGGGTCAATATCTTTAAAACTGGCAACATAAATTGATCAACAGAAAGTCTGCAATGAACTACAGATAAGTGATGATAATCTAGCAATTTAAACTTGAAAAGCAATTGTAAATTAATTTTCTTTTTTAAAATCACCTGGCATTTCCAGCTATTGTAATATAATGTAAAATTATTTCTCTTGTATTTCTATTTTGAGAATTAAATAAGAATCATCAGAAATGACTGAAAATTGACACAAGTGTTACATCCAAAACCACTGACTACTGTCAAAAGGTTATTAAAAAATCTCTATTAATTTAAAGAATGTTACAATTACTTATTATGGATCATGGTTCATTTTCAGCATGCAAAATGATTTGGACTTAGGATAGACCACCACTACTGAAAACTGGCTTTAGAAAAAAAATTCTTTAAGTCCATTGAACAAGTGGGCCTGAGACATTAGTACGTCATCTGTTTGCAGAAGGAACTGCTAGTACATTTATTTTATAAGAAAATTTTAGTTAAGACTATTACCAAGATAATTTACATTCACTGCAAAGTTCAATAGCAGCACTATACTTCCACTGATTAAATAGCATTCAACATGGATTAATTTTTCTTCGTTGTATACCAGTAGTCAAAAGTCATTTATATTTCAGTGCAGTCTTCATGAATGACTCTATGAGTATCTGAGCCCATTAGACAAGAGAGTAATTGTTGTGAAGGGCTGAGGATGGAAAATTGTGTTGTAAACTTTCTGAAAAAAATCTCTCACCACTAAAGATTTTACTTTGTATTATAAAAACCAAATAATGATATTTAGCATTTATACAGGGCCTGACCCCAAACTGAATAAACTCAATGGGATTTTTTTCCATTATATCTTCTGTGCATGGACTCTAAAGCACTTACTGAAACAGGCTCTGATCTTGCACTTTCTGTCCCCATAAATTTTCATTGATCTGTTCTGATTCTGAACAGTTGAAAAAGTGTCCCTGTGTGCATCTCGTCACAGGATTAAGATAAGAGCAGAGTACTATTACTCTCATTTTAAAATTAATTGTGTCTGATTGAGTCCTCAGACCTTTTGTTTTCACTGTCCATGAGTATTTTAGTGAACAAGTTTACTGGCAAAAATGTTGGCAGGGAAGCAGGGGCATGGTCAGGGCCTTGGTGGGATGGGGGGGGCAGAAGTGCAGCATGGTTGGGGAGAGCAGAGAAGCAGCAATGTGGTAAGAGACTGCAGGGAAGCAGCAACAGAGGTGAGGGAGGGAAGTGTGACATATTCAGAGAAGCCATAGCATTTTAAATTTTCTCATAGGCCCTAATGCAGCGTACTTGTTGTTAAAATAAAATCATGTTTTACAAGTCCTAAACATGATGTGGAATACTAAGAAATGAAAATACAAAGGAGAGAGGTTTAAAACTGAATGTAGATTATTTTCATTTTTTGGCACAACTTACTGCTGTAAGGCATCATATTCCACAATGAAATTCAAAACATTGTGCAATACTTAAGAGATCAGCATCTGAGAGAACTTCTACAAGTTACTGCCCAGATTTTTAAAAAAACTTGCCACAAGCTTATAGTGTTCTACATCTAGCGACAGCAAATTTTTACTGTATAGGCCTAGTTTCATGGTAACCTTAAATAATTATTAGAATCTGACATTAGTAGGATCGATATTTGCCCTATTTTTACAATAAAATTAAAGTGTGCAATGAATTTTAAGCTTAGTAATTTTGGAGTAGGTAAAAATATGTGGTTATACACCTCAGTGTGGCTCTTGAAGATTTAATAATCAACTTGTGCGGCTCTTGAGTTCCATAGGTTTGGCCACTCCTGGTCTATATAAACAAAAAATTATCCTCTCCCTATTATAGGCAGCGGAAACAAAGGCACAGAGATGACTAGAAGTGATGAAGATCACACAGGAAGGCTGTGGTAGAATGAGGTCTTCTGAGTCCCACTCCAACACTGTAACTGCAAAACCATCTCCCCAATGCTGCTAAACAGACTTTTTCTCTGAGCCTCAGTGACCACACATAGGCATCCTTAGCAACACCTTCCAGATGGTAACGAAGGGTGCAGTATGTTGCTAATATAGTGTGTGACTAGGAGTGAGATTTCTGTAAGCAAGTTTAGACAATTTTACATGCCAGTGGAGAAATGGATCACAAGTGCACTTCACTGTACTACCTAAAACCTTGTCTGGCAGCTCCAAAGTATCTTCTTTTGTTATTTCCTTGGCTAATGGGGTCTTCATTATACCCTTCAACTTAGATATTGATTTCCTGGCCCATTGAGAAAGTCTGACAAGGGATTCTTCATCCAAACCAAAGACTTTGCAATACTCACTCACAGACTCCACCCGAATGTCAACATCACATGAAACAGAGCAGTGTGGAATGGCAACAGCAGCCACAGCGCTTGACTTCAAGGCTCATTTCCAGATCTGGTTCTTCAGGGCTTCTTTTTTTTCTTAGCCAGGACTGGCCATGAGATGTTGGGAATAGCCAAGAGGAAAACACAACTTTTGTGAGAATGAAAGTCATTGGCCAGAGTTTCCTTCAATTGGGGAGAATCATGCTGGTTAAATTCACACAAGAAAATGAGCAAAAATCTGTGAGGAAGTCACCTCTCCTCAGCCTCTCCTTACAATTGATTTGGATTGTCTGCAAGGTGGTCTCCTGTCACAGTTTCTTTTTCTACTTCTGTTTCTCAAGTCCTCATCCACTTTGGCACACATGAAGTAGAACTTCTTCCCCATCTTCTGGATCTCCTGAGACAGGTCTCCATTAAAAGATTTGAAGCATTTCAAAGCAACAAGAATGGAGAAGTCGAAAAAGGCAAAGTTGACCTGCTGAAAGCAGGTGTCAGTCTGGAAACCTGGTGTCCTGATCTCTGGCAGATCCCACATCCTCACCTTAGGTAGCTTGGGGTGTAGATAGGAGGTTGGTTCCTTTGTCATTTCAGTGATGCCAGCCCTGGCTGTTCCATTGTTGTCATTAGCTAAGTCCTATATGACACTGACAAAGGAAATTTCCCACATCCTGACTCCCCCATGACAGCAATGCTGAGCTCAGTGTCCTTGAACAGCTCCAGGGCCTCTTGTGCTTTGGAACCTGCATTTGAACAGCAGCTTTTAGGTCTTCAAAAATACTTCTTGCACATAGCAGGGAGTCTAGCATTGAGATCTTGGAATAAATTCCTTGACCCCTTTTCTGGAGCAGCCATCTCCCTGATGGGAAGAGAAGAGAAATATTACAGTCATGCTCATATTTCACCTAACCAGTTTCACCTAACCAGATGTGGTCAGGTGGCAAGGCACTGAACTAGGATTATCTCAACTACCCATTATTATTATTATTTATTATGACATTACAGAAATTACTCTAGCATAAACTAGTGCCCTGCCAGTGCACAGAACTACCCACCATGGCAGGAGCTGTGTAGAACCAGACCAAGAGCGTGACCCCTTTTTGAACAGATGCTATGCAAACCCTAAGTGAGATCAGGCCCCTCCCAGGTAGCCAATACTGCACAGATTCTGACAAGATTGGGGTGCATTGTGCTGGGCACAGTACCGACACAGTGAACAAGAGTCCCTGCCTGACAGAGTTTCCAGTCTTGAGAAACAGAAGGATTTTTATCCTTACTTTATAGTTAGGGGAAACTGTTTTTTTTTTTTTTTAAAGTGATTTGCCTGCAGTCCTGTAAGGAGTCTGAGACAAAGTCAGGCATTAAACCCAAAAGTTATGTCTACATTCGCAAGTTAGTTTGAATTAAGACAGCGCAATTCAAACTAACTTAGCCCCTGTCAACTCTAGACTTTCATTAGTTCGAACTAAGGAATTCCTTAATCTGAACTAATGAACACTTAGTTTGAACTAGTAAGGCCTGCCAGTTGGTTTGAACTAAGCACTGTACTTCAATCATTAGTTCAAACTAAGTATGGTGTGGAGTAGGACTAACCCTTATTTCGAACTTAATAAGCTCAAACTAAGGGCAGTTAGTTTGAATTAACAAAGTGGACTAATTCGAACTACCATTAGTTCAAATTAGTCCACATTGTTCGTTCGAACTAATAAATTCAAGGTTAGTTTGAACTAACCTTGAACTTATTAGTTCAAACTAACAAATTGTATCTAACTTTCTGTAGTGTAGACATAGCCAAAGAGCTCGTTATCTTCCTCTGTGTTTTGCTACCTTTGTACAGTGCCTAGCACAGTGGCCATCCCACACTGCAAACCATTTTTTGAAAGAAGTTTTTTTTTTTGAAAAACTTATTAAACTTATTTTGAAAAATGGTATTTTGAGAGAGGAAGCCTCCTAGACTTTGTCTTGAAATAAAGCAGTGGTTTCTTTTTTTTTTTTTTTTTTTTTTAAGAGAGCCATATTGGAGTCTCTTTGTCAAAAAAAAAAAAAAAAGAGGTAAAAGATAGGCAGGCTTTTTGAAAAAAGCCATTTTTCCAACAGGCGACCAGGTTTAACCAGGCTGAAAAAGCATTCTGGTATTTCAAAATACTGGGGTGCTTTTTGTTTTGAAAAGGCTTTTTCAAAAGAGTGCTATTTCAAAAAAAGCTGGCCTTTGCTTTTTCAAAAAAGCACTCCAGTGTTTTGAGACACTGGAGCAGTTTTTTTCTGAAAAAGTAAAAACAGATCCCCAGGCACAGAAAAGGCTTTTTGGGATAAGGCTCCTTATCCCGAAAAACCTTTGCAGTATAGATGTACCCAGTGTGTCCCTGATCTATGGCTGTGGCCCCCTATATGTTACTGTAATACAAATAAACAATGATAACCCTTTACTCTATAGTGTGAGACAGTGGTGTCGCTAGCAGGGGCTGCCGTGGGGGTGGGGGCGGGAGCTGAGCCCCTGCCCCCGGTCCATTCCCCCCCCCCCCAGTGATGCCTTTGGTGTGAGGGATGTTGGCACATGATCACCAGCTCCCACATGGTTACCCACAAAGGAAGGACTGAATGTCTCTTAAACCTATGCTAGCTTATCTGTGTCCAACACCTTAGTCAGGATGTTTTGGGCAGCTTCAACTGTTTCACTAGGAAAAGAAACACTAGCAGGATCTTATCCAGGGGGACAAGGCAATATGCTATTTTAATCATAAGACTATAGATAACTACTTAGTACCTGGTGTAATGAAATGGGAAACCTCTCTTAGGCTACCAGGGGATGTCGTGGATGATGACCTTGTTTCTTTCTGTTCTGGTAATGGGACACAGACGTATAGAGCCCTGCAAATCTGCGGATATCCGCAGCTATCTGCCTTATATCCGAATCTACATATACAACAAGGATATCCGCAGACTGTTTCTTGCGGATGCAGATCGGATACGGATCCACATATTTTTATCTGCACTGAGCTAGAGCCCTGCAAATATGCGGATATCCGTGTTATATCTGCATCCGTGGATACAACACGGATATCTGCAGCCCATTTCTTGTGGGTACAGCTCGGATACTGATCCACTTATTTGTATCCATGCAGGGCTCTACAGATGTGTGATATGTAGCAGAGCCAGTGGGGAGGGGGGAGTGTTTATGCAACCTATACCTGGGAACACCACTGGTCACACAGGTTCCAGCTGGTTGCACCAGGAGGCAGGGTTTTGGCAGAGCCCAGGGAAGAGAACAAAGGGGAAGAGGGGGGTAGTAGGGAAACAGAGGTCCAAGAGGCAGGACTTGCCCTGGGGTGTAGACCTAATTCCCCAGGTTTTCACTGCTATATTTCCTGGTGAGCCTGATACCTACTGTCCTTGCTGCTGTATGAACTGGATTGCTAATAAACCCTCTGACTTCCACCCTGGCTGAGAGTCACTGCTGATCGGGACTTCCAAGGACCCGTCTGGAGGAGGTTCCAGTGGAGCCCAGACGGAGGAGGAGTTTGGACTCTCTGAGGCTGGACTTAGGAGTTGACTGTAGGGAAGCGTGAGACCTGGGCAGCGTTGGGAGAGAGCTCTACCTTCTCAAAATCTTGAACAGCCGGGGCAGAGGAGACTGGACAGTGACTCCTAGGGAACACCATCACAGCAATGCAAATATACACATGTCCTTGTAAAAAAAACCAAGGAGTCTTGTGGCACTTAAAGACTAACAGATTTATTTATCGCATAAGCTTTCGCGGGAGGATATCCCACTTCGTCAGATGCTTTGAAGAAGGAGAACTTACAGAATTGGATGAAAATAAATACAGGGGAGTGTAAGACATAGGATCAGGGCATACTGCAACAGCAAATGAGAGCATCTGTAAGAATTCAAACTCTAGGAAACAGCACACAGAGGGAGGTTGAACGGTAGGTTACTTACCAGTAAACGTCCTTCTTTGAGATGGGCTGCTCGGATTCATTCAGTATTAGGTGTCTACATGCCACAGCGCACAATTGGCTGGAACTTCTTTTAGCCTTAGCTTGTCAGGACAGGGCTGGCAGCCACCGCCCCCACCCATACATATGGCCCTAGCCCTGCTCCTCCCTAGTTCCCATTAATAGCTAACTCCGAGCAGCGGGGATGGTGAGAGGGGACTGAATGAATCCGAGCAGCTCATCTTGAAGAAGGACATTTACTGGTAAGTAACCTACTGTTCTCCTTTGAGCGCTGATCAGATACATTCACTATTAAGTGACTGCCAGACATACTGTGGAAGGTGGGCAGAGTTAGACTTTATCCTCTGTCAGCACGGCTACCCGCAAATGGCACAATCCCCAAACTGGGTGAAGAAGCAGTGGGCCACCAGGCAAACGCCTATGGACACACCACCAAGTGCAAGATCCTCAGGAGGAGGCATGCATGAGAGTGCTGAGGGGTCGTTTGCCACTCTGTCAGGGGACTATAACCCTAATAGGGGAGTCCCTGGTTCATTGTCGGGGAAATTGCTATATCATAATAGCAAGAACAACTTTGTCACCAGCAAGACCGTTTAGTGTAGGACGGTTGCCCCTTCCTAGAAGATTCAACTCCTGAGCAAGGCGGTTGTGATCCAGGGCAACAGATTCCCACAGCTGCAGGCGAAGGGCAAGCATGGAATAATTGCTGCCCTTGCCACCTCAACCCCAAAAGGGGGAGGTGAGTTGGATTAAATACTAACCGAGACTGGGGCAGGGAGCACATCGCCCCTTGGCCAACTGAGAGATAGGCAAGAGGCCTTCTCCATAGGTGTACTGGCAGGAGATGCCATGGGTAGGATTGATAAGGGGTGCCCTAACTGAGGCATCCCAGCTCCATATGGAAGCTAATGCAGGAAGAAGGGTACAAGGAAGGAGTGGGTGGTGACCCCCTACCCCTCCATCTGCTGATGCATGGGGATGGAGGGCCTGGAGGGAGGGCCACGGAATAAGTCCTAGATGCTTGGCAGACCCACCTCTGTGGCCTGGAAATGTCAGAGACACTTCTTCAGGGAGGTCATCATAAATGGAGAAGTGGACATCTCAGAAGGGCCCTTCTTTAGAGGTAACCCTTAAGCAGATTACTGTAGTAAAAAGGGAGCCTTAGGAACACCCATCCTAGTATCAGGAGAGAAACTAGGAGAAAAGTGCTTGAATTCCCCATGTTAGGTTGTCCCCAACCTAAAAAGGGGGGCAAATGACCTGAGGTAGGGGTGATGAAAACATCATGGGGTTTTGGGGGGGAAGGGCTTAGGCAACTTCAGCACTTGGTGCGCATTTCTGTCCCCTGCCCCTGTACTCTACTCTTCCGGTACATGGACTCATGTAGGGAGAGGTGTGCCGAATCAAGGGAAGGGGTATCTGGACATCTCTGTAGATGGGTCAGGTCCACCTCAGAAGTCATGCCTCCAACTCCAGAATCAGAGTGTTGGAAAGGGCATGCAGCTCGAAGGGCATTCTCATCTCTCACTTCTATGGAGAGGCAGTCAACCTTCATAACATAGCTGGATGACTCAGCCTAGCGGTGGGTGCAGGTGTTGGGTCCCGGCTACAAAGGGCCAGCTATGAGGGACCTGATGAGGAGAATGGCGACACCTTAGACAAGACACAAGTTGGATGTGGCATGTAACTCCTGCTCCAAGGGAAGGAGTATTATTGGTGCGCCATCCCACATATTGGAAGGGTTAAAGCTTGGGAAGGTCCCTGTTGGGAGGAGGAAGGAGGGAAGGCTCCTAGGAAGAGGAGGAAAGCATAAGGCAACCCTTACATAGGGAAGACAAGAGAGAACTGCTGTGTCCTTTAAGGAACACAGAGGGGTAAGAGGGAACGTTATGAAAACTGTCACCCATAAGGCATCAGGCTTTCCAGTCTCTTAAGGACTATAAGGTTCCCTGGGCCAGAGTTCTGCAGGGAACTACCCTGAGCTGGAAACCACAGGTCCTCAAATGGCTCACTCAGATGTATGAGTGTCAATGGTGGTTAGGAGTTGTATCCCCTACTATCTCCCTTCGTAGCAATTCTAGGGAGGAGAGGGGTGCAGTAGAGAAGTCAGGGCAGCTCCTAGACGGCTGTCTAGAATTTACAAGGGAAGCAAGCCTTGCCTGGTAGAGGGAGGCACCAGAGCAGAGGACGTTTCAGTTAACAGCTAAACTGGGGTCTGCTCTTGGGCAGAAGAACCAGTGTAAGTGGCAAAGGTCCTTGGAAGGAGGGGTAGGGGCTAAAAAGGTAAAAACCCCTACAGTGAGACTCAAAGATCTCACAGGCAAAAGCCTAATATGAGTCTGAAGAGCATGGCCCCGATATAAAGGGGGCACTGCCTGGGGGAGGGTAAGGCAGGAGAAGATAGAGGGCAAAGGGGGATGAGCTCGCCCTCTTACCCATCACCTAGGGGTGAGTTGTATCATCCCGCAATAGCTTCCCCCTGATCCATGGGAAGCCGACACAGATGAGGAGTGCTGTTGGAGTAGCAACATGGGAGCATCCCCTTTCAGTGTGCCCGACTGGGAAGGAGTTGCCAAAGTGTAGGCATGCTGCCCTTGACCCAGAGGGCTAGAGGTTCCCACTGAGGCTCCAGGGTGTATACGTCTGGAAGTGGATGTGTGTGAAGAGAATTCTCCAATGGCCAGGCCCTTGCTTGACCCGAAGGGTATTGGAAGGGAAGAGGGAGCCACATTGTTCCCGGAAAAGAGGAAGAGGTGTCCCGAGGCTGATTGTGAGGGAGCATTTAGTGAAACCATTTGGGTTTCTGCTCTGAAGTTCAAGGGTTCTTATGGAGGGAAAACAACCCTGTTGGGGTTGATCACCTATAATGAGGCAAGGGGACCAACCTCCTGTAGTCCAAAGGCTCCTGAAGATAGCCATTTCATTTATGTGTATGTGGGGGGGTACAACAAGGACCCTTCCCCCATGCGTTGAAGGGGTTGCGGTAGACTGGGGATGTTGAGGTACCTGGGGAGTGAGTGTATCCAGGGCTCTGAGTGACGACCTCTGTACACAGACACCATGGATCATGGAGTCAGTGGACAGGTAAAGAGAAAGAGACTGCCCCTCTAAAGGGAAATCTAATATGGCCTACTGTAAGTCCTGGGAGAGGTCAAGATCCTGAAGCCGGGCTGCCCGGCAGGTAACCATGGCCCTAGCAACGCCATGGGTATCCATGTTCGAGGCATCGAAAGCCACTATAAAGACATGGTGAAATGCCAGGACACCTTCCTTGATGAAGGCATTCAAATTCCCCAAGTATTCTTGTGGCTGCTGAAACTCCTCATAGCATCCCAGAGGTCTGGGGAATCTTTTAACCATGGCGTGATGGCCAGGATTCTTCAGCTAAAAAGCTGAAAACGGAGTAGGCTGGTTGTTTTGTTTTGTTTTGTTTTAGACAGGAGGTTAAACCTTCTGAGACTCCTAGAGGACCCTGGATGAATCAGTGGGCTCGGCCAGTGTGTCCCAGCAATGTCATGGGCACGAGTATGGGGTGGGGGAATATAATGGCAGCCAGAGAGATTTGAGCCCCAGGTCAAACAGGGGGTTCTGGGATCCCTTGAGGGGTGTGACCCTGATCCAGGCAGACGGTGGCCCGGTGAAGGTATTCAAGCATGGTAGTGTCTCTTCTGTAAGGCTCGCTGGTCCCTGTTTGGCTGTAATCGGGAGAAGGGACAGCCCCGGTACTGGGGTGCCCTCACCAGGGCCATGGCACCAAGTAGGGATTGCCCTTGCGGGCCCTCAGTAGGAGGTAGCTGGTTTCAAGTGCAGTGCCGGGAAGAACCGGTGCCACGGACCTTTCAGTAAGGGGCCGGGCCTGAGGAATGCATTTCAGATCTCTTGCGGTGCCAAGGCAAGGTTGTCAGGACAGCAGGCATTGGAGCCAGTAGTCGTGCAGTGGTGTGGGCCCAAGTAATGAGTGGCTCCCCCTGGAGCTGGGTAAAGTAGAGAAAGGAAAAAGACGGACTTACCACTTGTTTTGGCAGCCTGTGGTGTATTCAGGGGCCAGAGGGCTTCTGTCACTTCAAAGGCCTCTGGTGTGGTTGGCACCATGATAGGCTCCAGGCACTCATCCTGAAGGGAAGTGCCAGACATGGCACTGGCACCTGATGCTGGAGTTGGTCCCAAGCGCGCTTACCTGGATCCTACTGGGGAGCGGCGTCAAGAGATCCCATGCCAACTGAGCACATGGTGCCAGGTTAGAGGCCAATCGCGGCTGTATTCATAGGTGGAGAGCAGTGCTGAAGGGGCTCAGGTGCCACCCGAGGACACCATGCCAGGTTCGAGGCTGATCGTGGCTGTATTCAAAGCCAGAGGGCGGCACTGAGAGAGCTCCGGTGCTGAGGTGGAGGCTGATCATGGCTGTATTCATAGCCGGAGAGTGGTGCCAGAATGGCTTCGGTGCCAACCGAGCACATGGTGCCGAGTTGGAGGTCAATCACAGCTGTATTCATAGCTGGAGAGCGGCGCCGAAAGGGCTCCAGTGTCTACCAAGCACACGGTTCCGAGTTGGAGGCCAATTGCGGCTGTATTCATAGCTGGAAAACGGTGTTGAGAGGGCTCCGGTGCCAACCAAGCATGCGGTGCCGGGTCTGGTCGTGGCATTTTTCTTTGAGCAGCTGCTCACATACATTCCACGATAGGTGTGTGTACGCTCAGTGCACAGTCACCGGAATGTTTTTGCCCCAGCCTCTTCTCCATAGTGCCAGCAGCAGAGCCCCCTAGAGTGGCGCCCAAACCACCTAGTATAACAGCCTCTGCTGACATGCTCCCCCCCAGTTCCTTCTTTCCACCATAGTGATGGTCACTGGAACTCTTTACTTGAGATCTAGTTTGCTTAGTTGTCTAGCTCTTACTTCCTAGTCTACTGCAGTTTAGCTTTCGTGTCTCCTGGTTATTTCTCAAAAAAAAAAAAAAAAAAAAAGGGAGAGATAGAAGGAGACGGGTTAGGGTCACGATGCCGCATTCCCCGGGGTGTAAGCCGTGTGCCTCGTGCGGCAAAGCCTTTTCCCTGTCAGACCCCCATACCAAGTACCTGAAGTGCCTCAGGAAGGGGCACCGGCAGGACAAATGTAAAATCTGCCAGTCCTTTAAAACCCGAACTAAGAGGGATTGGGATGCGTGACTCAGGGCTTTGTTAATGGAGGCTGCCCTGCGCCCAGCTTTGGAGCCGCAGCGGACGCCTTCGGCTCCACCCTCTCAGAGCCACAGTGCTCAGTCTGCCTCCCCAAGGGGCAGATTGCCGGCCAGGAAGCCAGCGAACAAGCGCGGGTTGTGCTCGGTTCCGGCCGTGCTGGCGGTAGCGCATCTCTCCACCTCGCCCCAGGAACTTTCCCATGCAGGGACCCCCACGGGCTCGAGATTGCTCTGGGAAGGCTCACTGGCCCCCCCCCCCCCCCCACACACACACACACACGCCGGAGGCTTATGAAGCAGTGCAAGCTCTGATGGCCCTGCTGCTGCTTCCCGGGGCTGCCAGAGAGGGAGCTCGCCCTCGGCCCCCCCCCCCCCGGGGGGGTCGGGGCGGTCGTCCCTCCCCCCCCCCCCCCCGGTGCAGGAGCAGCTTCAGCAGCCCTCCCCGCAGCCAGACCTGGAAAGGGGAGCCAGCGGGCAATCCAGATCAAGATCAGTGGAGGCTGTGTCTCCCAACTGGCCAGACTCTGCTTCCCAGTTTTCCTGTCAATCTGCCTCCCTCTCCCTGTGCTGCACGAGGCGGACCAGGGAGTTGATTTCTAAAATGGGCCAGAAGGGGAGACCCTCCTCCTCCAGATTTCCCAGTGTGGCTCGCCGTCATCACAGGCACTGGGAGTCTTGCTTGGTCTTGAAGGAGCCACACACCTCCAAGAGATCCTGGTGTAGGAGAAGGGATAGAGAGCCTTCTTCTTCCCCCTTGATCTCTCTTGCCAGAAAAGTGCCCAAGGGCAATGAGCAGAGGAGTTCAGTTTTGCCACCTGTCCTCACCCCGCAGACCTGGCCCCCCAACTGGCCATCTTGGGGCCCATGGCTCCTTCCCCCAGGGTGTCTCTGCCCCACCACAGTTCCTGTCCTACGTCCTGCCGGTCATGGTCCACAGCTTCCAGCGACCCTGGGGAAGGTACATCGGTGAATATGCCTTCTGCCCCTCCACTGTCACCAGTAGCATCGGGGGCAAGCAGCAACCCTCCTTCTGCAGATGATTTCAAATCTCATCAAGACCTTCTCAGGAGGATGGCCTTGAACAAGAGACGGAAGGCAGAAGAGGTGGATGAGAGTTCAGACTCTCTTTTTGATGTTCTATCTTCACCTTCCCCATCCAGGGTAGCACTTCCAATTCATAAGGCAGTTCTAAAGATTGTGAGATCCCTCTTGCAGACGCCAGCCTCGGTGCCTGCAGTCTCGAAGGATATGTCCACACATCTCTTATTTCGAAATAACACTGGTTATTTCGAAATAAAAAAGATTATGTCCACATGACGTTTTCTTATTTCAAAATGACGGGATCTGTCATTTTGAAATAAGAACCGTCATTTCGAAACAGCTTAAACCTCATTCATTTCTAAACGGCTGTTATTTCAAAATGGTTATTTCGAAATAACATCGTTTGGACATGTTGTTTCAAAACAACACCATTGTTTTGAAACAACTGTTTCAAAACAACATGTCCAAACGGCCTTATTTTGAAATAACCATTTCAAAATAACAGCTGTTTCGAAAGCAGGCTTCCCTTAATTCGCATTAACATTTTCTTAATTCGAATTAACTTAATTCGAAATACGGACTTTATTTTGAAATAACTCATTTCGAAATAATGATTTATGTGTGGACATAGCTGAAATCTTCAGAGAGGAAATATTATGTTCCAGCTAAGGACTTCCAATACCTCTTTTCTCACCCTCCGCCCTCTTCATTGGTGGTAGATGTTGTGAACCAATGGGAGCGTCAAGGACAGCCTGCTCCTACCCTGAAAAATAAGGAGGCAAAGATCATGGATGCCTTTGGCAAGAGGGCGTATCTGGCAGCAACCATGCAGATCAGGATAGCCAACCATCAGGTGCTTCTGAGCCACTATGCATTTAACCTATGGAACTCGCTCAGCTGATTTGCGGAGGTCCTCCCTCAAGATCAGTGTCTTGATTTCTTGACACTTTTGGATAAAGGCCTCTTAGTTGCTCACACAAGTGTTCAGGCTTCATGGGACGCAGCTGACTCAGCGGGGAGAGCCGTGGCAGCTGCGATCACTATGAGATGGTCATCATGGTTGCAGTTCTCCTGTCTTTTTCCCTTGGTCCAAAATTTGATCCAGGACCTTCCTTTTGAGGGCACCTCTCTCTTTGCAGACCAGACCGATACCAAGTTGCATAGCCTCAAAGACTCAAGGGCAACTCTTAGGTCATTGGGTCTGCAAGTACCGGGCCAGCAACATCAACCTTCCCGCGTCCCAGAATATCAACAGCCTCAAATGAGCTCATTGGCTGGGTTTAGACTGGATAGACAGAGGGAGAGAGAGAGGTACAGAGCCCAGAGGGGGAGGCATACGAACCCCTTGTTGGGTACCAGTCACGGATCAAACCGCGGGCCTTCTAGCCAGAGACAGAACTTTTGATGGATTGATTGAGGACAGTGAACCAACTCCAACCTACAGCCCAGTACCACTGTTCCTGAACAAGTTGTCAGGCTTCTTATCCCAATGGTCCATTATCACCACAGGCCACTGGGTGCTCGACACCATTTCAGTTGGTTACTTCTTCCAGTTTACCTCGTGCCCTCCCAGCTTTCCACCCCCACCATAGAGCCAGTTCCCAAAGAGAAGGAGGGCAAAGGTTTCTACTCCTGATATTTTTTAATCCCCAATTCCTAAGGGGGTTTGAGGCCCATCCTGGACTTGAGACGTCTGAACAGATTCCTAAGAAAGCAGAAGTTCCGGATGGTGTCACTAGGCCACATCATTGCTTCCTTGGACCCAGGGGTTTGGTTTGCTGCCCTCGATTTAAAAGATGCATATTTTCATATAGCCATAAGACAGGCCCACAGATGCTATCTGCACTTTGTTAGGGGGTCCAAGCATTTCCAGTTTACGGCCCTCCCCTTCAGACTTTCGTCAGTGCCAAGGGTGTTCACCAAGTGCATAGCTGTGGTGATGGCGCACTTGAGGAGAAAAGGGGTGCACATTTACCCATACCTGGACGATTGGCTGATCAGGGTCCACTCTAGGGAGGAGGTGGCCTTGAGTGTCCGTCTCACCTTCAATGTCCGCAGTCGGCTCAGCCTGATCGTCAATACTCAAAAGTCCCAGCTCCTCCCAGTCCAGAGAATAGAGTTCATCAGGGTGGTCCTGGAGTTGGTTCAGGGAAGGGCATTCTTACCTCTAGCAAGATTCGAGCAGATGTCCGACATGATTTTGACACTGTCCCATTGCCCAACGACAATGGCGAGAGCATGCCTTTGTCTGTTGGGGCATATGGCAGCAACCACGAATGTGGTGCGGCTAGCTCGGCTCTGGCTCAGGCTGATGCACACCTGGTAAAGGTCCATATTCCAACCCATGAAACATTCACTTTGCAAAATAGCATCGCTCCCTCGATGGTTGTGCCATCAGCTCCGGTGGTGGCAGGATCCCAGGTTGGTTCTTCAGGGGATCCCCTTCAGAGTGTCCCACCCCTTGATCATGCTAATCTCCGATGCTTCAGACAAGGGCTGGGGAGCGCAACTCACTTCGAACCTGCACACTCAAGGTCGGTGGTCAAGGCGGAAGGTGAAACTTCATATCAATGTCAAAGAACTGCAGGCGATCCGCCTAGCCTGCATGGTCTTCATCGAGCGGCTTTGAGGTTGCACCATGCAAGTTCTGACGGACAACTCGGCGGCAATGTATTATATAAATCGCCAAGGGGGGGCACGCTCTCCAGCCCTCTGTCGGGAGGCCATTTCCCTGTGGAAGCTGGCAGTGAGCCACACCTTCTTTTTGGTGGCTTCTCACCTCCAAGGTGTAGAGTTTTTAAGGGGAATTATAATCCAATAAGGAGGACAGCATATTCAGAGCTGTATAAGAAGTCTTTATTGAAAGAGAACTGAGAGAGAGAGAGGAGACAGACAGGTTTTCCTAGCACCTAAACGACTCTCCCATTTATCACTATGACAACCCCAATGACCCTAGGTAGTCCAAACCACCACACAAGGGTTCAGGAACAGCGAAGCCGATGACCTAAGCAGGGTCTTCCAGTCCCAGCATGAGTGGTCCCTCCATCCTCAGGAGGCACTTTCTATTTTCCACAAGTGGGGGTTTCCCCAACTCAATCTATTTATGACACAAGAAAACTGCAAATGTCCTCTCTCTTGTTCCCTGCAAGGGCAGGAACCCGGATCGCTGACATAGGCCTTCCTGCTGGATTGGTCAGGGCCTCTGATGTATGCTTTTCCACCAATTCCTCTCCTCTTAAAGGTAATCCTGAAAACAAAGAAGGATGGTGCTGTGATCATTCTGATTGCTCTGGCTTGGCCCAAACAATTCTAGTACAGTCTGCTAGTCAACCTGTCACACTCACCCCCAGTAGAGCTCCTGCTGAGGCTAGATCTCCTCACACAGGATGAGGGTCGTCTTCATCATCCAAACCTGAGGTCCCTACAGCATGGAACCTACGTGGTTAACTAGTGAAGAGAGAGCATGCTCCCTAAGGGTTCAGGAGATCCTAATAGGTTCGAGAAAAGCATCTACTCGGATCTCGTATACTGTTGAAGGGGCATGAGTCAGCAGACTCCATTTTGGGTCCTGAGACACC
>ML682267.1:255437-279586 GCA_007922195.1 Podocnemis expansa
GGAGACCACCATGGAGCCAACCCCCTACCCCCATCCCACACACCCCAGCGTGATGCTGTGGGATCTACCAGGTATTGGCACCCCAGAGTTCCAGTCCAGCACATACCTGGAGCGTGTGGGCTTCTCCTGCTATGATTTCTTCATCATCATTGCCTCCGAGCGCTTCAGAGCCAGCCATGCCCAGTTGGCACGGGAGATCCAGAAGATGGGCAAACATTTCTACTTTGTGCGCTCAAAGGTGGACGC
Organism: Podocnemis expansa; assembly: GCA_007922195.1. Lineage (NCBI taxonomy): Eukaryota > Metazoa > Chordata > Testudines > Podocnemididae > Podocnemis > Podocnemis expansa. The sequence continues at coordinate 255,684 of ML682267.1, forward strand.
TGACCTCTCTGCAGCCAGAAAGCGGCGGCCAGCAAACTACAGCGAGAAGGGGGTCCTGGAGCAGATCCGGAATAACTGCCACCAGCGGCTGCTAGCTGAAGGGGTGGCTTCTCCAATCGTCTTCCTCCTCTCCAGCTGGGACCTGGGCTCCTATGACTTCCTGGCTCTAGAGAAGACCTTAGAGAGGGAGTTGCCTGGCCACAAGAGACATGCTTTGCTCATGGCTTTGCCTAACCTTTCACAGGATGTCCTGCAGCGGAAGAAAGAAGCTATGCAGAGGCAGATCTGGAAGTGGGCCACTGTCTCATGTGGCATAGCTGCCATCCCGATCCCAGGGCTCTCAGTGGCCTGTGACACAGCCATCCTGGTGAAAACCCTTTCTCAATACCGCAAAACCTTTGGCTTGGATGATGAGTCTCTCTGCAAGCTGGCTGAGAAGGTAGGCAAACCTGTGGAGGACATTAAGGAGGCCATCAAGTCACCTCTGGCCAAGGAGATCTCCACAGACCTGGTGCTGAAATTGCTGACCAAAGCTGGTGGTGGTGCACTGATGTACATAGAGTACCTGGCAAGCCTGGTGCCACTGTTTGGGTCCTTTGCAGCTGGGGGTCTCTCTTTCGGAACCACCTACTACATGCTCTACAGCTCTCTCAGTGAAGTAGCACAGGATGCCCAGAACATCCTCCTCAAGGCCTTTGAGACAGCCATTTGAAGAGAGAAATGGCGTGGCCACGGGGCACAGCAGAAAGCCCAGCCCAGATGAGATTTCAGGGCCAGATCCTCAGCTAGAGTAAATCAGAGTCACATCAGTAAGTACTATGGAGAAATGGCTGATGACCCTGACTGGGTGTCAGTGAGACCAGATCCCTCTGTTGGTGTCAATGGACCATATCGGGGTCAGTGGGACCAGATTCCCAGCTAGTATCAATGGGCTGGATCCCAACAGATGTCAATCAGCTGTAGCTCCATTGGAGTTAATGGCATGATCCCACTTTACTTCAGTGGTGGATCTAACCCTCAAATTTCCACCATCTGAGCAGCCTGAGACTCATAGTTGTCAATGGGACCCAGCAGCTCCCTGGACTTCTTCCTGGACAGGTCACCCAGCTCAGGGCAGCACCTGAAATGGGGATCCTTGCTTCATCGTGGCTGTGCTGAGTATCCTCTGCAGCCCCACAAATGAAAGTAAAATTCATCCCGGAAAGCAAAGAGCTGTGGTGCTTCTTTAGGGCCCTGCAAGAGGCACCTTGCAGCTCGCAGTGGAAGAGTCTGAGAGCACAGTGCCCCCTCCCCACCTGCAGTCTGGGATCTACCTTGCTCTAGCACAATCAGTAGGGACATATGGGGTTGTTTTGTGAGTGGATTAAAACAAGTTTTAAATTATATTTATTGTGTGATGGTGGGATAGAAAACAGGAGCCCAGACTCTAACGTTCTGTCCCTGGATATGGATGGGGGCGGGGGGACATTAGTGGTTAGAGCAGAGGCTCAGAGTCAGGACTCCTGTGTCCCTGGCTTCAATCCTCTCTCCCTCTCCTCAGCAGAGACACTCACTTTTTGTTTCATTCCAAAGGGGTAGTCGTGTTAGTCTAATTCAGCAAAAGAAGCAAAGAGTCCTGTGATACTTGAAGACTAACAAACTTATTTATCACAAACTTTTGTGGGAGAAAATCCCACTTCATCAGATGCTTTGAAAATAAGGGAACTTACAGAATGGGAAGAAAATAAGTGTAGGGGAGTGCGAGACATGGGATCAGATCACACTGTAACAGCAAATCAGAACAGTTGTTAAGATTCAAACACTGGGAAACAGCATATAGAGGAGAGTGAAGGCAAATCACCTGTTGAAAAGGGAAAAGTCACGATTTAATTCTGCTTTCACACAATCAAGTCTGCATATCAGTTCTATTCAGCTGTTTCTCTTTGATGTCTTGATGTCCCATTGACTTTCCTGAGCACAGTTGTTAACAAATCATCCACGAGTGATTAGAAAAATGCTAATCACTTTGTGGATGACTTGTTACATGCCACAGGACTACTTGATTCTTTCACTCACTTTTGTGTTTGTGGAGCTATAACCCCCCCCATCACTCCGCTACTAGCATAGATAGGGCCATTGCTCTGATGCATCATGAGCTGCCTAGCACCAGGTAGATGGGCCCATGGCCGTGGTGCACAGCAGTTTATCTGATACTGAGTAGATGAATCCAATAGTCAAACTTGGGGGAGATGGGGGACAGGTAGGCAGGGAGCATCCGCATACAGTAAAGTACTCTGCCCCAAAACAGCCATTCTCCAGCTGTGAAAAAGAATTCATCACAAAGTCTCTTGTCAGCTTGAAACACTTTATTTGGGGGCAGCAGTGGGGGAGAATCCTGCTGGACAGGGAGACCCTACAACCCCTGGGGGGGACCACAGTATGGGATCAGCTTCACATACGGCAGGACAATGGGAAGGGCAAAACAGGGCATGAACAGATGAATGGGAGAAGAGAACAGATTATCCTAAGGCTGGTATGGACAGATGAAGGTGGGGGGGGGGGGGGTAAACTGGGATGGATGGAAGCAGGGAGGGGGAAAGGAACCAGGAGGAGAGAAGGACAGAAGCAGTCAAGGGGAAGAATGAGATGAAGTGTCCAGCTGCATGGAGCACTGGTTTAAGACTGTGGCCCTGCCCTACGGTTCACCCCCCCACTAGTATCTTGCTCCTGCAGACTTCTGGCTTCGCAGGGGTCACAACCTCAGCCCCAATTAGGCTGTGAGAAGTGAGGCCCCCAGTGCCCCCACCTGGCTGGGAGAGCACCAACAGCTCAGAACAACTCTGCCCTAGTGCTCTCTTGTAGCAGGAAGGTGGCATGGAAGGGGCATGCATCACCCCAGCCTGGACTCCCCCGCATCCCACACAGAGCCAGAGACCAAACGGCATCTCCTGGCTGCCCACGAGGCCCCTTTTGCCTCAGAAGGCGGGGGACGGAAGCCCTAGTGCAGCCTCCAGGATGGCAGCTCCTCAGCTGGTATCGCTCAGGCCAGCAAGCGGCTGTACTCCGAGAGCGCTGAGGATTTCTTCACACCATCCCAGATCCGCGCTGCATAGTGGAACCTGCCAGAAAGCGGGCATGAGGGTCGGTATCAACAGCAATGTTCCCTGTAAGCTGAACCACGCAGGGGACAATGCTGGCCACACATGGCCAGCAGCCAGAATCCCTACCCAGTCGGAAGACTCTGTCTTCCGGCTGGCAGAAAGCTCCTCTAGAGTTGGGAGTTTTTAAAGCTCCCGCCCGAGAAGCTCAGACACATCTGAGCATGTTCTGTCACTGCTTCTCCAGTTGGAGAAGCCATGGCTTGGCCGCACTGCTCCAGCAGCCAGTTAAGAGTGCTGGGGGCAGATGGTCGGAAGGCTGGGGGGTTACCAGGGGAGCGGGTTAGGGTGGGAGGAAGGGAGCAGCCTGGCTTGGGGGAAAGGGGTGGTGCACAGCGAGCAACACGAGTTGCTCAGCTGCCTCACAGCCTTAGAGGGAACAATGGTCAACAGCCAAGAAAAACACCCCGCCCACCCCCTGCAGCACACCCCCAAACTCATTTACCCATAATCCTTTGCCCCTCCATCGCCTACCTGTACACCCACAATACCCTGCTCCCCACACTGTGCCCAGCCCCTCACCAATTCTTCTCCGTCAGGATGGTGTGGGAGAGCTGGGGCCGCGCCATGGACATGACCTGGCTGCGCAGCTTGGCCACAAGTGACTGGAAGCTGGGGTGCCCCTTGTACCCAGGCAGCAGGGAGAAGAGAGGGCCACCCCCAGGAGCTGCAAACACAAGAAAAGGGCATGAGACTGGGACCATCCTGGGGCCTGTAGGGGAGCAAAGGACAGCACCAGCCCAGAGGCTGGCAAGGTTGGAGGACCCTGGCTCCCTACCTGCTCTGGGGAGGGCATCATCAGCATCACTGTCTGCAAACGGCAGCAAGAAGAGATTTACTTCTGTGTCCAGATAGTCGTAGGGTAGGCCAGGAAAGATGTTACATTCCAGCATGGACAGAGTGCCTGAAAGACAAACGTGTTCCAGCTGGCCAGCACAGTCCTAGGGAGCAGGGCAGGGGTTCTCCCTTGGCAGTAAGGGCTGGCACCCATGACCCAGCATGGCAGTAGGGGGTGTCATGCTGCAGGGGCTAGTCCCTGTGCCCAAGGGGGCAGCAAGAGGGGGGGCTGTGTTACTGCTGAGATCTGACTCCAGCTTCCAGGCATTCCAAATCTCCCAATACTTCCCCCTGTGAGCAGGGCCATGAGCGTTGTGCCTGGTCCAATCCCACCTGTGGGGCTCATCCCGGTGCCCTGGGCCCTGCTCTCCTCACCCCTGCACAGGGGCCTTACCCTTGTATTTCAAGTGCGAGTGCATCATGATTTTGTCGATAACCATATGCATCTGCTTCAGGTTCCGGGGACAGAAATTCTCTCGCTTGGCCTTGTTCTGCAGGAAAACTAGAGCAAGGAGCAGAGATGAGGAGTGGCCAGAGGGCAGGAAGAGAAGCGCAAGGGGAGGAAATTCAGGTGGAACATTGCTGCACAGACTGACAGCTGCTAAAATAACCTAGCCCCAATGCATTGAGGGCTCCACCCAGCAGTCAGGGCTGCCTTGATGCCCCAGCACGGCACTGGGGGTTGCAGAGAGGGGACTGTGCCGCAGCAGAGGGAGCTGGGGGGGGGGGGAGGGGGGAGTGGCTCTCTCCTGGCAGTCAAGGCTAGACCTGGTGCTGCAGAGGGCGGGGCGTGCTCACCAATGTGCGGATAATACTCAGTGTCCTCGTCGGCACCCGAGGAGCCACTGGACTCATGGCTGGGGGAGGGCGTGGAGGGCTTCACCATCTCGGCCGTCTGCAGGAACCTGCCATGGGGACACAGGGGTTAATGGGTTGGTGCCCCTGCTGGGAAAATGGCTGAGACCTGAGATGTGAATCACACAGGGGGCCTCTGGATCACTGAGCTAGAGGGAGCGGGGTCCAACCCCTGAACCAGCCAGTGCCTGCTCCAGGGCAGATCGCAGCTGGTGCCCCTTGGAGGGGACAGGCTGCGTGTCCCACTCCCCAACAAACTGAGCCAGCCAGCCCTGGGACTGACTGGGAGCTAGCACCCCCTAGAGGTGAAGGGGCTCACATCCCCTTTCCTGATCCACTGAGGTCCTCTCACCTGTACAGACTGAGGTCGGTGAACCAGTCCTGCACCACAATGACCACATGGCAGACGGTGAAGAGGAAGGCCGCAATCTGCAGGGACTGCAAGGAGCAGAGCAGCTGTCAAAGGAGGGGTCTCTGGATGGGGTCCCCTCGCTTTTCGCAGGACCCAGCTGGCTAAGGGAACGCTCACACCCCAGACAGTAACCAATCATTATTGCATATCTCCCTCCTTGCCAACTCTGTCCCACCATCAGATCAGGGCTGGCACACCCTAGACAGGAAAGGCCCCAGGCCCCACGCCCCTCAGCCAGCCACTCCTCACCTTGAGGCACATGGCTTGTAGGGTAGCAGCCTACCTGCATCTCCACATAGGTGTGGGGCAAGTTGTACTCAGGAGGCAGCTTGCGGTCATTGTTAATGAGATGGTCCAGGATGGATGGGCTGAGAATGGGCTGTGGGGAGACAGCACAGGGAGTGTTACAGCCCTTCCAGAGACATGTATGGGGGAAGCATGGCCTCCTTCCCCGCAGGAGGTGACACATGCAGCAAATCACTCCACACGAACCTGTGGGTGAGCTGGCTCTCAGAGCTTCTGACAGGCCCTGGCTGCTGGTTGATCAGAGGGCCCCACAGGCACCCAAGCCATTTCCACATCAAAGGCCTGGACCTCATGAGGTCATTCCAGCAAGCCAGGAAATACACATATCTCTCCCACCAGCCAAACACATGCTCCCACTAGTCAACTCACCTGTCCCACCTCCCCGCAAACACATAGATACCCTTTGCTATACAACCACTATCCACCCACAATAAACATAGATCCTTACCGTCAAAGGGTCTGGGAGTCAGCCACCACCAGACCACTTTCACCCTCCTCTACCCCTACGCCACACAGATCACCCTGCAGTTACCCGTCAAGCCCTGCTACCCTGTGGCTGTCCACTTCCTAGCTGCAGATAAGGATGTGGTTTCCACAGATCTTTTTTGGTGAATCGGACATAGCTCTTCAAGGCAGGAAAGCAGCTGTCTGTAGGTCATAGCCTCTGAAGCTGCTTCTCCACCTCTGAGATTGGGGTGGGGCTAGCTGTTGATCAGCTGTTCCATAGGGCTCCTTGGAAACAGCTGCTGGGTGGAAGGGGGCTCCACTGTGGCCTGCTAATCAATCAGCTGTTCCATCAGATAAGCTGTTGGGCACGCACCCAGCTGATCAAGCGGGAGCCAAGAGAGCTTCCAGCCAGCTGATTGGTGGCCCCATGACTTCAGGTGCAATTGTGGATGGAGGACGGAGGTAAGCTGATGGAGGCGGAAGCGGAACCACATTGTGCATCCACGCAGGGCTCTAGCTCCCGGCCTTGGAGCTTCGTCCAGCACAAGGCCTCAATTCTGAAAGCTGAGCTTCTCAGGGAAACACACTGGGCTTATTTGCAAGGCCTGATCCTTTCAGGCTAGCCACAGATGGTAAAATTGTGTGATGCTGCCCCACAGTGGCCAAAGACAGCATTGGCCCTAGGTTCTCCTTGCCTATTGCTGGCAATGCAGCAGGGGATGCCCCTAAAGAAGGGGGCCAGTCAAGCACCTGGGTGTCAAGGAAAATAATGCGCTCCTGGGTGATGAAGAAGTCGATGCCACTGGTCTGGTTCCCCCCACGCTCCTTGATCTCCTGGCTCTGGGTGCGGAACACATAGGCCCTGGGATGGGGGGAGAAAGTCAGTGGGGATGAGGAGATATGCCAGTCCCACCTGCTTCTTGACACCCTTCCCCCATCTGACATCCTTTCAATATCCCATCTTTCCTCTCCCAATGTCCCACCTCCTTCCCCAGTCCCCACTGCACCCTAATATCCCACTGTGACCCAAAACCATTGCTGGTGTCTCCCAGCACCCACATCCACCTTCCACCCACCTGCCCCCATTGCACCATAACTTCCACTCTCCCCCCATACCCTGGCCACCCAGCATTCACATCCATCTGCCCATGAACACATCAGACCCCCTGCATGCCCCCTCCCCTGCTGCTACCAGCCCCAACTTCCTTCCGCCATACCTTTGATCCTCTTCAGGTTGGTTTGCCGACAGCAGAGACATGACCATGGATTTACCAGTGCCTTGTAATCCCAGCACCCCAACCACCAACACGTCAGTCTGGTCCAGCAGGTACTGCCGAGGAGAAAGACTTCAGAGACAGCCAACCCCCCCGAGAACCCAGGAGTCCTGCAGAACAGCAGTATAAGGGCAGGGGGCTGTCTGGCTCAGGAGGGAAGAGGCATGCAGCCTTTCTCCTCTAGGGAGCGCCAAGTCTGATTCTGCCCCAGGGCAGTGGACTGGCTTGATGTGAGGCAGGAAATGGGGCCACAGGCTTTTCCTTCTAGGGGGTGCCAGCTCTGATCTAACCACAGCACTAGGGGCTGGAGAGGGCAGAGATAGCTGGAGAGATCCGTACAGGGGGTGGACGCATCTCATGGGCCAGGTACCTCGATGGCACTGTCACACCAGTTCATCTGATCGTCCACCAGTTTGATACTGTGCTTCATCTTCTCTGGGGCCAGCAGCTTTGCTTGGCCCACTACAGCTGGTGGAGGAACAAAGGGACTCAATTGGAGAGACGCAGACTGGGGTGGGGGTTTAGCTACATGATGTCCCAACCAGTGCTGCCCAAGCCCACTGGAGTCAGAACTCAGGAGTCACAGATCCCAGGCCCCCACTCTGCCAAGACTCCGCTCCCTTCTTAGAACCAGGGAGACTCCAGGAAACCTGACCCCTAGCCCCACTTCCCTCCCAGAGCTGAAAGAGAACCTAGGAGTGCTGGGCTCCCAGCCCCCTGCTAACCCACTGAAGGCTGGCCTGACAGCCAAACTAGGAGGCATGTGGCTGCCAGCTGGTGGCAGGCCCTGGTAACTACACATATATCAAAGACAGCTAGGTTCTTTCCCTACAAACATTCTACCACCCTGGGGCTACAGCCTCTGTTCTCCCCTTCCTCCTAGCCCTAACACTGCAGCAGGTACTCACGGTCCATAGTGCTGCTGGATGTGGTAGAACCCATGCCTCGGTTCTGAATCTGGTAAACAGGCTGTGTGGGGCGCTGCCCCTCCTTCTCCCCTTTAGCAGCGGCCATGGGAGGCTGTGCAATCCCTTCCGATGTCCCTGCTGGGCCTTTGCCCTCCTCTCGTGACTTCATTAGCACTATCGGCTTCTCCATTGCGGGTGGGGCAGTGGCGGCTGGGACCGGAACCGGGGCAGGGGACAGTTTGGACTGTGGGGACAACAAGGCTGGTAATCACCCGTCTACTCAAGCTGAGGGCAGAACCCAGCAGCACTGTTCCCTCTAAGCCATGCACATGTGCATCCGCACACAGGTCATGAAACCTGCACACACAACAAAATAAAGTGCGCACAAAAAAATTCAATAGTGCTAATACTGGTGCGCACACAGAAATTTTTTTGGGCACTCTACCTATGAATAATTAGAGGGAACATTGCCCAGGACTCCTGATTCCCAGCCCCTCCCCTGCTGGACCCCACTCTCCTCCCAGAGCAGGGGTATAATCCAGGAGCCTTGGCTAGTGGCAGCTCATCCCATTTCTCTTATATTTGTGAAACATGCTTGCAACGCAGCTGTTCTACACAGTAGCTAATAATCTACTACCACTGCCTGCTGATGTAGCCATGCCTTTAGCTTCATGTGAAGGATACTATGCTACAGCTGCTTGGTGATGAAGTCACTCCTTTGGCTGAAACAGCAGGAGCCTATGGGCCGGCACTATCAATGGTGGGTTCAATCCCTACCCATGGTGGGATCACACACATATGATACTGTGACAGGCCCTACGGGGTCAGCACCCCTCCCTCCATGTTGGTCTTACCCTCTCTGCAGGTGGCTTGGCCAGGATGATGGGTGTCTTCTGCATGACGGACCCAACTGGTTCCTCTGCAGGCTCCTGGGGGACAGATCGTGGGGGGTGAGGGGGGGGTCCCCACACGGCCCCGCCCCACGGCCCCTCCCACTCCCCGGCACTCACCCGGCGCTCGCGGTCCCAGGGGCCATAGTCTCGTTCCCGGCCGGGCCCTGACAGGCTTTGGGGGCCACCTGGGGGACCCAGCTCCTTGTCACGGTTCCAGCGGCGCCGGCGGTCGGTGCCATACAGGCCAGGCTGGCTGTGCCCGGAGTCTGACATGGCCGCCACCTGGGGGAGGGGGGGAGGGCGCAAGAGTCACATCAACACCAGTGCCACTGAGAGAGGAGACTGCTGGGACTTATTTCCCTGCAAAGGAGAGCTAATGGTTACCATATAAGGGAACAGGGTGACAACTCCTGGGGACCATTTCTACTCCATGGTGGAGGGACAGCAGAGGGGAAATGAGGCAAAGCACCTTCGAACCATTTCCCTGGCATAGTGGATGGATATGGATGTGTGAGGCTCCTGGTGACTGTTTCTCCCACTGTGGAGCCATGTCACCTAACAAACGAATCAGCAGAGACTGTTTACCTGACGCAGTGGAGGAGCACCAGAGTTATGTAACCAGCTGGGCACAGACAGAAGCACGGACGGCCCAGGAAAAGGCCCAGGAAAAGACCTGGGGCTCAGCATGCTGGGACTCTGGGCTCGAGCAACACAAAGCGCGCTGCCACCACGGGAGGCCCTGCACTGGATCTAGAGCTCAGGTGCTGCAGCTCAAGCCCCTTAAGCCCAGTGCCACAATACCCTGGTCACAGAGATGCCACTGAGAAGACAGGGCCTATTTTCTCCTCCGTATTTACCTTGCCCAGCGGAAGGACACTAGAAGATTTCTAGGTATATTTAACCAGCCCCAGAGTGCAGGTGGATACGGAAGAGGTGGTGAAGACAAGTGTCTATTTACCCAACCTAGTGGAGACTCAAACTAACCCCAGGAACTAGTTAACCTGCACAGAGGAAGGATAGCTGGGAGACCAGACCATCCACCATAGGACTTCTTCTCCAACATGGTGGAGGGAGATACGGAGCCAACAAGCTGCTGGGGACTATTTAGCCTTGGTGGCGGAGGGTCATGGAGCATATAACTGCTCTGGAGAGTTAACGAGCCCCAGCACCCATCAGCCACACGGCTGGATACAGGCCGGAGGATGGGAAGGGCAGTGCCAGGGCTGTGACGCTGCCCACCACCACCCCATGGAGGGCCATATGGCCCGCGGAGGGATACTGGGCTGTGAGATGTTCTTCCTAGAATCTAACCCGACTGCGGAGGGATACAACTACTACCCTGGACTGGAGAAATCCCTATATAGATAGAGACCGCGGAGGGATACCGGGCATTATATTGGCAGCCCGAGTGAGACCCGACCACGCACTCGCGGAGGAATATGGCCCTAGATTATGAGGAATGCAGTGTCTGCATACGATGCGGCTTCCACATAGCCGGCGGAAGAATAATTTCTATAACGGGAGAACGCCGCCTAACCGCGGAGGAACACCCCCCTGAGTAAGCCGTCCCAACCGCCCGCCCCTCGGAGCGATCCCGAGGTAACGCGTTCTTCGGCACTATCTGCCCCGCCCCGCGGAAGGATACCTGAGCGCTGGTGATGAACGCAGAGGCTGGGATTGTCTCCCCGGTAACGGCGGAGGGATACGGGGCGGATAACGGAGGCTAAGGTAGCGCGCCGAGGAGCGGGGCAGGCTGCCGGGGAGGCCCGGCGGCGCGCGCGATCAGAGCATCTGGGCGCCGGCGGAAACGAGCCTGCTCGGCCACCGTTGTTTTCCGAGTGCGCATGTGCACAAGGGCGTAGCGGAAGATGGCGGATCCGCGCGTGGCTGACGGCACATGCGCACTGCCCGCGCATTGAGGGCGTAGAGCGCGGCTAAGGGGCGTGGCCTCCAGCCAAATCGAGGCTACAGGTGCGCCGGCCGGACTGCGGGGAAGTACGTCAGTGTGAGCATGCGCGGGTCGGCTCAGAGCTGAGGCCTCAGTTGCTCTTTTGGCCCTGCACGAGCCCGCCTGATTCCGGCCGGAGCTGGGACACCCCGGCCGGGCCGGGCCCCGCCCCTTCTGCTTGGTAGGCACGTGGCACGCTTTACTCTGCTCCCACGTGCGCGCCGTCCGGCCCCACCCCCACCCCGCCCTCGGGCTTGGGCCGTTTAAAACCTGCAGCGGGGCAGGGGGAGGGGGAACTACGCTTCCCAACATCCCCTACTCGCATCCTCGCTGCCATTTCCGGGCTACAGGCGGAAGGGGCGGTGCTTGTAGGGCGCTCGTGTCCCCGCGGGTTCGCGTCGGGGTCGTGCCTAAGCGGCCTTGGGCTGGTCAGCTGCCCCCAGGTAGGAAGCGTTGGCCTCAGGCTGCCCCCCCCGCTTTGACCATTAGACGCCACTCCCCCAGGGTTGGGGAGGGCCCGGGAGTCCTGCTTCGCCCCCCTCGCTGCTCTCACCTGGTGGATCACACTCGGCCCCTAGGTTGGCTGAAGTTGATTGCCACCCCCCGATCAGGGAAAAGAGGGTCCAGTTCCCCTTGGCTATAGAGTCCCGTCCCTGGCTTTGTGTGGGGAGGGGGATCTAGGGGTTGGGGGCGGGGAACTGAGACTTCTGGGTTCTTTCCCTATCACCAACCACACCTACATTGTGTGTTTTTGTGCACATCTCCACTGTGTGCCTCAGTGTCTTCTCTTTCCCCTTTCTGAATGCTGCTGAAGCTATCGGTGCTCCTCCCTTCCCTTCTAGGCCACCATGGACCAGGTGCTGGCAATGGAGGTTGGGGCTGAAATTGAACTGACTGAAGATGGCGCGTTGGAGGAGGTGCCACTGCAGCTGGTATGTCCTGGTGCTCGTTGCTGAGCTGCAGCATGCAGCTGTGGGTGGATGGATGCAGCTGCCTTTGGAGTTGGGCTCAGGGGCTGTTTATACAGGGGTCCTGTATCCAGTTCTGAGATGCAGCCATCTCTGGGGTGGGGCTTGGTGCAGGGATTGTTTAGGTGGGCCTTTTGCTCAGAGCTGAGGTGCCTCTGGGGTCAGGTGCAAGTGATATTTACACAGGGTGGTGCAGGGGGGCACTGTGCTGCAGGGAGCGAGACTGGGATGCTCTTCCTCCACTAACTCCTATCTTGTTCCTCTAGGAGAATGCTAAGAATTGCCTCTCGTGGGAAGGCCTGGAAGCCTCCAGCAGCGACGAGGAGGAGACCAGCTCCCCCCCCACCCTGCCCCCTTTGCGCCCATCCCGGCCCCTGTTTCCAAACCTGCCAGCCTCCCCCTTTGCCACCAAAACCCTGCCTCTCCAGAACATCATCATCCCGTTCCGCTCAGGGCTTCCCATAACCATGCAGACCCAGGCATCTGGGACCTATCAGTGCCCGAAGTGCTGCCAGGTCTTTGTGGAAGAGTGGCACTACCTGCAGCATGGCCAGGAGCATGCTGAGGAGCTAGCTCGGCAGCCCCAGTTGGCCCCGCCCCACTCCCCTCCCCAGAGGAAGCAGCGCTGCCCAGAGTGTGGGAAAAGATTCTTCCGCCAGTCCTGCTTCTCCAGGCATGTCAAATGGCATCTCAAGCTGGCAAGGGCAGGCATCCAGATGCAGCGAAGATGGGGGACTCAGCCTTGCTCCCTCCCTTCTTACATCTACCGGCCGCCAGGCACGCAGGAGAGCCAGGTGGGTTCTGCAGATGACCCCTGTCCACTGGTCAACTGGGAGAGTTCTCCCATCCTTAGGAAACTGCAGGACAGGAGCCAGCCTGGGAGGCGTGCCAGGCACCGGAAAGGGGAACCACAGGTACCTGACACCAAGGCTCGGAGAGGGAGCAAGGGCCCAGGTGCGAAAAGACCCAGAAGGAACCGGAGCTGTAAACCAAGTTTTGACCAGGAGTTCAGCTGGCCTAGACCAGTTGACGTGAGTCATACCCAGCCAGTGAATGTGCAGGGTGAGGGGCAGATGGCTGTCTTGGACAGCAAGGTTGGTGTGAACACTCTGCAGCCAATGAATGGTCAGGTTGGTGGGAGTGTACTTCAGGCAGCCATTTTGGATGGCCAGATCACTGGGAGCGGTCTCAGGACACTGATCATCAATAGTGAGGAGCCAGCAGCCATCTTGGAGGGCCAGGTTGGTGGAAGCACTCTCAGGACACTGGTCATCAATACTGAGGAGCCAGCAGCCATCTTGGAGGGTCTAGTTGGCAGCTCTATGCCGCAGCCTGTGCATGTCAAGGAGGAGGCAGCCATCTTGGCTAGCTTTGTGGGGACCAACCCTCTCCAGTGTTTCCAGACTGTGCTCCTGGGAGCTGAGGAGCCTGCACCCATCTTGGAGGGCCAAGTTGGTGTAAGTCCCCTGCACCCCACACCCCTGCGGACTGAGGAGCTCCCCCCCTCACTGTTTGTGGAAACTGAGCCTGGCCTCAGTGGTGCAGTAGATGCAGTGACTCTGCGTCTGGTTCCATTGCATCCTGACTCCCAGGGCCTTGTCCCGTGGGGCAGCCAGATGGTGGGGGATCTTTCTGATGAGGCCAGAGACTCTCAGCCTGCATCCTTTCAGGTCACTGGCTACCTCCCGCCACTCAACCAACAGCACCGGCCACCCACAAGTCCCGCCAAGCCTCTCACATCTGCTCGGGCCCCCTTGCTTCTCCATATGGTGCCTGCCCATCCTGATGAGCCATCCCAGGTGCTGGAGTTGGAGTATACCCCAGGCAGCGAGCTGGAGGTTGGGCCCTGGCCAGAGGGTGCAGACTTGCAGGCCGAGGATGACTTCATTTTGGTTGAGCTTGAAGCATACACGAGCGGACAGGAGGAGGTGGTGGCCAGCCAGCCTGATGCTGGGGAGCCAGAGCATCCTCTGGATTCTGGCAGGAGCTGGCGGTTCCAATGCCCTGATTGCGGGGTGGGCTACAGCCAGAAAGCTCAGCTCCGCTCCCATCGCCGGGGGCCGTGGCGCTGGCTGTGCAGCTGCGGCCGGCAGTTCCAGGGCCTCCTCCACCTCCTGCGGCACCAACTCTGGCAGCTGGAGGGCTCCAACTTCCTCTGTACTGCCTGCGGAGAGTCCCTGAAGGGGCGCCGAGTGCTGGGCTGGCATAAGAAGCAGCGCCCTGGCACCCCCTGCTTCCGCTGCCCCTGTGGGGTGGCTTTCCAGCGCCTGCCCCACTATTTGTGGCACCGGATCCAAAACCAGGCCCCCAGCTTGCGTGTCTACAGCCTTGCCAGCTTCCTTGCCCCAGCCTGAGCAGAGCTGTGCATGTCATGGGGCCTTTCTCCTCTAGGGGGCACTAACTAGTTCCCAGGGCAGGGGCTGGGCTCAACCTCAAGAAAGAGTGGAGGGTCAGCTCCTATCCTGTCCCACATCAGGCAACGGACTGGATCTAGAGCAAGGTCCAGGGCCTTTCCTCTCAGCGGCACTGGCTCCAACTCACCTGGATGGTTTGTAGCCAACTGTTTCTTTCTGTAATTAGACTATTCTTAATTAAAGATCGGAGTGGCAGGTCTAACTGCCTTTTCTCCCCAGCCCCTAGGGGTGCTGCGTCTGGGTGGGGCAGGGTGACTCACCAGTAGTTTTTTCTAGGCTCCCTGTGCCAACATCCCCCCCTACACACACACCTCTGTTTGCTCCATTTTCCTTCCTCGTGGGGTGATTAAGGAGCAGACCCAGGTTTCCAGGAATGGCCCTAGCATTGTGGGAAGGAAACAGGATTTGGAGTACAAAAGGTGTCCTTAGGATTTGGGGGGGCTTGGAAAGAGTTGAAGAGGATGTAGGAATGGGAAGGGGGAGTCGGCATAGTGGGGGATCCAAGAGGAGAGGGCAGTTGTGGAGGGGGAGCTGAAAACTGAGGGTCTTAATGGATGGACTGGAAGGTTTTGGAGGTGAATACTAGGGTAGGGGTTATTTAGGTGATAGTCAAATGGGCTGCATGAGGTGCTGGAGAATTAGAGTTTGGAAGGAGGAGCTGAAATAATACTGGGAAACAAGGGGAGACTGGGAAGATGTGGGAGCAGGGGAGGTGAAGGGGGTGGGAAAGATTGGGGGGATGACAAGACCTGGTAGTGGAGGAAGGAACCAGCCAAGGCGAGGAAGCTTTGGCCCCTGTCCCACGCAGTACCACACAAATGTGTATGAGGAGCCCAGTTAATGGTCCTACACCCCTGTGCATGGCAAGCAGGATGGGGGGGGTCTAACACCCCTGCTAGGCACCAGGTGGGGTTCAACCCCCACACAGGGCAGCTGAGCTCCAGAGCACAGAGAGGCCAAGAAAGACTTGTGGGCAAACTTTTATTACCACAGGAAGTAGCTGCCCAACTGCCAGAGACAGGCACATGCAGCGCCCCCCCCCCCAACCCCACGGGCCAGGCACTGTATGGCAGCCATGGCTGTTCTGCCCAGACCCTTGCAACACGTATGCCCCATGCACTGTACAGCAGGCACAGCTGCTTGCCCCCCCCCCCCCGAATCCCCACAAGTTGGGCACTGATCAAACCTTGAATCCAAAGTTGACCTCTGTCCTAAAGTGCAGCCCCATCCCCCTTCTGCCCCATGTGGCCATTCACCCTGTCAGTCTAACCTTGCTGGGGCCGTTGCATCATATGGACCCTGGTTTTGAGAAGAGGGGGTTTCCAGTCCCCAAACTTCCATTTTGGCCCGTGCTGGTCCCACAGGCAAGGCGGTAACCCTTGGGCCAATGCTGAGATGCAGTCACCCTGGGGTGGAGTGTCAGAGGTGTTCATACAACTCCCCCTCACCCTGTGCTGAGATGCAGCCACCCCTGGGGGTTTAGGGAATCCCACACGTGGTTTGGTTAGGATGCCTGTGCTTGTACCCTGGTGGGGGTGGGAGGAGAACCAGGGGCTTCCTAGCACCCACAAATAGTCAAGACTTATATGTCTCTATCCTGAAATTAGCAGGGGCGGGTTTCCCCTGATGAAATCCATGATTTGGGGCCATTTCCTGCCCCAGGTATTTCATGCTGCTCTAGGCTGGGCAGCAACACAAACCCATTTTGCTCACTCTTGAAGCTGTACGCACAGCCAGTAGCCCCAAGTGATGACCATGTCCTTCAGTGTTTCTGCATTCCATACCCTTATTTAAGGAGGGGACCCACTTTTTCAAGTGAGCCCCCTTGCACACTTTGCCACCCCTGCTATGATAATTCTGCACTTCTGTGTTTTATGTTCCTAGGGGCTTACACAGCTGCTGCAAATCCCAGAGCCCCTCATGCAAAGTGGGCATCTTTCAAGCCTCTTGACACAGGGCCACTCAAACACGGGAGCTCAGACGCAAAGAACAGGCTGGCGGTGTTGCACATCTGTTCACAGTCACCATTAGTCCTTGTGCACAGTGTGGGCCTGCCATCTCTTATGCCCTGGAGCCTTCACAATTCCAGAGCCCCTCGTGTAAAAAGTGTGTCTTCTCTGGCTCATAAAATCTGTGTCCTTGCACACCCGCTTCTAGTCACAGCTCCACTTGTGCAAAGCACCTGCAGTCCATCTCACACTTGCAGCACATCTGCTCTCTCAGATCCACATGTAAAGCATGGACCGTCCCTGATTTGCATCCTGGGTGCCTTACATCCCTGTTCACAGTCACAGATCTACTGTTGTGAAGCTCATGCCTTCTGTCTTCTGTGGCCTGGTTCTTGCACACTGCCTCACAATCAGGGGGCTCCCAGCTGCAAAGTATGGGCCCAGAGGGATCCCTTCAGGCAAGGCATGTGCCATTTGTGTTTCACCTCCCAGTTGCTCCACATGGTGGCTCACAGAGCTGACTAGCTGTGGCTCTCTGGGGTTCAGTTCAGGCAGCTTGCACTGCCAGCTTGCAGCCAGCAGGTGTCACTACTGACCACCCATCTATTCCCCTGCCCCCGGGCACCTCCAGTCACGTGATAGGGGTTGAGTCCCAGTAGGCCCTAATGGGGGAGGCGCCCCCTGGATAGGGGTGAATCTGGGCTCCAAAGACACTTCTGTCCTCACCAGCCTGTGGATGTAAATGGAAACAGGTTTACCAGAGGAGCAGCCAAAATGACAGTCCCAGTACTTTACATTTCACTCCCCCTTGCTTCCCCCACCGCTTAGTGTGAGTGTGTGGGGGGATGACAATGTGGAAGCTTGTGGATTCACCCCTGGTTTGCCCTGCTGGAGAGGTGGGGATTGAGAGTCCCACCCACAAACCACATGAGCATCTGAATCCCAAACTGACCCTTCCTGTCCCAGAGTAGGGGGCTGTGGGGTCGGGTGTGAGGAGCACTGGCAGAGGTAGGGGGAGGGAGCTCAAAGACGGGCTGGCAGGGGACTGTGGGTCAGGAGTGAAGGGCCCCATGCCCACCTGTCTGGTTGTCCTGGGGCTGGAGCAGCTGTGGTTCCTGGGGTTGTTTGGCCTCCAGGGCGGCCATAACTAGCTGCTTCAGCGCATCTAGATTCTGGTCCAGAGCGTCAATTCTCTTCTCCAGGCTCCGCTGGGAGCTGCTGAGTCCAGCACTGATATCATAGAGCATTGTCTGCATCTGGAGGGAATGGACAAAAACCTGGGACATCAGGGGAAAGTGGCCCAGGGTGAGAGCCCTTCCCCTTTCCATTGCTGAGTCTTATGAGAGGCCACAACCAGCACTGCCAGCTCAGCTGGTGCCCCTGAGGATCTGCAGCACCTGCTCTAGCCATTAGACCAAGTTCCCTGCCCAGAGCCAGGAAGAGAACCGAGGTGTCCTGGCTCAGTCTCGCTGTGTCCTGTTCCAGCTTCTACCCCTGCAGTTTTTACCGTATCATTGCCTCTGGAGCAGGAAGTTGTTTGGGCCAGGGAGAGGGGAAGCTGGGCTGGGGAGGGTGGTTCAGGGACATGGAGGGACTCCAAATTGTTGATTCCCCTCTGCTAGGAAGTGCAGGCAGGACTCACTTGTGACAGGTCAACCAGGGTGTTAACCTGATCTCGGAGCTTACGGTGCCGAATCCGGACCTCCCGAAACCTGCAGAACATGAGAAAGTTCAGCTGGTGCCCCTCACTCGTGACCTGCAGCTCCCTGCTAGCTCAGCTCTGGGTTCTGCAGTCCCACTGGACCCTATTCCCCTTCCAGAGCTGAGGAGAAAACCAGGAGTCCTGGCTGCCATCCCCCCTGCTCTAACCACTAGGACCCCCCCCCACTCCTCCCCTGGGCGTGGGGGGTGGACTCAGGAGTCCAGGTACTGTCACTCACGCATGGATGGCTGCCAGCAAGTGTCTGTGAAGTTTTCGTACCGGATGCCCAGGCCTCACCTTGCTGTGTTTATGAAAGAGCCAGGCCGCCTGCAGGACACTGGCTGCAGAGTTCTTCATCTAACGGAGGAGGAGGAGGAGGAAGACAGGTCAGGATCCTAAGCCCATCATCCTTCCCAGAATGCATTGAAGCACCTGCACTCTGGCCCTTCCCCACAATCTGGAATCCTTGGGATGCCAAACTGGGAAGAGCCAGGATTGGGCTCGGGGGCCAGGAGAGGGGAGAGGAATTTGGGAACAATCTGGTCTCAACACCAGTCTTCCTGCAGTGCACTGGATCACAGCGCTGGGCAGTTTCCACCATAGACCTGGAGTCTTATTATTCTCCCAATCCCACAATGCAACTGAGTCTCCAAGGGTTGGTCACTTTCCCATAAGTCACTTTTGGTCACTTTTCCTGTCTTACTATTTCCCTGTCCACAATGCACTTGGACCTAGAGACCTCGCCTGCTTTCCCACAAGCACTTCTGTTGCCTTAGCCTGGGCAGGCCAACCAGCCTGAAGCGGCCCAGCCAAGTCCCACCACTCGGGGGAAGGGGAGCGTCAGGGCCTGGCTGGGATGGGAGACAGGGATGAATGCCCTGACCCTCCTCCCAGGTTTCATCAGTCACTGGGTCAACCCAGAAAGCTTGGGAGCATTTCTCAACCCAATATGCCGAATGAAGTTTGTAAAACAACCACATCCTGGCTGGGAGGGGAATGGTGTCTGGTGGGTACATTGGGGGCAGGGAGGAGCAGGCTGGCAGCCATGACTCCTGCATTCTGCCCTACCTCTTTGGTGCACTGTATGTCCATCATGAAGTTGTGAACATATTTCTCCGCCCGGGTGAACTCCAGTTTATCGGCAGCCACAGCCACCAGCAATGCCGTGCAGCCAACACCCTGCAGAGACCAGATATGATTAGCCAGGCAGCACCCCAGGATGGTGCTAGGGGTGCTGTGCTGCAGGGGGCAGAGCCCTTACCACGATCCCGGTGCACAGACAGACCACTTGGCCACACACTGTCACTGGTACCACGTCCCCATAGCCGATGGTGAGGAAGGTGATGGGGATCAGCCACAGTGCCCCCACCAGGTGCCCAGTCCCATTCACATTCTCTCTGCAGTGTGGGAGGCACAAAGGGAACATCAGAGAGAGACATCCCACCCCACATGGATCCAGCCCTGCCCCACCCCAGCTCCTCTCCCAGCCCCAAAAATAGGACCCCTCCCACAATGTCCCTGAGCCTTCTGCCTGGCTGCTTTGCCAGCATGCCACTGGCCAAGAGTCTGAGCACTCCATCCCACAACAGACCTGGCCTGTTGCACTTTCCCATGATGCACCTTGGCCTAAAGTTGACTGCTTTCCCTCCATCCAGCTGGGCCTTTGGCTACTTTTCCATGAGGCACCTGGACCAGAACCAGCCCATTTTGTTGGCCTACAGTGTCTCACTTTCCCACAATGCACTTGGACATTTGGCTTTTTTCCCTAAGGCCCAATGCTGCCGGCCCCCCATGCCTCGCTCACCTTTCGCAGACAGAGAGCACCCAGGAGGCGGTAAGCCAGAGCCCCAGTGTGAGGACCAGCAGCACCCGGCCTGGCTGGCCGTTGACCAGCAGGCGCAGGACAAAGGGGTACTGGAAACGGATCTTGTTGAGGGAGCCAATGCTGCGGTACGAGGCATCTCCCAGCACCCGGCTCCGCAGCAGTGCGGTCCGTGGCACCAGGTACAGTCGCAGGAACATCAGAAGTGACAGCATTGTCTCAGCCTCTGCCAGGAAGGGCAGAGGGGAGCCCAGCTCAGGGGCGAGACAGGGGGAGTCCCCCCTGGGGAAGGGGTGCAGGGAGCAGACCAGCAGCTCCAACAGGATCAGGGCCAGCTTGGGGGCGCTCATGGCAATGCGCCAGTCCTGGAGGGCGTTATCCAACATGTAGAGCTGTGAGGGAAGAGAAAGGTGGATAGCATGGAAACCAGGAGTCTGGGCTTCCAGTTTGCGTCTGCCCCCTCACCACTTTCTGACCCACTAGACTCCACTCCCCTCCTGGAGCTGGGGAAAGAAGCCAGGAGTCTGGGCTCTCTTTATTCACCCTTCTCTCTCTCAGTTCTGCTTTCTCCACCTTTCTTTCCCTCTCCAGGATTTGCTCAGAGGATTCTCAGATGGATGGCACAAACCAGCCTCCCCCACCCCAGGTCAGCCCAGAGATTGCGTGGGGGAGCAGGCATCAGGCTCTCTCAGCTCAGGACCAGCTGTTGTAGTTGGGGGGGACCCCTGAATCCCAACCCCTGTGCCTCACACCCAAGGACACTGAGAATGAATCAGGGTGGTCCACAGCTACTTTCCCCCTACAAAGGCCCAGCCCAGGAGTGGGGAGCTGTGTCCCTCCCACTGCTGCTGAGCCCAGTGTTGTGTCTCTCCATCTGTCTGAGCCAAGAGGGCGTATGCGGGTGACTCACAGCCAGGATCTCTTTGCTCGCCAGCCCGGATAACCCCAGGGCGAGAAATTTCCACCCGTCTAAAATCAACCTTTTGTTTCCGGCCAAGGGCTGCTGTCCTCACCTGGCTGGTCCTCCAACACCATGTGTTTGTGTGTATCAGAGTATGTGTCCGTGCATGCGTGTGTGTCTGGGTACGCATCGTGTGTGTGTAACTGCCCGTGTGTCTGTGCATATCTGTGTGTGTGCCTGTGTGTCTGTGCATGTGTGCACACATGGGTATGTGTGTCTGTGTTTCTGTGAATGTGTGTGTTTCTGTGCATGTGTGTCTGTGCACGTATGCGAATCTACATTTCTGTGTGTATCTATGTATCTGTATGTGCCTGTGTATGCGTGAGTGTGTGCATGCAGTACAGACATGAACAACAGACCCACAACTCAGTACCCCACCCCCCGTCACTCAACAACAGCTAGGGCAGCAAGAAAAGCCCAGAATCAACCTGATCTGGAGAGATTAGATGGAATCTGCCCCCAACAGCCGGAAGAACATGTGCTGTGCACTTTCTGACTGTCACCAGTTGGGGGGTTGGAGTGGGGGCTGGGACCCAGGATCCCTGGGTTCCAATTTGACTTGCAAAAAGCTAATAAGGAGGGGCCCTTTAGATCCATCAGGTCAGAACAGCAGGGTGGGGAAGAATGTACCCACCCCAACTAGTTTGAGAGAGCCACCAGGGTGGATGAAACCTTGATTAAATCAGAGCCCCCCAGTCCCAAAGGGTGGGGATCTGGGGCAGGACTTGAGTGCATCTGGGACCCAGGCCCAGCTGACATTTGGGGGGTGGTAGTGGGGAGGGCCTTACCTGGATCTCCTTGACGTGGAATGCAAGAATCAGGGCCAGAAGGGCTGTGGTGGAGAGCGACAGAAGGCATTTCACCAGGAACAAATAGGCAAACCACTGAGAGGCGAGAAAAAATACAGGGTGAACCCCCACCAGCTGGCCAGTTCCCTAGCCTGGGACCAGAAGGAAGTTGGGACCCTCCAAGAGGAAAAGGCCAATGCTCCATTCCTGCTCCAGCCGGGGTGGTGCTGGGGGCTCTAGGGGTTTGACGCTCGTCCCCTGTATATCTCAGTGCAAAGTCTCATTGTTAGTTTTAATTGATCGAGGAAAGCGGCTGCCAGCCAAGGCCCATAGGCCAGCCTGGGCCCCGGGGAGCAAGGGAGGGGGGAATCATCCTCACCAGTCTATTCCCCTGCCCCCCCCCAGCTCTGCTGGCAGAGGGCAGGTGTCTGCTTCCAGCCTAGTCGAGATCTCAGCCCCACCCTGAGCAAACACAGCGCTGTCCGGGCAGGTGGCTGGCTGGGAGTGAGGCCAGAAGGAATGTGAGGATTTGCTACGGAGAGCAAGCCAGTGCGGGCAAGGCTAACAAAAATGGGCCCAGGAAACCCAGAATCCAGCCCTGATAGGACTCAAGAGTCCTGATTCCAAACACCACCATCCTGCTCCCCGCCCTCTCCCCCGCCAACCACTAGACCCCACTCCCCTCCAACAGTCAGTGAAAGAACCCAGGAGTCCTGGCTCTCAGCCCCCCTGCTCTAACTACCCCCCTTGGCCTCCACACCCTGCACAGTGATTTGTCTCCTGTGTGAAGCTGTTACCTTCACCAACCCAATCAATATTTATCCTGTCACCCGCCCAGAATCAGCTTTCCTTCTGAAGGGAGTGATTGTGCTGGGAACAATTGAAACAGCCAGACTTGGCTGCCTCTTGCAAACGGGGCTGGACAGTGCCAAGAGGGAGCAGGATGGACGAGATCAGCACCCAGAAGAGATGGCGGGAGCTGGCACCCAGAAAGACTTTACACGTGTTCACCGTTTCATGCCTCAGTTTCCTCACTGAAGCCTCCACACGCTGCCCCTGCATCACAAAGCCCCCCAGCTCCCACCCTGGGCCAGGCCAGGCTGCCAGGGGAGTACCTTTCAACTGGCACAGGTTGGTTTTTCACAACCCCCAGAGTTGTGCCCAGGCCAGTCCTGGGAGAGGACCCAGAATGGATCCAGAGTCCCATTCCAGACACCAGCCAAGCACTGCCCATGTCTAGTTGCTGGGGGGGGGGGCTGGATCTAAAGTTAGTAACCCCCCACACACACCAAGCAGGGGAGACCCTGCCACTAGACCCCACTCCCCTCCTGGAGCTGGGGAGAGAACCCAGGAGTCCTGACTACTCCCAGCCCCTTGCTCTGACTCCTCACCCCATCCCCTCCACAGGCTCCTGGTAAATCACCAGCCCAGACAGCTAAGTTCCTGCAGGCCACCAGGCTCCGAATTCCAGCACGTGGCAGCCACTTCCCAGCTGGGGCTCAGAGCCTCACTCACTGATCCTGCGCCCCAGAGCCCAGCCGGACCCAGGGACGGGTCAGAACTGGCCTCCCGCATCTGGCCACCACAGAACCAAATCCAGTCTTGCCTCCACCCACCCCCCAACTGGGTGCATTAGACGCTTTCCCAGCACGGCAGGGTTAACAAGGGCCTGCGTGTCGGGAATGGGAGTGAGGGGCACTGGTGGAGCTGGACGTGGGGAACCCAGGGCTGGTAGGGGGCTGCAGTTCAAGTGTGAAGGGCAGCAACAGAGCTCCAGGATGTGGTGCCCAGGGCGAGGCTGGCAGGGCGCCGTGGGTCAGGCGTGAGGGACACCAGCAGAGCTGGGGGAAGCAGGGAGAGCCACGAGACAGGCGGAGGGGCAGCCTCCTACCTTGCAGCCCCCGAACCAGGCCAGCTCCGTGTGCAGCACCATGAGCAGGAGGCCCCCAAGGGCCAGGGCCAGCCCCCACATGGCCAGCTGCCCCTCAGCCTTCAGCAGCCCCTTCCGCAACCGCAGGCGTCGCAGGTTCTCGCCCGGTGGCCCTGCGACGGGCAGGATGGCGGCTTCTGGGAGGTTCTGCTTGACCGCCATCTCATGGGCGTACGGGGGGCCCGGCAGACAGGGGGCGAGCGGCCCTCCGGCTGCGCCCCATCGCTGGCGCTTCAGCAGCCAACAGGCAGCCAGGGTGAGAGCTGGGGGCAGGAGCTTTGGGAGAGAAGTGCGGGCTGGGGGGTGCAGAATGGACGGGGAGGGAGCTGGGGGGCAGTATGGGGGAGGCGGC
>ML682267.1:279596-329760 GCA_007922195.1 Podocnemis expansa
GCAGAATGGACGGGGAGGGAGCTGGGGGGCAGTATGGGGGAGGCGGCCAGGACGCCGGGAAGCAGACAGGTGGAGGGAGACGCGGGAGCGGGCGGCTGGCGGGAAGCTGGCTCCGCCGAGGGCTGCGGGCTCGTGGCTCTGCCCCGGTGCCGTGGGGCGGGGCGGACGGGGCGGGACTGTCCCGGCGGGGAAGGGCCAGCGGGGGCTCCGCGCTCGTCACCTGGCTCCCCGGGACCGGCTGCGGGGCCAGGCGCCCCCAGAGCCCTGCTACCCCCTGTGCCCAGTTGCCCCTGCCCCGGGGGTGGGTGTGAATCCTCAGCCGGGGGGCCATGGGCAGGGTTCCCCCAGGTCAGGCAAAAGGAGAAAAAAACCCAAGGAGTCGCGTGGCACTTACAGACTAACAGGTTTATTTTTCGCGCATGCTTTCGTGGGAGAAAATCCCACTTCCTCAGATGCTTCGAAGGTGAGTGAACTTACACAAAGTAACAGGCAAAAGGAGGGCATGTTTTCCTTTTTTCTTTCAGGTCCTCCAAGCATTTTCAAATACATGATTTTGGCTGGCTGTTTACTTGTAGGGGTTAAAGTATGCTGGGGTGCCATGGAATACCTTAATTTTAGGGGAAAGCGTTCCAGGGCCCCCTAAAAACACAACAGTGTTACGTTAATACTACATTAGCTCCATGTGTTCTCCTTTTTGTACTTCCCTGTCCTCCCTTCCAGGTTTTAGTATCTGGTAGCCCTAGCCATGGGTGTCTCTGGAGCGCAGACCTGCTCCGGGGGCCCGGCTGGACCTGACCTGGGCCCTGCCCCCTGCTTTCCTTGACACCCCCCCCCCCCAGCCTGGGTTGGAATCAGGGTATTTTCAATTCAAGGCTCCCAGCCAGAGGCTGGGTGTGAATCCGTCTACTGAGGAGATCCAGCTCTGGGCACCCATCGCCCACCATGCTAGTGCCCCTCGCTCCTGACCCACATCCCCTGCTAGACTGGCCCAGGGTTCCCCTCCCTCACAGCTCTGCCAGTGCTCCTCACTCCCGACCTACTTCCCATGCTAGCCCAGTCCTGGACTCCCCACCCCCAGTTCTGCCCAGGCCCCCCATAGCGGGCTGAACCTGTTGCATCAGACCAGTCTCCCTCTGCTTTGAATCATGCCCCTCCCCGGCCACAGGCTGGGCTCTGAGTCAGCAGGGAGGCTACCACTCCTGACTCAGCCTGGACACATCCTGAAGCATCCCTGGTTTCCTGGTACCCCACCTGGAACAGGATTGGCATGGCCAGGCTGTAGCCCAGTCTTAGATCCTGACCATCCTGGCCCTGACGGCTGGGCATTTGTTTCCCTGTATACACAGCTGCACCTCAGTACCAGGCGAGGTGTCCCTGCATAAACAGCCTGTGTCCCACCCCAGAGCTGGCTGCATATCAGTGCCAATTGAGTAAGACGAGTTGCATTTTATGACTTTCATCCAAGGTGCACTGTCACGGTGAATAATGGTACTCGGATAACTGAGAGGAAGAGAAAATATGATTCATAAAAGTACGGATGAGCCACAAAGTGCTATTTTCAGGAGGGATGGGAGGGGTCGGAAGTCAAAGCCTGGATCTTGGGTTGGAAAGTGTGAGAACTTACCCCAATGGGGCGAAATCTCTGCAGCTGCATGAGCAGAAACCAGTTGGCAGGAGCCCAGGGCTGGTTGCTCCCGTCCCCCTCCCCCCCCCCCCAGCCAGAAGCCCTTAGGGAAGTGAGAGTCAAGGCTCGAGTTTCCGGACTTGTCTGCCTTTTGAGCCCCTCTCAGGCACAGGCTGGCCAGTAATCTCTGGCAACTTCTCCGTTCTTGAAACCCTCCCTCCCCACCATTGGACCAAACAGGAAGCACACACAGCCGTCAAGAGACTTCAGACTCCTCATTCCCATTGCCCTTGGTGCAAAACTCCTACTGACAAGTCAGGGCCACTCACTCTGCCTCAGTTTCCATTTCTAAAATAGGGACAATGATCTATGCTTAGACTGTGGGCATTAGGAACAGGAACTGTCCCTGGCTCTGCCTGGGCAGCACCTGGCATGACATGGCCATAATCTCAGTTGTGTCTTGTAGATACTGTGGTACTCTGGGCAGAGTATGGTCAGGCACGTCAGGCAAACTGTTTCCTTATCAGTGTTGTTCTCAGTGTTCTGTGTCCAGCGGTGATATCAGTTTGGCTGTGTGTGTGAAAGCCTGCATGAGTGAAGATGTGCTCCCTCAGGATAACCCCTGGCTCACATTGCTAAGAGAATTCATTAAGGTAGAATAGCCTAGTGGGGGGGGGGAACAAAAAAAAAACAACCAAGGAGTCCTGTGGCACTTAGAGATTAACAGATTTATTTTTCACATGAGCTTTCATGGGGGAAAATCCCACTTCGTCAAGTGCTTCAAAGATATTCTTTGAAGCCTCTGACAAAGTGGGATTTTCTCCCATGAAAGCTCATGTGAAAAATAAATCTGTTAGTCTTTAAGTGCCACAGGACTCCTTGTTCTTTTTTTGCTGGACTAGACTAACATGGCTGCCCCTTTGGAACTATCCTAGTGTGCACACCACATCATGTACACGCATCACTTCATTAACCAATTCCCTATGCACCAGTCAAGCCCAACCTTTCCTTGTATTATTAATGTTAATGGTGGCATAATATTCACATAGCCACCACCCATTTTGTTTGGTACAGCAGGCTTTGTTAATTTCTTCTCCACTTTCGGTTACCAATCTTACTATGGGGTAATGTGGTATGTATTATTATTTATTACAATTCCCATACTATTGCTATAGAGTACCTTGACTGGATCTTGAACCCATCTTGGAATTGCCACCACTATATTAAGGTTTCTGCTAACTTCAGAATTTACAGTTGATACTTTATCAAATTTGGTGAATTGCGGAAAAACTGGATTAATACATGTCAGGGGTGGCCAAACTTATGGAACTCAAGAGCCACACAAGTCAATTATTAAACTTTGAGAGCCAAACTGAGGCATATAACCACGTACTTTTACCTACTCCAGACTTGTGCAATGAATTTTAAGCTTAGTATTTTAATTTTATCATAAAAAGAGAGAAAATATGGATCTTACTAATGTCAGATTCTAATAATTACTTAAGGTTACTATGAAAACTAGGCTGATACAGTAAAAAGTTAGCTGTCGCTGGATGTAGAACACTGCAGGCTACTGGCAAGTTTTTTAAAATTTGGGCAGTAACTTGTCAATGCAGTACATAAAAGCTCTTTCAGATGCTGATCTCTAAGTATTGCACAATATTTCAATTTAACAAATTTCATTGTGGAATACAATGCTTCACAGTAGTAGGTTGTGCCAAAAATTGAAAGTAATCTACATTCAGTTTTAAACTTTTCTCCTTTGTATTTTCATTTCTTAGTATTCCACGTCATGTTTAGGACTCATAAAACAGAATTTTATTTTAACGAGTAAACTGCATTAAAGCCTATGAGAAAATCTAAACATGCCATGGCTTCCCCGACCATGCCACGCTTCTCCCCCCCTCGACCCCCATTGCCGCTTCCCTCCCATCTCTTACCATGCTGCTGCTTCTCTGCTCTCCCCGACCATGCCTCACTTCTGCCACCCCCATCCTGGACCATGCCATGGCTTCCCTGCCGGCTACAACCTTGCCCCACTTTCCCCATGTCTCTGACCATGCCGCCGCTTCCTTGCTGTCTCTTACCATGACACTGGTTCTCTGCTGCCCCGACCATTGTGCACTTCTCCCCCTATATCCCACCATGCTGCCCTTCCCTGCCGTGCTCTTCCATGAGTTGCACTTTTTCTTTGAAGAGCCGCAAGCGGCTCACAAGCCTCAGTTCAGCCATGCCTGATGTATGTTATTACTTGATCCTGTACCTGCTTTATAATAGCTCTGCAATTTAGCGTTTGTAGCCATTCTTGTGATTTTACTTGCAACAAACTTTGTGTGATAATTCCTAATACTTGCTCTCGGTAAGTTGAACAGTCAACTAGTGATGAAATATCATTATTTTCTACACTATCAATTAGGGAGAGAACAGTTGCATCTAACTATTGAAATCCTTGGGCAACTACTTGTATATTATCAATAGTAATAGTGTACTGATCAAGCAACAAACTACTAATATCTCCTTCAGTTTTTACTGCCTCTCCTATTCCATTTACAATGCTATTTAGCTTTAAATTTAAATTTTCAGGGTCTGCTGTGTTCCGTATGGACATGCCAAGACCTGAGCCTTCCACTATAGTTTCCATAATTCCTCTCTTTTTCCTTTTTCATTCTTTTAGTATGCCTTTCCATAGCTGTACTTCCAAATCCCTTTCTGAATTAAACCAATCTTGATATTGTTGGGGGGCATTTTTTGTCATGGCCAAATTATTAATGTAACCCTTCTGCCAGGGCAAGATGACAGAGCAAGGGCCAGGCTCTATATCTAGGGGTTCCAAATAATGTTATACCACCAACCAGCTCAAGCCCCCACCCAGTTTTCTGGGAAATCTTGCACAGTTCCCTGGGCACCCTGAAGGGGTAAGGCTTCCCCACTTGCAAGCACAAGTCTGAGTGTAGTATACAGAACTTTTAATAGTAGCATAAAAGAATGTATAGACACAATAGCAAAACCAGCACCAATCTGGAGAATCGGCACAGAACAGGATTCCCACCAAAACCCCACACAGCATAAAAGAATGTATAGACACTATAGGAAAACCAGCACTGATCTGGAGAACCAGTACAGAACAGGATTGCCACCAAAACTAGGACAGCACTCACCTCACCCCAGTGTATATAGCAGGGATCTCAAACACGCGCCCTGCAGGCCTCATGTGGCCCCTACAGCTATTTCCTGCAGCCCGTGATGACATGATCATTACTTATATTTGCAATTTCATTGTATGAAAAGGTTTCAGTGGTGCGGCCCTCAGCCTAAGGTACTAGTCCTCATGCGGCCCTCATGGTGATTTGAGTTTGAGACCCCTGGTATACAGACAATATCCCTCACACCAGCTGTCCACCAGCTCTTCTCACTGGTCACTCACACTCTCTGGCCCTCTGCTGGCCACTCACACTAGCCACTTGCTCGACCCCCCCACCCACTCTTCAGTGACTTGTACTCTGAGAAAGGGTCTTAGCCCTCAGTCATTACAGCACTTGACCTCAGGACACTGCAAACAGCTCTTTTAGTTAAAATAACAACAACAAAAAAGTTCCACAAAAAGCAAGCAATTTAAGTTTATCATCTAAGACTGGGGCAGCTCTTTGATAAAGCTAATGCTAACCCTCCACTCCTTTCTACCTTTACTGGGCTGAAAACAGAGGATTGCTTAGTCTTTCCAGTTCTTTGCTGCTGATGGTGACTTTTCCACTAAACAGAATTTATACAATCAAAAGGGTAGTATACTATGAAAAAGACAATATTTCATTTCCCTCCTCAGTTAAAACACAGGTATTGACAAATTTGTCATCAAATCAACCCCAATGCAATTTCCCATCATGCCTTGCACTCACACACTGAGACTATGCTAATACCTAATTGTCCTCATGCAAATACAAAGCCCATGTAGATTAGTTGCCCCCCCATTCAGCTGGAAAGCACGAGAAGTGCCGTGACACTAGGCCTGCCTTACATCAAAATCCAATTTGAGTGGGAGATATTTCCACCCAGCATTTTGTACCATGTATCCAGTAGCTGGGTGCAAGAAGATTCCCAAGGTAGGTCGAGGTTGTACAGTTGGACATTTCTTTGGTGGGGTTTGCATGGGTGTTGAAATGATCATCCTTGCTGGTGAGGGGCAGATAGGTACTGTCATATCAATAACAGTTAACTCCACTTGTACCTTTCCCATTCTTGGTAACTTTTAGACTGAGCATTGAGTTGTGCCCATAGCATCTTGTGTTACATTGTTTATTTGCATGGATGTATCCCCCTGTGTTCCATCTTTCACTTACAAATTGAAATTTACTTCTCTTGTGTTCCTCTCCTCTGGCCCATTTACTCGCAATGCCCATTTACCTATTTAATTTAACCATTTAATGCCCATTTGCCCTTAATGCCCCATACTGCAAGATAATAAATGGGTCGTTGTTATTTGATGGTTTTATCTCCCATGTGATGTCTGAATCAGGGGTCTAAAACTCAAATCACCATGAGGGCTGCATGAGGACTAATACAGGACCACATGAGGGCTAGTACATTAGCCCAAAAGCCACACCACTGAAACCATTTCATAGAATGATATTGCTAATATTAGTAATGATAGTGCCATTGTGAGCCACACAAAATAGTTTTAGGGGTGTCTGAGACCCCCTGGTCTAAACGTTCAGTAAATGTTTAGTTTAATTCATATAAGCAGCTTAATGTGATGTACTGCCCTGCAACTCCTACAATATTCACCTTAGTTGATTTTATTGTCAGTGGTTTAATTTGCGTAGAGGCCCATAGCAGCTGTGGCATAGGGTTCTGCTCTTGGGCCCTTGTTATATTTCCTTCAGATGATGTATTTAGATAAATATTACTGTAATGTACATTAGGAGAAATAGAAAGCACAATAGCCTGATCACAATTAACAATCTCATCCACTTTCCAACAAGCATATATCCCCTCGGTGTCTTTGGTTAATGTTAATAGTTTTCAATTTATTGTCAAATTCTATTCAGGGTCACCAGTGTGGTATGCTGGGCAGTGTGGTTGGGCACATTGGCAAAGATGTATCCTTATCAGTGTTCTTCTCAGTGTTGTTCTGTGTCCGGCGCTGATATCAATTTGGTTGCGTGATTGAATGTGTGCATGAATCTCTGAAGGCATGCTGCCTCACGATTAGCCCTGGCTTAGACCTCTAAGTGGAAACTCAATTAGTCCACTGATCTAGAGCGTGGCTTGGCTCCTAAGCAGAAACTCAGTTAGCCTGGTGATCCTAAGTTGAGGTGTTCCTTTGGTTAACACTTTGGGTTACCGTTGGCTCAAATCTCTAGTGAGAACTTGGTTAGCTCAGTGATTGGGAGCCTAGGTGTACCCTATGTGCAATAGGTAAACTCTGATGATTGAGGAAACCAACACGCACAGATCCTTGTGGAAATGAAGGTGCCAGGCTAGGCTTTATTGCAATGCAGCACTATGGCAAACAATCTATACAAACAGATTTGGTGGCAGCATTGGTGCTTTCAATGCAACGAAACAGCCCAAGTGATGGCAGGACATGCCATCACCCCCTTCGGCTTCATGAAGTCTGAGCTCTAGGGCTCCTACTTTTATATCCTTATCTGCATTTATGTTAATTGGTCCATGCACCCCTTTTTTGATGGCACCCATCAGTTTGATAGGTCCACACATCCCTGAGCATCTCCATCCATCATGGTGTCATGGTTTGACCAAAACTTTACCTTTGCATGGGTCACTTATATAAAACATACCTCTTTATCTCTTTTGGCATTAGACTGACCCAACATCACCTTCCTCCAAGAGCATTCTCATTATTTATCCACATTATTGCCATTTCAGATTGGTTCTCCCCAATTTTAATGAGGTTGGACTTTTGTAAGCAATCCCTTGTTGGTACCTTCAGTTCAGGCCCACTTCGTTAGGCCTTGGGCCAGTACCTGGACACTTCTACTTATCTTTCCTATTTTATCCATCACTTTCACTCCACTGCATATAATTACTCATCACTCCTTGGTAGGGAAGGGAACTGGAACAGATCCTGATTGCAGTATCCAGCACTTAGCTGATCAGAGAGCTAGCTCCAACACCCAATTTTGTTGTAAGGATCCCAGAGAATGGTAAATTCCCCTGTTCCTTGGTAACTTGAACCAAGGGTTTATTCCCCCCAATGGGAACAAGCTGCACTTTAGGTCCAGGCTGAAGTCGTCTGACTTCAGCTTACAGCTGCCAGGCCCCAACCTGCCTTGAGCTGCTGATGTATTAAACAGCCTAAAGCACTCAGAAATCTTTGTCTCTCTCATAAGCCAAATAGCTCAAGCGCCTGAAGTCTCTTGTGAGGCATCTTCCAGTTCTCAACTCTTTTAGGGTTACAGTGAGGCTCTCCCCTTCTGCTCTGAAATGCATGATGAATTAAAGGAGAATCTTCCTCTCGGGGAAGGCAGTGTGGGCTATAGGATATATGGACTTTAAAATTTCCCTTTGCCTCTTTAAATCTCACATGTTAAGAGCCCCTGAAAAGTCAAGGGTCAGGGCCAGCTCGACCTATAAGCAAATGAGGCCCTGGCGCAGGGTGTCATTTACTTAAGGCGGCCATGGCGCTGCATCAGGAGTGGGGTGGGCTAGTCCAAAAGCCAGACCCTGCACTCCCACCCCTCCCCAAACCAGTCACTTTGCCCCCAGGGGAGGAGTGGGCTGGCCCATGGGGTGGACTCTGGTCTCTCGCCCTGCATCTGGGCCGGACCTCGCCACTCCTTGGGCAGCTGCCATAGGGTCCCCTGATGGGGCAGAGAGTTGGCCAGAGCCAGGAGTGGGCCCCCTGCAGAGTCCCCTGGTGGCGAAGGGAAGGGGTACAGAGCCCAGAGCTGCGAGGGGTCAGCCAAA
The DNA here is from genome assembly GCA_007922195.1 of Podocnemis expansa. Lineage (NCBI taxonomy): Eukaryota > Metazoa > Chordata > Testudines > Podocnemididae > Podocnemis > Podocnemis expansa. The sequence goes on from ML682267.1 coordinate 288,145, forward strand.
GAGCTGCACATGGCTCTGGAGCTAGTACAGCTTTGCAGCCGCTTCATCAGCTGTTCTGCAGTGCAGACACAGGCTAGCTCCTCTCAAATCCAGCTCTGCCTCCTGCCCCCTCCCTTCTATCTCTTCCTTAGGCAACTTCTTTCCACATGTGTAGGGCCAGCTGCTATTAATTCTGAGCCACTGGGTGAGTCCTGCTTCTGGAAAGGCCAGACATGTCATCCAGCAACCCTCTGGGAAAATCCCACAGTGGGTGGCCCTAAGAGTCAAAGGGAATGGCCCACATACCTGGCACCACAGCCAAGCCAGTGTGGACAAAGCAGCCAGAGGGCTACAGCAAGAGGGGTCACTGCCAAAGACAAGATTAAAATCCTGCCATACTCAGTGGACCCATGTCAAGGCCCCAGTGCTCCGCTTAGATGCTAAGGTTTATGGGGTTGCCACATAGAGTGTTTTCAATTGCACCAAACAAACAGTTTGGAACTGCCCCTGCTGAAGTCACTGGGGGGTGATTTTTCACTATGAGTCCCCCAGCATAGATTGAATTGCATCAGGCTGTGTCCTGGATAGGGTTACCAGATACCAAAGCCTGGAAAGGAGGACAGGGAAGTATGAAAAGGACATTGGAAGACACATGGAAAAATGTAGCATTAATGTAATCTTCAGTTTTTAGGAGGCCGTGGAACACTTCCCCCTAAAAACAAAGTGTTCCGGGGCATTCCAGCATACTTTAACCCAGAGGCGTCGCTGGCCTGGGGAGGGACCTGGGGCATGGGCCCAGGCTCCGCCCCTGGCTGCAGGCCCCTCCCCCTGGCCGGGGACAGGGCCAGAAGCTGCCACACCGCCGCGGGCGGCTAGGCCCCGCATCCCTGGCCAGGGACGGAGCCAGAAGCAGCCGGGCCCCGCATCCCCGGCCGGGGACGGGACTGATGCCGCCGCAGGCGGCCGGGCCCCCGATTCGCCACTGCGGCCGTGGGCAGCCTGGCTCCAGGCCGGAGATCCGGGGCACCAGCGCTGGGATTCGGGGCACTTGTCCTGGGTGCCCAGCACCAGCGATACCTCTGCTTTAACCCCTGTAAGTAAAAACCCAGGCAAAATCATGTATTTTTAAAATGTCTACCAGTGGAGGAGGACACGTCATCCTTTTGCTTGACAGCTGGTAGCCCTAGTCCTGGGAGATGTGGACAGGGCCTCCTTGAAACAGGAAATGAGGCAAACACCTGCAGGTGAGTGTGGCTGGAGCCAGTCATGTGGAAGCCTCCCTTTTGCTCTGTCAATGTGGGCTTGAAGGCCATTCCCTAGCTCACAGCCACAGTCAGTTGTTTGTTGGCTTCTGCCCCAGATATGAGGCTGTGACTGTGGTAATGCCCAAGGTAAGGTTATCAGATACCAAAGCATGGACAGGAGGACAGGGAAGTATGAAAAGGAGGACATTGGAGGACACATGGAGAAAATGTAGTATTCATGTAATATTCTTCTGTTTTTCAGGGACCCTGAAATGCTTCCCCCTAAAAATAGGGTGTTTCAAGGCATTCCAGCATATGTTAGCCCCTGTAAGTAAAAAGCCAGACAAAGTTATGTATTTTTAAGATGCCTGCTGAATGGAGGATGTGAAGGGAAAAAAGAGGACATGTCCTCCTTTTGCCTGACATCTGGTAACCCTAACCCAGGGCCATGTGAAAGAAGAAGAGCCATGTTATAAACAACCCTCCCTTAGCAAAGACAAGGCCAAAAACAGGAACCTTGAGAGAAGGGGGAGGGGGCAGAGGTGGCATGGGAATGTGGGATCACCTGCCCCCCTGTTTACTCCTTAACTTGTACTGAGCATGTTCAGTAACATCTGCTGGCACTTCTGCCCTCTCTCACCCCTACCTCCCTCTCCCTCCCACACAGGTAGGGTCCCTTCTGGGGTAGTGAACTCAGATGTTTTGTTTGCTACAGTAGAGGGATCATCCCCCCACCCACTCAGTTCCAATGTCTTTGGTATCCCTACAGCTAGGGCCTGGGGGTGTCAGAGTCTGCTGGGAAGGGGGTTGGCAGGAGAGGCTGGGATAAACCACAGATTTAAATACTACCTAAAAGAGAATTGAGATGGGTCTCTGGAGGCAGGTTTGTTCCCCCCAGCTGCCTCCCTCTGCTGAGAGCAGGACTCACCAGCAGGCTGTGGAGTCAAGCCAAACATGGAGCCTGCCCATGAGGTACAGGCAGGAGTCAGCTCCTTAGAACAGGTTTCTTTTGCTAAAATGTGGGAGGCACCTAGCCCTGCTTGACCCCAGCCCTTGGCAACCCCAAATGGCATTTACACTGGATTTCCTGTCCCGATTTGTCTCGTTGCAGCTATTGTGCTTTAAATAACCCCTTCTCAGAAATGTCTTCCCGTGATGGGCTCGGCAGACATGGATCAGGTAACCAATCGGCCCCCATCCAAAGAGCGTCAAGGTGAAGGGCCCCAGCATGTCTCAGGCCAGGGCTGAATCACTCTGTGGGATTACAGTCAGTGAACACATTTGGTGAGCTGTGCTAGAGGATTTTGGGTGCAAGGTCCCTTAGCACCAGACAGTGAAAAGGCCAAACTTGCACTTGGCACCCATGTGAGCCATGAATGTTTGGCCAGGCCCCTTGTCAGCAGCTGTGCTGATATGACAGGCCAATGGTCAGAGGCAGCCAATGACCAGGTCTCCTGGTGTGTACAGGCGGAGGTGTGTGATGGTGAGTCTGGGCTGTGCTGCCCTGAGGCCTGGTCTCCATGGGTACGGTTATTAGGTGCCCAGCTGTAGGTACATAAATCCATCCTGGCCCAACAGCAAAATATCTATCAGCTGCTCAGTCTCCTGCCTGCAAGGAAGTGATAAGGTCCCTGCAAAATCCTGACACAGATGCCAATTTTCACTGTTCTTAACCATCTCCATACCCCAGATCCAAGGATTTGCAGGAGTCTAATGAGCCCCTAGGGTGCTGCCAGCCAGCTCTTGTTTAAAACAGTAATGTCCAAAGGTTCCCCAAAACAAGATCTCCAAACCGGCTGTGCTGAGCTAAGTGCAAAAGTGGCCCTTAAACTCCTGAATTGCATCAGACCCTGAGAAACACATGACCTTTCAGGGACAGACTCTGGCTATGCAGAGAAAAGCTGGAACCCGCCTTCTGTGGACCACACCCCGGAGCTGCACTCCTGCTCCATTTGAAGGTCAGAAGAGGGCCAGCCCAGGAGTTTCTGGTGCCCTAGGCAAACTATGACTTTGGTGCCCCTCAGCCCCTGTGTTGTAAGAGATAACATTAATATATTGTTTTAAATAGAGAAAAAATATCACTTCTATTTAATTTGGCTCCCCTTAAAGCCTCGTGCCCTAGGCAACTGCCTAGTTCACCCTTTGTTTATAGGCAGCTGCTGGTCCACCCACTGGCTAAATCTGTCAGTCTAACTGTTCCTGACATCCCACTGGGCCAACAACAGCAGCCTCGTTATAGCTCTTTCTTACAGGAGAGGAGGGGGACACATCAAACCCAAAAGAGTGAGTTCTGCTGGCTAGTCAGCAGGGCTCCAGCCATGATCCTCAACCCACTGGCTTTCTTTGCCACCTTCACACAACCCCCTGTGCAGAGGCAGCTTTTGGGGTAGGCGAAGCAGGCAGCTGCCTAGGGCCCCGTAAGTGTTGCCTGCGTTGCCTAACCTAGCACTCACGGGGTGGTGGGGGAGCTGCGGACTGCTGGGGCCAGAAGCTGTGCCGCCCGCCTGGCCTCTCTGCAGCAGGGATGGAGCAGCATTCCCTGCCTACCTTCAGCTGGCTGCGCCTCCCCAGGTGGAGGGAGCAGAGCAGCAAGCGCACAGCTGCAGCTTGCAGGGGTGAGGCCCTGGAGTGGCTCACTCCAAAGAGCTCAGGCTGCTTCGCCCCTGGCCACTCCAGAGCTGAACAGAAACCACCCCACCCCTAAGCCCTGGATCGGGCCTGTTTAGGCCTGGGGTGAAATGGCCTGAACTCTTTGCAGCAGGCCATTCCAGGGCCCCACCTCTGCAAGCCGCAGCTTCGGGCCAGCTGCTCTCCTCCTTCCCCCTGGGAAGGTGAGGCCAGCTAGGGGTAGGCAGGGAGCACTGCCAGGGCCAGCGCTAGGCAGTAATCAGCCCCTGCGTTGCAGGGGGGGCGCCAGCATTTGAGGGGCGCCAAGAGGGGACAGTGCCATGGTGCTCCCCTGATGACGTCATTCGTCTGCGCTGGCGTCGATCTGCTGCAGGGGGGCGCCACAATCCCCAGTGCCGGCCCTGAGCGCTGCTCCGCCCCTGCTGCAGAGACGCCAGACAGGCAGGCAGGCAGTCCAGCTTCTGGCTCCAGGGGTCCACGGCCCCTGCTCCCCCCATCCTGGGCAATAGGTTCAACAGTGCTTTCCCCGGTGCGAGGGAAAGCTGTGGCCACAGGGGTAGGCTACAGCGAGGGGAGCAGCAGGGAGTTGGGAGTGTATGTGGGGGGCAGTTAGGGCTTCAGGGGGGACCGGAGCTATGGTGAGGGTGGCAGTGGGGGCCTATAGGAGGCCCCACAACAGATCTTTGCCTAGGGCTCCCAATTGTCTAAGGCTGCCTCTGCCCTGTGTTTAGCCGCCCTCTGAATCTTTTGTTAGAGTGGGCTGAAAACAGACATGTTCTTTTTTCAGCTCTCAGCTGCACCCATGAGCTCTCTTGCTCCATGCCTAGTCGGGGGAAGGCCAAAAGACCCAGCAACTGACTCTTGCAGTGACGTAGAAAAGCTCGAAAATGTGATTTGGCAGCCCCCTCCTCCAAAAAAAAGACCCCAAAAAATCCAAAGCCAGCCAGTGACTAAATGACCTCAAGAGTGCTTTCAAATCTCAGCAAAATAAACAAGGAAGCAGACTACCCTTCTTGTTCAAAACACTGGATATTTTCCCCCAAGTTCAGGATTTCCCCCCCTTGGTGGGGCTTGATGGGAATTTCATCAATGTTATTAACATCACCAAGCTCAAGTAGCAGGACCTTTGCAAATGGTAGAATAGCGTCCCTTTGCCACGGAGGAGTAAAGGATAGAGCAAAAGGGAAAACAAGTTCCAAAAGTTCCAAAAGGGTAATCATGTTAGTCTAGTTCAGCAAAACAAACAAAGAATCCTGTGGCACTTTTAAAGACTAACAAATTTACTCTTTAAGGCTGTGTGTACATGAGCAAATTAGTTTGGACTAAGCAAGCTGAGGCTAAACTAATTTGAACCCTGTCTACACTAGGCTTTGCCTAGTTCAAACTAAAAAAAAAACTTAGTTTTAACTAAGCAAAGGTAAGTTTGAACTAGTTAGTTCAGCTGGTTAGTCTCAACTAACTGCCTACTTCAAACTAATTTGCATTTTTAGTTCGAACTAGCCCAATGGAGACATTCTAGTACGAACTAAATAAGTTCAAACTAGTGATTAGTTTGAACTAAGCACATTTTTTAGTTCGAACTAACTTTTAGTTTGAACTACCCATGCTTTTTCGGTTCAAACTAAAAAGTTAGTTTGAATTTAAAAAAGCGCGGCTAGTTCTAACGAAAAGTTAGTTTAAACTAAAAAAAAGGGCTTAGTTCAAACTAACTTTTGAACTACTTAGTTCAGACTAACCAAGTCCAAACTAAGATTTTAGGTGAAGACATGGGCTAAAAGTGTCAGAGGACTACCGCATACACTCGTCTATAAGTTGATCTGTGTATAAGCCAATCCTTGGCTATTAACTCCAGAAACCCAAAAAAGCTTATGACCTGCCTATAAGCCAAGGTTCAAAATCAGGGTCAACTCTCCCTATCCCTAACCCTCTCCACCATCTTGCCGCTGGCTCCCCCCCGGCAGACCCCCCCTCTCAGAGCCCCATTAACCTGGCTGCTCCGGTGCCCACGCCACATGCTGGGGATCCTGCCCTGAGCATGCTCAGAGCATGCTCAGGATGGGAGATTTCAAAACTCTCAGCCTGGGCTGGGGCTGCTCCGGGCCACAGCATTCTGCTGGATTTTTTCTATTTCTGGTGTGCCCCAGCTTACCGGTACTCTTGGGTATGAAATTGACCCATGCATAAGCTGAGTGCTTTTTTCAAAGGGGATTTCAAGGAAGAAAATTCTAGCCTTATATATGAATATATACAGTGCTTGTGTTTCAGTTCAAAAAGGTTGGCAAGGTTCATCACCAGAGGTGAGTTAGAAAACACAGGTGACAAGAAGTAAAGTGGATGACCAGGGACAGAGTAACCAGAGCTCCAGAAATTAAGACTTTCTTGTATATAGGCATCTCTACCCACCCCATCCCAAAAAAGAAAGTGTATCAATTTCACACACTTGCTATTTGGTTACCCTATAGCCAGGAATTGACTTGTTTGGAGGCATGGCCCTGCATAGCTAGGCTCATCCCCGCCTGCAGCCTCTGTTGCAGGATATGGGCCATGTTAGCCCAAATACATCACTTTACTTTGCAAGGGAATCAGTGAAACTGAATTAAAGCCACTTATTACCAATGAGCAGGGCCATGCATGGATTTAATCCACTGAGATAATCTAGTTTCAGAGAGCATTTTGTGATCAGATGAGGAGAAACACCAGAGAATAGCCAGGGGTTTAGGATTATTCAATGTATTCATTTTGAAAGTGACACCAGGAACTGAACCCCATGCTGATACATTGTTTTTCTTCCACTCCACCTCTGCCATGATCTCAGAATGAAAAACTCCTTTGTCTCTCTCTAACCATTCCCAAGGCCACTATGTTTGAGTGCTGTCAATTATTAATGAAATAAATCTCTGGCAGATCCAGGTTCTTCCAGGTCATCCAGACATCACACTAAGCTGAACTCAAGGCCTCAGCTACCCACTCACTCACTTCAGTGATGAATTCTCCCTGCCCCACCCAAAACACAGAGGGGATCTTGACAACAATGAGTCACTGAGCCTAACCTTGGTAGCAGGCAAATTGTGTAAAGCTATAGTAAAGAACAGAATTATCAGACACCAAATGGAACACGATTTGTTGGGGAAGAGTCAGCATATTTTTAAACGAAAGTCGTGCCTCACCAAGCTACTGGAATTTTTGAAGGGTCAACAAACCCGGGACTAAGGGGATACAGTGGATAGAACGTACTTAGATTTTCAGAAAGCCTTTTGCAAGGTACCTCACCAGACGTGCTTAAGCAAAGTAAGCTGTCATGTGATAAGAAGGAAGGTTCTCTTCTGGATCAGTAACTGTTAACAGAGAGAAATAAAAGGTCAATTTTCAGTAGAGAGGGGTAAATAGTGGTGGTCCCTCAAGGGCCTCTTCTCAGACCAGTGCTATTCAATATAGTCATAAGTGTCCTGGAAAAAGCAATGAACAGTGAAGTAACAAAATTTGCAGATCTTGCAAAATTATGCAAGATACTTAACTACCAAGCAGACTGTGAAGACTTACAAAGGGATCGCACAAAACTGACACATTGGGATGACTGGGCAACAAAATGGCAGATGAAATTCAACATATGGTATATGCAAAATATGCAGGAATCCCTTTTGAGGCACTTAGTTGGAAGAAAGGAAGGTGATCAGGAAAAATAAGCATGGATTCACCGAAGACAAGTCATGCCTGACCAAACTGATTGCCTTCTATGATGAGATGACTGGCTCTGTGGATGTAGGGAAGTGGTGGGCATGATATACCTTGATTTTAGCAAAGTTTTTGATGCAATCTCCTGTACTATTCTTCTCTGGAAGTTAAAGAAGTATGGGTTGGATGAATGGATGATAGGATGACTAGAAAGCTGGCTAGATCACTGGACTCAATGGGTAGTGATTAACAGTTTGATGTCTAGCTGGCAACTGGTAACAAGTGGAGTGTCCCAGGGATTTGAGCTGGGGCTTGTTTTGTTCAAACTTTGTTGATGACCTGGAGGATGGGGTGGATGCACCCTCAGCAAGTTTGCAGATAAGACTAAGCAGGGAAGAGTGGCAGATACCCTGGAAGGTCGGGAGTGGATACGGAGTGACCTTAGCCCTTGACTACACTCACTGCATTTTTCACTGACAGTTGACAGAAGAAACACAAGGTACATAAAATACCTTGCATGTCTCCTGACATCTTACTAGCTACCACTTACCTCCCTGTACACGCAGAGCTAAGGCGACCAGAAATGCTGTCTGGGAGGGCTGGAATTATAGCATTGAGCTGGAGATCAATTGAACGCATCTTGACAGACCGTCCAATCAAACCCAGGACAGCAAACTGACACTGGCAAGTTTGCTGTCATCAGTATAGATATACCCCTTGACGAATTGGAGCATTGGGCCAAAAACAAATGAAGTTAAACAAGGAGAAGCACAAAGTCCTGCACTTAGGATGGAAGAATCCCATGCACTGCTAACCAGGGACCAACTGGCTAAGCAGTAGTTCTGCACAAAAGGACCTGAGGATTACAGGAGACAAGAACCTAGATATGAATTAACAGTGTGATTTTATTACCAAGAAGGCTAATAGCATACTGAGCTGCGTTAGTAGGATCGCTGCCAGCAGATCAAGGAACATGATTATTCCCTCTATTCTGCACTGGCGAGGCCACATTTGGAGTATTTTATTCAGTTTTCAGTCCCCCACTACAGGAAGAATGTGGACAAATTGGAGAGAGTCCAGTGGAGGGCAGCAAACATGATAAGGGGGCTAGAGCACATGATTTATAAGGAGAAGTTGAGGGAACCAGGCTTCTTTAGTCTGCAGAAGAGAAGAATAAGGGGTGGATTTGATAATCTTTAATTACCCTGAAAGGGGGTTTTAGCAATGATGGAGCTAGGCTATTCTCAGTGGCAGTAGATGATGGAACAAGGAGCAATGGTCTAAAGTTTCACTGGGCAGGTCTAGGTTGGATCTTAAGAAAACCTTCTTCAGTAGAATGTAGATAGAGCACTGGAATGGGTTTCCTAGGGAGGTTGAATCTCCATTCTTAGAGGTTTTAAAGCCCCACTTGACAAAGCCCTGACTGGAATGATTTACTTGAGATTGGTCTTCCTGTGAGCATGAGATTGAATTAAATACCTCCTGATGTCCCTTCCAACCCTAATCTTTTATGATGCTATGAATGCACATTGGGAAATACAGTCCTACCTATACATACACTCAAGAATGATATTTTGGAGTTATGGATAGTTTGCGGAAATCATCTACTCAATGTGCAGTAGCAGTAAAAAAGCTAACAATGTTAGGAACCATTGGGAAAAGGAGAAATAACGAGACAGAAAATATCATATTGCCTCTTTATAAATCCACAGTATGCCCTCATCTTGAATACCATAAGCAGATCTGGTCACTCCATCTCAAACACAGATATTTTAGAAATGGAAAAGATACAGAAAACGGCAACAAAAATTATGAGGAGAATAGAACAGCTTCCATATGAGGAGAGATGAAAAAAATGGGGACAGTTCAGCTTGGTAACACATGACTAAGGCACGATAGGATAGAGGTCCATAAAATCTAGACAGCTATGCTGAAAGTGAAGAGCAAAATGGTGGGTTACTCACCAGTAACCGTCCTTCTTCGAGATGGGCTGCTCGGATCCATTCAGTAATAGGTGTCTCCATGCCAGAGTGCCGGATTGGTTGGAAAACCTTGTCCTAGCCTGTCAGGAGCGGGCAGGCGAGCTCCGCCCCTCGCACCACCCCATGGGTATATATACGGCCACCTGCTAACCCCTCCTCATTTCCTTAGAGTCGCCAACTCCAGATGCGGGGACGGAGGGGAGGGACCTGAATGGATCCGAGCAGCCCATCTCAAAGAAGGAGGGTTACTGGTGAGTAACCCACCATTCTTCTTCGAGCGCTGCTTGGATGCTTTCAGTAATAGGTGACTACTAGCCATGCTGATGGATTGCGGGTGGAGTTGGGTCTTCCACCTTCAGCACAGCAGCATGCCCCATATGGGAGAAGTCTGGCAGCAAGATTCTAGCAGGAGTCAGGAGGCAAACAGGCCTTGATGTGGCCCAGAAGAGTCAAGAACTGAGGGCCAACCCAGGACAGGGGCAGGACCGAACCCACTGAGACATAAGAACATAAGCAGGTCAGAACAAGGTCACCATAACCGGAGTAAAGGGCGCAATGTGAACATAGAGGGTTGCATTAGATGTTCCACATAGGTGGAAATGTGAAGTATGACAGACAGAATATAGTGTCTGGCCAAGGGCCTTGCAGCGAGGTCTCGTGGTAGAACGCTGGATGCCACAAGTGCAGATTTAGCCATAGTAGCCATGTCTCACACGAGAACGAAGAACGGGTGGAGATTACTTCCTGAACTGATCACCTCAAGGTCTTAGCTGGACTCACAGAGTTATGGACTGATCTGGATGGCTACTGGGTACGCAGGTAGCCGTAGGAGAGTAACCTTATCCCTTGGCCTGACCGCGACCAGACGTAGCGGAATCTGGTTGGTGTGAGTGAGGGTGAAGGTACAGGGTTGTAGGGTGGGAACCCGAGAACAACTGAGAAGGGTTCATGAGACGCTTAACAGCAGCAATATAGAGGGCCAAGCTGAGCAGAACGGAGGGCCTATGGTATGCTAGCTATAGAACTGGGTAGTGCACGAGCACACATTTTCAGCTGAATTAGGTACCAAGGACCAGGTTCTCGCAGAAGAGAGGCTTCAGGACATACGAGCCCAAGAGAGGCAAGGTGGCATGAGGCAGTGCTATTGAGTTGGTCCTTGTAAGGCCCGCGGTAGCATGAGAGCTCATGGGGAGGGTTCGCTTGGCCTATAATCTAACAGGGTTTTGCATCGAGGGCCTTCACGAGTGCGTGAGGAAGGGAGAGGAAGGATCAGGGATAGCGCCAGCTATTGCTTGATTGCCCAAATGCAGACCAATAGGTTCATAGAAGTGCCGTGTAAGGTCACAGTCTCAAGCACCTATAGTATTTCCAGGAGGGATAGCGCTACCGCTCTGCTGCGCCAGTATGGATGCCAGGGAAGCTACTGAATACAGGGATATCCCGAAAAACACGGATGCCTGAGAAGGTTCATTTCCTACCAGCAGGGAAGTGAATCCACCACAGGGTGGCAACTGCAGTATTTCAAGGGTACCCTGGGGTTACAGGACTGAACAAAGTATTGTCCCCAGCCAGAAAGTTGGAAGGCGATTTGAGGGAGTACAATCCCTACATTCCTGTATATCGCAGGAAGTAGGCTCCAGCTTGTTTCCCTCTGTCTATCACACCAAAGGACGGGCAGTGCATGTCAGTGGTTCCTCAAGAATTGAGGAGGAACAGCAGTACTATTGGGTGCCACCAACGCACATGGGGGTGACCCCATGGTGGAGTTATAGGTCTGCAAGCAGAAGTAGTGAGAAGGCCCCAAGAACCAAGGGGCGGGGTGGGGGGGAAGGGGGAGGGCATACCCTGCCAGGGTACATGACCGAAAGGCAGAAAAGGCAGCTACAAGTCACTTGGGAAGGATCCCATCTGCCTACATGTGGTCTCCTGCCCAGTTATGGTGGGCTGGTGATGTGGAGGAGGGTGCTGATGAGAGAAGGCCTGATAGGGTGTCCCAGCGCTGTTCCCTTTACATGGAGATGAAACTAAGTGTCCTCTCCCAGGCCTATCTGGGGGTTCGAGGAAGGTACACCCGGCCCCTGCTTCATGAGCAAGGGGCGTAAGGAGAGTTAACCACTGCATTTGTGAGGTAGGCTTAGGACGAGTGTTCCTAGGGTAGGAACCCTGGTCACCACTGAGAGCACCACAAGGTAAGGGTGTGTGGAGCCGTAGTTCCCATGAGGGAGGGAAGTGTAGATTGGGGTGGGCCGTTTGCCTTGGCCCTCCTTTGAGGCTAAGATCCACCCTGGCTAAGCGGATGTGTCCCCCTCAATGAGTTGAAGGTAGTTCTCGTTGATTTGGGGGTCGGGGTCACAAAGGCTGGTACGCGTTGTGCCGACGGTATGTGACCAGAGGTATCCCCCTCCCCTTTATGCAGACTTGGGAATGCTTACCTGAGGGAGGCATCAGGGTCACAGGCACAGTCCTGTGTCCAGGTAGGCGTCAAATATGCACGTCTCAGAGCCTCTGCAGCAGTGCTGGGGCTACTACGAGACGCACCTCTTGTCCCAGGCAAGAGTGTTGGCATGGAAGACACGGGGTTGAAAGGATGTCCGGGAAAGGAGAGGCGGGGACAGGGGGAAAAGGGTTGGTTCTCCATGTGTGTTCGAAGTAGCCGCTGCTTAGGGTGTGTGGGGGCTGGACCATGGTATCCGGGTACCGTCAGTGCAGGCAGGGGTGTCTTTATGTTGTCAGGGCAATGTCACCCAAGTTCAGAGGTCTGCGGATGCAGAAGCAAATAGGAAGAGGGAAGGGAGGGATGGTTCCCACCGAATCCCATTCCCTTTTCGAGGGGAAAAGGTTGTGTCGACCATCTACGGTGATGATGCCCTGATGCCTCTATCCCCGAGGTTCGAAAGCGGAGTGGTGGTGAGCTGACGGGCCCCTCCCTGCGGAAGAAGGGGCAAGGACCCAGCCTTTGCAGTGGGTGGTGCAGTGGAAAGAAGTTCCCCTGTGGTCCCACTATGGGAGAAATGGGTGGGAAGTTGGGGGGGGGGCTAAGTTGGAGGGGGGGGGCCGTGGGGGAGCAGGCCAAAGTATTTGGCCTTTCCCCAGGGATCTCGAGCGGTGCCCACCACCAATAGGGTTTCAGGGGGAAACAAAGTGTACCCCTTGAAGGGCAGGTTGAGGACTGCCTGTTGTGCATTAGGGGGCACTCTAGCCTCCCTAAGCCATGCCACCCTGTGGATGGTTACCGCTGAGGCCACAGTGCAAGCGGCTGTGTCCACCGCATCACGTGCTGAAAGGAGGAGATCTTGAGAGATTACGTTGCCTTCCTCCAGAAAGGCATCATACTCCTCTCTAGTCTCAGGTGGGAGCAAGCTTCTAAATTTTGCGAGTGATTCCCACACATCCAGCTAGTACCTGCTAGTTATAGCTTGGTTGTTTGCCACTCGCAGTTGGAAGGCCGATGAGGAGTAGACCTTACGGCCTAACAGGGCCAGTTCCCTGGCTTCCCTGGAGGATGGGAGGGGGTCACTGGGGGGCTCCCCATGGCCCATTGCCATCTGGACCACATCCCTCGGGGGAACTGGGTGGCCCACGAGAGAGGGAAAGTCCAACTCGGACACCTGATATTTCACACTCGCTGTGTCTGACACCAGGGAAATGGAACTTGGGCTGTGCCACCGGGAGCGTGCAAGGTCCCATACGCTCAGGTGGTGTGGAACTGTTAAGGGTTCTGTTGAAGTAAAGGCCTGGCCCAAAGAGGGTATCGGGGGAGGAGGCTCAAGGGCTGCATCTCTATGCCTCAATGGGCCATAGCCCAGGGCAACAAATCAAAATGCGCCAACAGGTTTCCTGTGTAAGACCCTGCTGCTGGGGTGAGGGCAGTACCAGGAGCTCACCATGGTGGGGAGGGAGTTCCTTGAGGGGACCATTCCTGTGGCCTGAAACAGAAGGGCGATGGGACCAATGTGTGGCACTGAGGTTGTCTGGAGCCCCTGGAAGGTCCTTCCTCCGGGCTGGAAGTAGGAGAAGGGGACCGAGACTCCTGGGGCGGTACTGGCGACGACAGGGTAGTGTCAGCCCCCACTGGAGTGGAAGACGGGGGACAGCGTGGCAAGGGTGAATGCCCCAGGTGGCTCCAGGCCTTTTATATGAAGGCCAGTTTGCCCCTTCTGGTTGGGAGTGGGGCAGGGGGTGTCGGGATAACAGGAGGGCTCGTGCAGCCTCCATCACTTCTGGGGTGGACGGCACGAGGAGCGACTCCATGTGGCTCCATGGCAAGTCCTCACCTGGGAGGGAGGACTGCCTGGGTGGGAGGACTCCCACTCCTGTGGCACTGGGCTATGGTGGACCTGCGGTGCCAAGGGTGAAATTGGCCAGTGCCGGGGTGAACTCGGCACCAGCGAGGCTGGACTGTACTCAGCCATCGGTGCCGGAGATGATATGGAGCAGTGCTGGGGCGAGCCCAGTACCGGTGGTGCCAGGCTGCCTGAGGGCGATCTCAAGCGGTGCCAGGGTGCCATGTTGGGGTGCTGGAGTCAGCACCGAGGTTGTGCGGTGCTGCATAGGCACCGGTGCTGAGCTGGGTCTCGGTGCCGGGCGAGGACCCGAAGCCTTGGGTGAAGGGTGCCAGGCCTCGTCAGAGGCTCAGGCATGGCGCTGCTGTTCCCTCTCCTTGATGGTTCTAGGTTTGGAGAGACAGATGGAACAGGCCAAGACCATGTGGTCTTTGCCCAGGCACCTAAGGAACTTCCCGTGAGGGTCGTCCCCAGGGAAGGCCTTGCCGCACTTGGTGCAGGGTTTGAACCCTGGTATGGTCGTCGAGATGTTCTGGCCCGACAATGGAGAACTCTTGTGGTGCAATTAAATCCACGAAGAGATGCACCCAGCCGGGCAGTAAGCTGTAGAAAAAGGATAGGCTGCTTGCGGTTCGCACGGAGCAGACATTCCAAATCCGACGCGCAAGGTGGAAGAAATGAAACTGAGGAGGGGTCGGCAGGCAGCTGTATATATAGCCATGGGGTGGCGCAAGGGGCAGAGGCCGCCTGCCTGCTTCTGTTAGGCTAGGACAAGTTTTTTCCGACCAATCCAGCGCTGCAGCACGGAGACACCTGTTACTGAATGCATCCGAGCAGCGCTCGAGGAAGAGTATTATTTACCCCTTCACATAACGCAAGAACCAGGGGTCACCCAATGGAATTAGACAGAAGGTTTAAAACAAATGAAAGGAAGTATTTCTTCCCAGACTGAGTAGTCAGCCTGTGGAACTCACTGCCAGGGGATGTTGATGAAGATCAAAATTATAATTGTGTTAGAAAAGATATGAGGTGAGTTCTTGGAGGACATGGTCGATCAGTGGCTATTAGCCAGGAGGGTCAGAGCTGCAACCCCATGCTCTATGTATCCCTAAACGTCAAGTACCAGAAACTGTGAGTGGACAACAGGAGATTGATCATTCAACAACTACCCTGTTCTGTTCATTCCTTGTGAAGCACCTGGCACCAGCCTCAGCTGGAAGAAAAGGAAGGATACTGAGCGAGACTACTGGGCTGACACTGAATGGCCATTCTCATGACTAGGAGCTAAGCCCTTGGCTGGGCTGATCCTAGCTTGTTTCGTAGGACCTGCCAGCCTCCAAATTCTCTCTCCCCGTAATGTTGGTTGTCCTCCTGCAGCTCAGCCTGACACCTGTTTAATTCTGAGCACCTGTGTCTGAAAAACAGGAATCCCAAACCCAAACCAGAGGGACAAGGCTGATGGAGGCAGGCGGTGGAGTGTGGGGAAAGGGGGAGGGGGAGAGATATTGAACAGGAGGAGACTCAATGTGGTGTTGCAGGTTGGAGAAGTCCTATTACTACACAGTCGGGGGAAGGGACCACTAGAATGAATTGGACACTCATGGACCAGCTGGCCTAAAACCTACCTGTCCAAGGATTAGCTGAGCCCAGGACCTGTTCAAGGCTGAGAACAGGGAGTTCGTGTGGACTTTAGGGGCAGCAGGTAAACTTTGTGTCCTTGTGTTTCTTTGATTTTTTTTTCCTCCTTCAGTTTACAGGGACTGGGCCTGAGTGGTGCCTTGAGATCAGCTGACCCCAGTTAGGAGTCTGGCTTCCCTACTCAGGGGGCTATAAATGCAGCTCTTCAAGCTGGCAGTAGTACAGGAGGCAGCTAACAGGGCTGAGGGTTTGAGTGGGAGTCTGGAGGGAAGTTTTGGAAGAGTGTGTGATGGGCAGGGGTGTTGTGGCCATAGAGCTGGAAGGGTTGCAGCCCCTCCACTTCTGTGGCCCAGCCCTGGCAGGATCTGGAGCTGGACTGGACCTGCTGGGGCTGCCTGCTGCTGGTCAGCAGTGACAGGAGTCAGATCAGGCCCCTGGCACCAGATCGGCCCAGGAGTAGGGCCGTGCCTGGGGCCCAGCACTTTTTTCAGGGGAGCAATGCCCCTGGTGGTGCAGAAGACAGAGAGGTGTTTTGGTATTGTTGGGTGTTTTGGGGTGGTTTTTGTCTCACCAACAGGAAATAGGGAGAAAACCTATGGCAGATAGAAAGGAAACAGTGGTAGTTGCTCAAGCAGTGGAAGAGACGATGAAGATGACAGGCTGTGGGAGCTGCGGGATGTGTGTGATCTTGGAGGAGGGGGTTGTCACAGGGTGTACATCTGCGCACCCTGGACTATGGTCTATATGATTTTTCTGTTCATTTATATGCTGGGATTGTATGTTTGTATGCCAGTTATACCATACAAGGTTTCTTTATGGATGTTCATAACCTGTTCTACATGATTACCATTATGATATGTTTCTTGTAGCCTGAGGCACGTGTACAGATGTGTGACATGACTCAGGGGGGTGGGAGACAGACAGCTCTATCACAGCAAGCAAGTTTCTGGAAAAGGCAACAAAGATATGCTAACTGCATTCCCAGGCTCAGAGTGGACAAGAGACATCACCTCTGCCCAGAAAGGGAGGGGTTGGGGGAGTTCTGGAACAAAGGGAGACCCCTGGGGGGATCTGGGACCTTTTGCTAGAGAATCTCCATCTGGAGACAACTTCAAACAAGATCTGGGCCCTGCCTGGCCTCAGGCAGAGACTGGCTGTGCAAACATCTGACAGCCAAACACCTTGATCATAAACTTGTACTATGAGGTCAGTTTAGGTAGAGATATTAGGATATTATCCGTGTTTTACCTGTTATTTCCTTGTGGTCACTGCTGACTCATAACTTAGAATTATAGTCTGATCAATGTACTTCTAGTTGTTTTAGCTAAAGCTGTGAGGTCTTTAGAGGGTGGGAGTGAAGAAGGCTGGGCATGATCCATTTCTTTGTTAAATGGAAGGATTTGAGTGTATGGTGATTGGGAGTGGGTCCCAGTCTCTGTAGAGAGTGGATTTCTAGGGTGGTATCTAGGGCTGGAGGTGCTTGCTTGGGGAACGTCCCTCAAGTAGTCAGAGGGAATACACCCAGTGCTTCGGATTGATGGCAGGCAAGAGACTGGACTGGACAGATTCAGGAGTGAGTGGTCACTTGGCAAAGCGGCATGAATCAGGTTTCAGGAGTGGGAATTGGGGGGCTCACAGCAGCACACCGGACCAGATCTGGGGTACAACCTGTCAACAGGTACTTCAAAAGAGATTGGCATATATGAAGTGCCACCTCATAGAATTGATGAAAGAGAAAATTTGAGTATTAGAAATGCAAGTGGAAAATCTGGTTGAGTTTAGAAGAGGGTTTGAGCAGCTGATAAGAGTAGAGAAATGAGGAGGCTGAAGTGAAAAACTCAAATGTGCAGACTGAAGTTGGAACGACCAACTCTGAGGGGAGAATGCTGGGAGAGGACAGTGGCCAGTGGAAACATGTGACTGAGAAGCTGGCAGAGGAAAAGGCAGGCTAATAAATGAGAAATAGCACTCAGAACAGCTTTGCGGGGTTGGAAAATGAAGAAGCAGCAGCACAGCAGGCAGTTACTGAAGGTGGGAGGATGAGGAAGAAGAGAAGACCCAGCTAGTCCTGTACAAAGAGGGTATGAGCAAATGGGATACCACCAAATAAAAGTCGTAGGAGGTTACAGGAGTGATTGCAGAGGATTGCAAAGGAGAATTGTAGAAGAGATGACTTGTGGCCAGAAATAAGTGGGGATAGGCTGGAGAATCACACTGTTTCCAGGAAAAGGCAGGTCTATGTGACTGGGGACTCCCTGCTGAAAAGGATGGACAGCCTGTAACCAGAGCTGATCCAGAGTACAGAAAGGTGTGCTGCCTGCCTGGCACTTGCATATGGGCTTTGATCAGAGGCTGAAGAGGATCCCAATGAGAGCAGGGAAAACTTTTCTGATTGTTCTTCATAGGGGTACAAATGTAGAAAAGGATCTGGGGGTCATAGTGGATGGGAAGCTGGGTATCAGTCAACAGTGTGCTCTTGTTGCCAAAAAGGCCAGTGGCATGCTGGGCTGCATCAGTAGAAGTATTGCCAGCAGATCAATGGATGTGATTATTCCCCTCATTATGGCACTGGTGAGGCCACATCTGGACTATAGTGTCCAGTTTTGGGCACCCCACTACCAAAAGGACGTGGAGAAATTAGGAAGAGTCCAGTGGAGGGCAACAAAAATGGTCAACGGGCTTGAGCACAAGACTTATGAAGAGAGACTGGAGGAACTAGGTTTATTTAGCCTGCAGAAGAGAAGACTGAGTGGGGATTCGATAGCAACCTTCAAGTACTTGAAGGGGTGCTCCAAGTAGGAGGGAGCTTGGCTGTTCTCAGTAGTAACAGAGGACAGAACAAGGAGCAATGGTTTCAAGTTACAGCTGGGAATGTCGCGATTGGATATTAGGAAAAGTGAGTGTTACTCACCCTTGCGCAATAGCCAAGGTTCTTTGAGATCATAGAATCATAGAATCATAGGGTTGGAAGGGACCCCACGAGGTCATCTAGTCCAACCCCCTTCCAAAAAAAGCAGGACCACTCCCATTAGATCATCCCAGTCAGTGTTTTGTCCAGCTGGGACTTGAACACCTCCAGAGATGGAGATTCCACCACCTCCCTAGGCAGATGCGTGTCTGTGACATGCTCCACCGTAGGTGTTCATCGCTCCCTGCGTGCCAGATCGGAGACTTCAGAGAAGTGCCGGTGGAGGGGGAGGCGTGCACCATAGGAGGCTCACGGCATCTTCCCGCCGTTTGTGGGTCATGCGCATCTCCCCCTCTTGCCTTCAGTTCCTTCCCTACCACGGAGTAAATATTGCATAGGAAGGAAAAAAAAGTACTCTGAAGTAGACGGGAGGAGGGCGGGTGGTGGAGCATGTCGGGGACATGCATCTCAAAGAACCTTGGCTTCTGCACAAGGGTGAGTAACACTCACTTCTTTGAGCAGTGTCCCCGACTGCTCCACCGTAGGTGATAGTGGGGGCAGATTGTATGGTGTGGATCATACTTATATTTTTTAATCTTTCCTGGGAGAGAAAGGTCCTTGCAGACACAGTCTAACCTGGTGTCATGGTTGCAGCTGCTGTCCACGCAAATCAGGCATGTTCAGTGGGACCTGAGCCAGCTTTCTGCACTTAGCCTTCCTGTCGCGTCTGCGCTCTCTCCTGGAGCTGGAGGGGTGGCTTTCCTTGACAGGGGACGAAGCACCTGAGGGCCTTTAGCCTCATTGGTGCTGCCCTCCAAGTGGCTAGGTTTTGATTTCTTTGTGGCCACTGGTGAAGGCTCAGAAGAATGTCTCGTTTGGTGAGCTCCTGTATCTGCTGGAGAACAACCAGGTTCCGATGCTGGTCTAAGGGAGCCCTGTATCAGGAGGAGCTTTAGCTTCATTTCCTGATCCTTTCTGGTTCTGGAAGTGAGCTTTTTACAGTCTGGGCACTTCTGAGGGATGTGACTCTCGCCCAGGCATTTTATACATGTAACACCCACATGGCCAGATTGAGTCTCCCTTGCAGACGGCTCTGGCCAGAAAAAGGATGTGCATGGGAACACAGCAAGGAGAGCCTCTTTGCCCCAGGGGCACCTGTTCCAAACCCCCAGAGTGACCATACACATACTGGGGTAGCACAGGGATTATGGCAATAGGGAAGGTTTATTTACAAAGGTGCAAAGGGGAAACCAACAGGGGAGATGGGGCAGCAGTAACTCAGAGTAACAGCTAACACAGGGCCCTCCAAGGCCCAACAATGCAGCAGGCTGGAGGCAGACGTCAGCTCTGCTTCTGCACCATGAGTTCAGGAGTCCCAGCACAGTTCCAGTCCAGAGTTCAGTTCAGCAACTCCTAGTCTTCGGCGCCAGCACTTTCCCAGCAAAAGAAAATCCTCTCATGCCTCTTCTGCCGCTTTCTGTGAACCCAGAGCAACACCCTCCCCACTTAACTAACTACAACCTCCCCCCTGAGTCGCAGGTCCTGTACTCATGGCCCCACAGCTCCAGATGGCCAGTCACTGGATACTGCTCTGTCCTTGGGCGACTCTCCTCAGCACAGTGTCCTTCTGTGGGTGCTGGCCTGGCATCCCAGGTCAGCTGCTCTATCTTCCCTGGCTTCAGGCAGGGCCTCTCTCTCTGCTTCCTCTCCAGGCCTCTGGCTGCAGCTCCAGCCCCCATCCTCAGCTCCACAAACCCTCTCCCACAGGGCAAAGATTTAAAGGGACTACGCTCCTTAAAACCCCGGGGGGGTTACACTCCCCCCCCCCCCCCGAAAAGAAAAGGATCCTTGGTGTCCCCAACAAGGAGGGCAGTTTCAGTCCATGGATTCCCAGCAGGAGACCCAGGGCCCCCACTGGTCAGCAGTATTGCAATCATCCAACTCATAGGACACTGGGGGGAGGGGGGGGGACATGTGTCCTGTGAGGCAACTCACCCCCCAGAGTACTCCAGAGATTTTTACTTCACTGGGTTCTCCCAACCAATCATATGTCAGCACACATCTGGGCTTCCCTTCCCTGGAGGAATGTCTAAGTTGGCTGCCAGGCATCGACTGCTGTGGCACTATTGAACATGGGGGCATGGTGACAGATCCTTGAGGTGTAAAAGCAGGGGCATCAGGATCTAAAGTGGCTGTATGGGGTACAGGGTTCTCCTCCTCATCAGGCCCTTGGTGGGTCTCCAGAGATTCGGCCAGTGAACCCTCTGGGACACCTACTGTGGGTTCTTCCCCTTCCCCATCTCTT
Source organism: Podocnemis expansa (assembly GCA_007922195.1). Taxonomy (NCBI): domain Eukaryota; kingdom Metazoa; phylum Chordata; order Testudines; family Podocnemididae; genus Podocnemis; species Podocnemis expansa. The sequence continues at coordinate 308,784 of ML682267.1, forward strand.
TGTGCAATGTTGGAAAGATCTGGTGTGGTTGAAACTTCTCCAAAAGGACATTGGCTGAACACTAGTTCTTCCTCACTCTCTGAGGAGCCAGGTGTTTGCAAAGTCCTATTACAGCTGCGTTTCTGGGATCGTGTCCGACTTGCAGGAGCAGGGGGCCCAGAAACTGTGGAAACATCCTCATCCTTACTCTCTGAGGAGCTGGGTGTTTGCAAGGTCCTGTTATATCTCCGTTGCTGGAATCATGTCCGACTGGCAGGACCAGGGATCTCAGAGACTGTGGGATCATCCTCATTGGGAAACAATACCTGTCCAACAGGTAACAGCTGATTCTGTTGTAGAGTTTTACTGGGGCCACGACTGCCCTCCAGGCATATCCGATACACTGGTAGATCTCCCAGTTTCTCCTCAATCACATATGGGTGTGACTCCCAACGATCAGCAATTTTGTGCTTTCCCTCTAATCCCAGATTTCGGGCCAGCACTTGATCACCAATCTGAAGTTCCTGTTGCCTCACTCGCTGATCATATCACAATTTGTTCCTTTGATTCTGTTGGCCAGAAGCTTGTATTGCTATCCGATATGCCTCCTTCAATTGGTCTTTTACGCGAGCCTCATACTCCAAGTATGTTTTAGGGAGTGCCCATCGGAAGACACTCCAAAACAGAGGTCAACTGGCAGCCGTGCCTCTCAACCAAACAGCAACATGTATGGTGTGTAGCCAGTTGCCTCATGCTGAGTGCAGTTATAGGCATGTACCAAGTGCTCCACGTGCTGGCTCCAGGATTTTTTCTGGTGAGGCTCTAGGTTTCCCAGCATGTTGAGCAGCGTGCGGTTGAATTGTTCGGGCAGTGGATCCCCTTGTGGATGATAAGGGGTGGTGTGTGATTTTTTTGATCCCCATGATTGTGCAAAGTTCTTTTATTAATCAACTCTCAAAATCCCTTCCCTGGTCTGGGTGTAGTCTCGCAGGCAACCCACAGTGAACAAAGAACTTATCCCACAGGATCTTGGCAACTGTGGAAGCTTTTTGTTTTTTTGTGGGATAAGCCTGAGCTTAACGAGTAAAATGGTCGGTTACCACCAGGATGTTTGCCGTACCCCGGCGATCAGGCTCTAATGACAGAAAGTCCAGACAGACAAGCTCCATGGGTGCTGAACTTGTGATATTGACAAGAGGGGCTGTCTTCTTTGGGAAAGTCTTTCGTCGGATGCATTGGGTACAAGTGTGTACACAGTGGGCAATGTCGCGCCCCATCCTGGGCCAATAGAACCTTGCCTTAACTAAGGCCTCTAATCATTCTACGCCCAGGTGACCCATTCAATCATGGCAGGCCTTCAGTACACCTTGCCAATACTTTTGTGGTAGTACCATCTGCTTTGGGTGAGGTCTCGGGGAATGCTTCTTCCCTCGATAGAGTCGCCTACCTTGAACCAATAAGCCATCCTATTCTTTCAGCAAGAGGACCTCCTCTGGATGATTCGCCGAATACTCTTGGGATCCTTTCCCCTTTCCAAACCGTAAAGGACATCTTTCATTTGTGGATCAGCTCTCTGGGCATGTTCCACCTCCTGATCCTTTAGTCTGGGGAACTGAGGATCCTGTACTCTACTGAAACTTGAGTAGGCTATGGGTATGGCTTGTGGGGGCACCCCCAAGCAGTCAATTGCTCATTCCCCATTAGGCGTGGAGTGTTCCTCCACAACAGATACTCATTGGCCTAAAGCTCTCAATTCAGGGGTACCCACATTCGTCCAATTATTGGGTGACAAGTCTTTAATGTGAGGCTGACGAGACAAGGCATCTGCATCTATGTTTGTTCGACCAGGACGATACTAAAGGGTGAAATCATAAGCAGAGAGTGCCGCTAACCACCGATGTCCTGCTACAGATAATTTTGCTGTTGTCTTGATATATGTCAAAGGGTTATCATCAGTCTTTACAATAAACTTTGCTCCATACAGGTAATCATGAAACCTCTCTGTCACAGCCCATTTTAACGCGAGGAACTCCACTTGATGAGCAGGGTAGTTTCTCTCTGATGGTGTGAGGCCTCGACTTGCAAAAGCTACAGGTCGAAGTTTGCCTTCACGCTGTTGATAAAGGACAGCTCCTAAACCAGTGTAGCTTGCATCAACATGGAGCTCATATGGGCTGAGTGGGATCAGCATACACCAAAACAGGTGCTTGAGTAAGCTGTTGAATGATGTTATGGAAAGCTGCTTCACATTCAGAAGTCCAGCGCTATCCGAACGGTGTGCTCACATTGAAGTATCGATGCCGGGGTGGTCTGCCCTTTTTTCTTTGGGGGGGGAGGGTATCCCTTTGTGAGTTCTGTGAGGGCATGCACAATATGGGAATAATTTTTTATGAACCTGTGATAATAGCCTCAGAATCCCAGAAATGATTGTAATTCCTTGAGAGTTGTAGGCCTTGGCCAGGTGGTAAATGCTTTTATCTTCTCTGGGTCTGTCGCTATACCATCTGAAGATACAATGTGTCCTACATATCGTACAGATGTCTGGCAGAAGATGCACTTGTCGAAGGATAACTTGAGACCAGCCTCTTCCAACCGATCCAGGACCTTGCACACCCGTGTTTCATGTTCTTCTAAAGTGCGCCTGAAGACCACAATGTCATCCAGATACACCAGGCACTTTAACAGGTGCATATCCCCTACAACTTGTTCCATGAGTCACTGAAATGTGGCTGGAGCCCCAGATACTCTTTGTGGCATATGATTAAAGTGGTAAAACCCCAAGGGGCAGATGAATGCCATCTTCTCTCGGTCCTCTGGTGCCATGGGTACCCTTGATAGTATCCACTGCGGAGAGCAAGTACAGAGAACCAGCGACTGCCATTCAGGCTATCCAAAGCATCATCCACCCGGGGCGTTGTGTACTGGTCAGGAATCGTTTGCCTGTTCAGAGTGCAATAATCAACACACATGCGCACCTTGCCACTTTTCTTTCATACTACAACAATTGGCGATGCATATGGGCTTCTGGATTCCTCAATAATGCCTGCTTGGGCCAGTTCCTGAAGGTGCTTCCTCACATCTTCAGTATCCACAGGGGCTAATCGTCTTGATCTCTCTCGAAAAGGCTGACCATCCTGCATTCGGATATGGTGTTCCACACCCTGAGCACACCCAACATCCCACTCATGCATAGAGAAAACAGCCTTGCTTTTGATGAACTCCCCACAGAGCCGTTCCTTCCACTTGACAGGAAGGGGGGAATCCCCAAACTGGAAACTATCCTTCCCAAAAGGCTTAGCCTTGGTCTCCTCTTGGGATGTAGGGCATCCCACTCGCTGGTATGCAGCTTTACATAAAGCATGCATTGGTAGCTCCTGCAGATAGTTATTCCCCACCATCTCTCAACACTTATGTGCTAATCTTTGAAACAGGTTTGCATTTGTCCCTAGGATTAAAGGTGCATATTCTCTTCCCTTTGGATCTGGGCAGATCGATGCCAATGCTTCTATTTCCTGGGCTGTCCCGGCAACATCCTTTGGAAATTGGACCTTTAACAGGATATACCCCAGATAAGGGCATGAGTTACCACCAATTCCCCAGACTGTTAAGCCGGACAGGGAATGCAGGGGCAAATGCTGCAGGTGTTCTCGATAGTAAGATTCATAAAGTATGGTGACCTGTGATCCACTATCCAGCAATGCCTCACACAAACATCCCTCTATATGGATGGCTACGACAGCTTGGGGCCCTGTTAGCCCATCAGGGTAACTATGATCTGTGTTCTTTTTGGGGGAGCCTTGGAATTTTAGGGTCTTGGATCGCTCCTTCTCCAAGCCCCGTTGGCGTTTCCCTGAAACCTCCTACGGCTTTCCTGCAGTCTCCAAGATATCCTTGCATGGTCTGTCCTGTTCTGGCACTCCAATGCATAGTGTCCATCTCTCCCACAGTTATAACCAAACCCCTTTTTTTGGGCTATCACCCCTCTGGTTATTTTTCCTTCTTCCCGATGGTGCACCATAAGCCTTCAGCATGGCCACTTCTTGGGTCAAATCTCTCAGGGCTGCTGCTACTGATGGGACTTCCTCTGTTACTCCACGCACTGTGGTGGTGTAACTCCCTATCTTCTTTGGCGGTGCCACTGTATCTGCCTGCATAAATTGCTCCTCTTCTTCACATATCTCTCGAATGAGATTGTGGAATGGAGGTGGGTTTTGGATCCGCTCCCTCAGCTCTAGTCGCCACAGCATCAACCCATCTTGTTGGGTTCCCCGAAGGATCTGATCTAACCTGGCAGAATCAATACATTTAGTGAGAATTCCTCCCTTTTGCACTACCTGCTGCAGTAAGTCCTCCAGCCTCCTGATGAAATCTGACAACCTCTCATGAGACCCTTGATAGGTGTGACGAAACCGATAATACAGGTCTTTGCTGCTATCCGTCATGCCGTAGACACTCAAGAGCAGCTAAATAGTCGTGCACTGTGGTAGCTGGTTGGGAGTCTTTCAGGGTTCGGACAATCTGCATAGCAGGTCCCCTCAGATTCTCAAGCACCTGTTTCCGCTTTTCAGCATCAGAGCATTGCCACTCTTGGACAAGGGGCACTGAAAATTCCCTCCAGGTCTCATAATCATCTTCCCCTGAAGGTACAGGTGTGACTCCAGAGAAACAAGGTAACCGCTTGTATGGTGCATTTTCAGGTACTGGCTTCAACACATCTCTGAGGGCATTCCCCAACTCTTTTGCCCACTCCACTGGGTTGGGTGCTGCAGGTGTTGGAGTCCCTCCTAATGCCAATATTAATTCCTCTCGTGTCCGCTTCTCATTTGCCATCAGACTCTGTAGCTTCTGAGCTAATGAGTCCACCTCCAGTAACAAAGGTGCGCTAGCAGAGGGCTGTCTTGGCCCCAAAATTGTCCAGGGGGTACCTCCCACTTGCACTTCTTTGGGTACTTTATCCGGCTCTGCTTCTTTGGAATGAGTACATAGTGCTATCATGCCCTTCAATTCACAACTGTAAATACGAGTGTGGACCTTCACTCTCCCCAGTATTCATACTGCATCTAGGCTCTCCTCAATTTCATTGTGTTCCATCTCTTCTGGGAACCCTGCCGCCAGCACAGCCTGGGCTACTGAGATCTGTGCCCCTTGGCAAAGGTCTTCTAGTAATTCTCTCTCCATTCCCCTTTTTTTTTTCAGTAGGTGGTCTCTTTTCACTCTGAAGGAGCACCCAGGGTGTGTGACATAGAGGTTTGTGTCTGCAAGAGTTCTCCGTACGTATAACACCCACGTGGCCAGATTGAGTCTGCCGTGCAGGCAGCTCCGACCAGAGAAAGGGTGTGCATGGGAACGCAGCAAAGAGAGCCCCTTTGCCCCAGGGGCACCTGTTCCAAACCCCCACAGTGACACCACACACATTGGATAGCGCAGGGATTATGGGAATGGGGAAGGTTTCTTTACAGAGGTGCAAAGGGGAAACCGACAGGGGAGATGGGGCAGCAGTGACACAGAGTAACAGCTAACACAGGGCCCTGCAAGGCCCAACAATTGAGCAGGCTGGAGGCAGACGTGAGCTCTGCGTCTGCACCATGAGGTCAGGAGTCCCAGCACAGTTCCAGTCCAGAGCTCAGTCCAGCAACTCCTAGTCTTCGGCGCCAGCATTTTCCCAGCAAAAGAAAATCCTCTGATGCCTCTTCTGCCGCTCTCTGCAAACCCAGAGCAACACCCTCCCCACTTAATTAACTACAACCTCCCCCCTGAGTCCCAGGTGCTGTACTCACGGCCCCGCAGCTCCAGATGGCCAGTCACTGGATCCCACTCTGTCCTTGGGCAACTCTCCCCAGTGCAGTGTCCTTCTGTGGGTGCTGGCCTGGCATCCCAGGTCAACAGCTGTGTCTCCCTTGGCTTCAGGCAGAGCCTCTCTCTCTGCTTCCTCTCCATGCCTCTGGCTGCAGCTCCAGCACCTCTCCTCAGCTCCACAAACCCTCTCCCACAGGGCAAAGATTTAAAGGAACCATGCTCCTTAAAACCCCAGGGGGGTTACATACTTAAATCATGCCCCTCAGAGGCAGGCATAGTGTCGTGACACGAAGAGCAACGCTTGAAGCCTGACAGGCTCGGCATTGTCAATTGTTGTGCGTCTTTTTCTTTTCTTCTTTTTTCTCTGCTTTTTTTTCTTTTTTTTTTGGGTTGTTGTTCTGTCTTATTCTTCTTCTGTCTTCTCCTGCTTTCTCTTTTTATTTTGTTCTGTTTATTTGTTTCTTGAGGGATAAAAAAACAGGCTTGGTTAAGCACTGCTATTTTTCCAGTCGTTGCCAGAGGCGGGCGGAAGGAACTGAGGGCGGGAGGGGGGAGATGTGCATGATCCATGAATGGCAGGAAGATGCCACGAGCCTCCTGCGGTGTGCGCCTCCCCATCCATGGGCACTGCTCTGAAGTCTCCGATCCGGCGTGCAGGGAGCAACGAACACCTACTGTGGAGTAGTCAGGGACAATGCTCGAAGAAGAAACTTTCTTACTAGGAGGCTTGTGAAGCATTGGAATGGGCTACCTGGGCAAGTGGTGGAATTTTAAAGCTTGGTTAGACAAAACCCTGGCTGGGATATCTTAGTGGAAATGGTCCTGCTTTTTCACAGGGGGTTGTACTAGATGACCTCATGAGGTCCCTTCCAACCCTATGATTCTATGATACCGTCTGGACTCTTAAGGAAATCAAGACTCAGGTGATCTTCAGTGGGATTCTGCCTGTCCCTAGGGGAGGCCAACAAAGGCGTGAGAAGATTCTGATAATCAATAGATGGCTTAGGGAGAGGTACTATAAGGAAGGCTTTAGGATGCATGGTCACTGGGAGGCATCCATGAACAGAGCTAGGATTGTTCTCTTGGGATGGACTTCACTTGAGCAGGGAGGGGAATAAACTGCTAGGGTGGAGGTTAGCATAACTGATTAAGAGAGCTTTAAACTAAGGATTTGGGGAAGAAGTATGGGAGATGCTCAAGTAATTTCCACACCTGATTTTAGCATTGAGAGGGAGGAAAATGAAATAAGAAAGGAAGGCGAGGAGCAGAATGGACATTAGAAGGAAGAATAGTTTAAATGACAATATAATAAGCTATGTTAGCAGAACAATTGTGCAGGCTGGGTAAGGAATATGAGTGAAGCCAAACAGCAAAAGTCAAAATGTTTGTACATCAGTGCGAAGAGACTGGATAACAAAATGGCAGAACTAGATCTACTGTAGAGGAAATGAAACCAGATATTACAGGGGTAACAGAAACATGGTGGAATAGTAGTCACACATGACTGGTGGACATGTACTGATGTCTATGTACCATTTAAGAAAGACAGAAATAAAGGCAAAGGTGGTGAAGGAGCATTGTATATCGATGGTGAGGTAGACTCTAAAGAAATTACAAGTGATGGAATTCATAAGGCACAGTCTGTCTGGGTAAAAATCATTTTGGAGATGAGTAAATACTACAAGAGTTTCTTCTGCAATAGTGCTTGGGGTGTGACCACTGGGATCTAATTTAGACATGGATAGAGACCTTTTTAGGGCCTTTCATGAAGCAAATACTATTGGGAACTATGTGAATATGGGAGACTTTAACTTCCCAGATATAGACTGGAGGACATATCCTAATAGTGATAACAGAGCCCAGATTTTCCTGGATGTGATAGCTGTGGAATTCCTTAAAGCAGATACTGAACCAACAAGAGTGGATGCCACCTTAAAATTGGTATTGGTGAGTAATGAGGGCCTCATACAGCAATGGGTTGGAGGGGGCAACCTTTATTAAGTGACCAGAAACTAATTCAGTTCAAATTAAATGGAAGGATAAACAAAAATCTGTGACTAGGGTCTACTTCAAATGGACTAACTTTAAAAAAATAAGGAAGTGGTTTGGACTGAAGAACTCTTGGATCTGAAAGTGGAGGAGGCTTGGAATCACTTCAGGTCAAAGTTGCAGGAACTATCTGAAGTCTGCATCCCAAGGAAAGAAAAAAAATTCATAGGTAAGAGTTGTAGACAGCTGGATGAGTAAGCATCTCAAACAGGTGATTAAAGACAAGCAAAAAGCCTATCAGGAGCGGAAGATGGGAGGGATCAGCTAGGACAGCTACCTCTTGGAGGTAAGAAAATAGAATCACAGAACTAGATGGGACCATGGAAGTCATCCATCCAGTCTCCTGCACTCATGGCAGGACCAAATACCATCTAAACCATCCCTGACAGGGTTTATCTACCTGCTGTTAAAAATTTCCCATGATAGAGATTCCACAACCTCCCTAGGCAACTTATTTCAGTGGGTAATCCCCCTGACAGGTAGGAATTTACTATACTAATTCAGTATGTGCGTGCGTGCGTGCGTGCGTGATGTGAAGTGTTGTGTGCACTTGTGCAGGGCAGACTCCCCTCCAGTGTTCTGGTAGCACTGCAGGCCCTGTGCATGCGCACGTTACCAGCTCCTGCTGTGCTGTTTGGGTGGGGGGGGGGGGGAGAAATTTGGGGGTTTTGGGGAGAAGCCCTGAGGGGCCAGGGTCCAAGTCCAGGGGTCCCTGTGTGCTGATTCTAGGGTGACAGCGGCAGCAACTCTGGCTTTGAGAGGTGACTGCGACTCTGTCTCCAAGCGGCAACTGCTAAGGGGACAGAGGGGCACGGCCTGGAGCTTAGTGGCCTCCCTGCCCCCAGGCATCACTAGATGCATTTGCTCCCCTTCGTCCCTGTGCCCACTACTGCCACAGTGGTAGTGCCCACCTCCAGCTGACAAGGCTGGAATCCCAGCTCTGAACTCCAGCCCCTCAGCAACCCCCACCCCAGCCCCCTGCCCGAGACTCAGCCCTGCCATGGGAGATGCCAGCAGCAAACGCAGCAAGGCACCCAGCTTGCTGCCCTGCTGCCCCTGTGGATTCTGGGGCTGAGTATGGCTGGGCTCTAGGCTGCACTGTGTGGGTGGGCAGGAGCAGAGCTGGGCCTGGTGGCTAGGCTGAGGCAGCCTGCCAGTTTGGGGCTGGGATTGCTGGCCTGTCAGGAAGGTTTAGCCACCACTCTTGGCTCTGATCTAGGGCAGGAACCTGATCCCTGCTGTGTAGAGGGACTTGCCCAGTCAGAGGAGCCATTCCTGCAGGCCTCGGACTGTACTGGGAGGGGTAGCTGACAGCTGACTTACAAGTATAACTGGCTTCTTGCAGGCAAGGTGGGGATAGGATAGCAGCTAAATCACCCACAATATCCCCTCTGTAGGCCAATCTCTAGCCCCTGACTACCTCTCTGTAGTGGGGTCTCTAAGCTGTGCACGTTTGTGGTATTCATCATTTTATTATTCAGTCATCTCCCCTTGTGTTACCTGGCCCCTTCAGAACTGTGACAGATTTGTGTGTCTCCCTCATGGCTTTTCCTAATCATTCAGGTGTTCAATTTAATGCAAATTCACACCTTATTTCTGCCCCCCCCAGCTGGATGAATAGTGGCATCAGCAAAGCAGCATTCAGGCAACATTCTTGAATCCTGGACCTTCCATAGATATGGCTAGCATGTAAGTTAGGTTCCCTTTCACTCCGTCATAGTTTAAGTCCGTAAAGAGAACAGCGAGGGACAACCACAGTGCAGCATGAATAGCAATGTAAAGGGTTTCACTTTAGGAAACCTTCCCAGCAGGCCTCATGATAGGGATGGTCCTTGTCATCTGCTGGCTGATCCAGTGGAGTCGCTGGCACCAGACATAGGGGATACGTGCCCCAAGTTCCAGCACCAGTGCCCCGAGTGCCTCACAGCAGCAGCAGCTCATCCGGCCCCAGGTCAAGCTGGGGATCCAGGGCAAAGCTGCCCACAGTGGCAGCTGTTTTAGCCAGCCTTGTCCCAGGCCGGGGATGCAGAGCTGGGCTGCTTCTGGCGACAGCAGGAGCCTGTTCTGGGCCCTGCCAAGGGCCCCAGGACCGGGCACAAAATTGGGCCCGGGGGTGGGGCCCCAGGTCTTCTTCTGAAGCAATGTCACTCCTTTTGTCATGAGGGAGAAGTCATTCTTCTATGTTGGAGGAAAAAACATAACTGCCCATGTGAATTGTCTTTCACTCTCCAGGGCTATGCCTGGTAAAGATGTTTCCATTATTGGTTTTTAGCAGCTATACTAGCTGTAACCCATCAAAAATGATGGGGAAGAATCAAAAAAGAATTTATGAAATTTTGTTTTGATTTTTCCTCTTCATTTTTGACAGGTTACACCTAATTTTTTTCCTAATCTCCAACCTAAACCTCCGTTTCTGTAATTTAAGCCTGTTGCTTCTTGTCTTATCATCAGTAGTTAGGGAGAATAATTTTTCTTCCCCCTCTTGGTAACAATCTTTTAGGTACATGAAAATTGTTACCATGTCCCCTCTTAGTCTTCTCTTTTCCAGACTAAACAAGCTCTAGTCTTTCAATCTTCCCTTGTAAATTGATTATTCCCAGGGGTTAAAGTAAGGGGGAAATGCCCTGGAGTGCTGTTCTGGCATCCCCTATTTTTAGGGAGCCAGTGTTCCAGGCCCCTAAAAATAGGGGAATGCCCCAGAACTCTGTATTTTGGGTCCCCCCCCCCAAAAGAGGGATGTGCCAGAATGCTGCGTTCCAATGGGTTCCCCCTAGGCCAGTGGAAGGGAGGGGCTGCAGGCTGGTGGCAGCCTAGCCACCCCTCCCTCCCTTCCTTCCCTGGAGTCTGTGGCGGCTCTGCCCCTTCCAGTGGGATTTGGGTGGCACGTGCGGCCCGTCCCCAGCCTTGGGCCTGGGCTCCTTCTTGCAGGCTGACTGGCTGGCCCATGCCACAGCCTCCTTCGCCCTGTCCAGCTTTTTGGCCCCCTCAGCCAGGTGGGGGGGGGGGGGGGGGGGGGGGTGGGGACAGGCGGGCAGCCAGTGGGGGAATCATGGGAACAGGGAGGGGGTGTGGGGAAGGGGCAGAAAGCGTCACGATGGTGAGCTGGGGAGGGTTTGAGAGGCTGAAGGGGGTGGCATGAAGATGGGGAGCTGGAGGGTGGGAAGTTAGGAGAGCTGGAATGGGGGGCAGGAAGTTGGGATTGAGGCTGAGAAGGACATGGGGAAAGGGGTCTGATGGGGTAAGTGTTTTGGGGGCAGTAGCTGGGGTTGGGAGGCAGTAGCTGGGGTGGAGGGTAGGTGTTGGGGGCAGTTGATGGGGGTCAGGCATTTAGGGGGCAGTAGCTGGGGGGGCAGGCATTTGGGGGGGCAGTAGCTGGGGTGCATGAATGGGGCCTGGACCTGTGTGAGGGGGGCCTGCCAATTTAGGAGGGTTCTAGGTTCCCCGAAATTATACTTTAACCCCTGACTATTCCAAACCTTCAGTCATTTTTATTTTTTTTTGGCTCTTCTCTGGACTTTCTCCAATTTGTCCACATCTCTCCTGAAATGAGGTGTCCAGAACTAGACACAGTCCTCTAGCTGAGCCCTAATCAGCATAGAATAGAGTGGAAGAATTACTTCTTGTGTCTTACTGTACAATCCTCCTGTTAATACATCCCAGAATGGTATTTGCTTTTTTTTTTTTTTTTTTCTTCAGTGGTATTACACTGTTCACTCATACTTGTCATCCACTATGACATACAGATCCCTTTCCACAGTACTCCTTCTTAGGTCATCATTGTCCATTTTGCACATGTGCAGCTTAAATGTCTTTCCTAAGTGGAGTAAATGTACAGTTAAAGTGAGAAAGGCTAAAGGCCAAGCAGAGTTGGACCTTGCAAAGGGAATTAAATCAATAGTAAAAGGTTGTAGCCACGTAAACAGGAAGAAAAGAAAGAGGAGGGACCGCTAAATACTGAGGATGGGGTTGAAGTTAGGGATGATCTAGGTATAGCTCAATATCTAAATAAAGATTTTGCCTCCATTCTTAATGAGGGTAATGAAGTTGAAGATAGTGGTGGTGGGGGCTAATGGGAATCAAGATCTGGAGGTGGAAATTACCATATATCTGTGGTAGAAACCAAATTCAAACTGCTTAATGGGATGAAATCAGGGGAGGAGGTCAGATAATCTCCAACTAAGAATATTAAGGGAACTGGCACATGAAACTGTAAATAAAACCAAAAGCATTTAATGACTCTGCAAACTCAGGGGTTGTGCCATGTGACCAGAGAATGGCTAACACAGTTCCTATTTTCAAGAAAGGCCCATCAGTTTGACCTCAGTCGTATGCAAAGTCTTGGGAGAAAGAAAAAAATAGAGAAAGTAGTTAAGAAAATCAAGGTTAACAGTAACTGGAATGAAATCCAACATGGCTTTATGGAAGGTAGATTGTACCAGATTTTCTTTTTTTGAGAAGATAACAGAATTTTTTTGGACAAAGGGAATGTGGCAGACCTAATTTACTTGGATTTCAATAAGGCTTTTCATAGAGTTCCACCTAGGGAATTGTTAATTAAATTTGAAAAAAATAGGCATTAATATGACAATAGGAAGGTGCCTAAAGAATTGGTTAAGTGGTGACCACAACGGGTCAAACTGAAGGTGAATTGTCAAGCTGGAGGGAGTTTACTAATGGAGTTCCTCAGGGATCAGTCTTGGGACTAACTTTATTTATCCTTTTTATAAGTGACCTTGACACAAAAAGTGGGAATGTGCTAATAAAGTTTGTGAATGACACCAAGCTGGGAAGTGTTGCTAATACAGAGAAGAAGTAGGCTATCCCTGCAAATAGTGTAGTGGCTAGCACCTCTGCTTACTGTGCAGAAGGTCCTGGGTTCAATTCCCAAGGGGTTGGACTTGATGATCTCATGAGGTCCCTTCCAGCCCTATGATTTGATTTGATCATACAGAAAGATCTGGATGACCTTGTAAACTTGAGTATTAGGAAGAAGATGAACTTTAATAGTGGAACATTCAAGGCCATGCATTTAGGGATTAAAAAGCATTTTTCCTATAAATTGGATGCATTAGTTGGAAGTGATGGAGGAGAAAGACCTGGGCATACCAGTTGATCACAGGATGACTGTACTGCTGTGAAAAAAGTAAATGTGGTCCTGGGATGCATAATATGAGGTCTTTCCAGCAGAGATAAAGATGTATTAGTAGCGTAATACAAGATACTACTGAGCCCTCATGTAGAATATGTGGAGTTCTGGTCCTCCATGCTTAACAGAGAGGAATTCGAACTGGAACATGTACAGAGAAGGGCTTTGAGGATCATCCGTTAAATGGAAAACCTATCTTTTGAGAGGAGACTGAAGAGCAGTAACCCCCTCCAGTGGCTATATCTGGAAATGCCACTGCATTCGCCCTAATTTCACCTGTTTTAGGTTTCCTGACATTTTTTTTTCCTTTGGGACGTTTGAAGGGCAACAAGTGGGTGGGGTCCTCAGAAAACAGGGGAAATTGCCTGCCGTAGACAAGGAAACTTGGCTTGTTTAGCCTAACTGAAAGAAAGTTGAGGGGAGATATGATTGTTCTCTATGAATATATCAGAGGGATAATTACTGGGGAGGGCAGAGGAATTATTTGAATACAGCGCCAATGCGGACACAAAGACAAACGGATAGTGTGGCAAACTGCCTGGTTCACTTAGCTGGCCTCACACTTCAGTTTCTCACTGAAGGTTAGGGCACCACCAATTACCCCACCTGCCCAATAATGGAAGGTTTCTCCAGTGGGGTCTGGTGGGCAGGGCTGTCCTTTGGGGGATGTAGGGCCCTGGGTGAATCGCCTTCTGTGGGGCCCCCATGCAATCCCCCCCACTGCATGGGGGGGGTAAGGCTGGCCAGCCCAGAGGTGAGGGGCAGGCCCACTTCACCCCTGCACTGGCCATCCCCCATCCAGGGGACTGGGCAAGCTGGCCAAAAGCGGCAGCTGGGTTCAGTGCTCTTGCTCTCCCCACTCTGCCCGTGACCACGTGCGCTGCCTTTGGCTTTGTGCTGGAGGCAGTGGGGAGGGGGGCGGAAGGGAGGGCATCGAGGGGGGGCTGTGGTACGGGCCCTAGGCTGTCTCTCACCCCCTTCCTCCTGCTTCCGGCACAGACCCAAAGGCAGCACGTGGCTGGAGGAGGGGGGGAGTGGGAGTGCTGAACCCGGCTGCTGCTTTTGGCTAGCTATCCCCGTACCCCAGCTGGGAAACAGCCAGCTGTGGGTGGGGGGGGCATCAGTTTGGGCCCTGCACTGCCCTGCCCACTGCAGGTCAGTGCAGGACCCACAGAACTGCGGGGCCTGGGGCGATTGTCCCTTTCAGCGGCCCAAAGACAGCCCTGCTGGTGGGCCGAGGAGATAGGGACCCAAGCACAACAGCTCCTCCAGGTCCCAACCCACGGGCTGTATTAATGACAGCTATTTGCTGCAGTTGCTGTATTCACAGCTGTACTAATTTTCCCTGGGCTAATTTCTCCCCTCTGTCCTTGCAGCTTCTGGTATCCTAGCTCTCTAGTATCTGGGAAAATTTCCAGAGGGGTAGCCATGTTAGTCTGTGTACAGCAAAAATGAGAATCCTGTGGCACCTTAAAGACTAATAGATTTCTTCGGGTATAAGCTTTCATGGGCTCCAGCCCAATGAAGTGGGATTTTCTCCCACAAAAGCTCATGGAATAAATAAATTTGTTAGTCTTTAAGTGCCACAGGTCTCCTTGTTTGTTTTTCTGTACCAGATTACGCTCCTCAGCACCTCACAGCTCTCCTTACTCTGCCTCCAGTTTGTGCCCCTGTTTGTAGTATGGAGGTTTTTATCAAGCATCTGGCTAAGTCTTAACTGATCTCAGGGTCCTTAATTATCCTGTGGTAACCTCACCTAGTCTATGGGGAATAAAGCCCTGAGTATTCTGGGGCTTACATATCTCACTTCTGTCACTCTCTAACTGCCCACTGCCCTTGATATTTCACATGAAAACTGTCCATCAGGATTTAGACTTGAAATTAGATACAGGTTTCTAACCTTCAGAGGAGTGAAGTTCTGTCATAGCGTTTCAACGGGAGCAGTGGAGGCAAAAAATACCTGGCTAGTTTCAAAACTGAGCTTGATAAATATATGCAGAAGCTGGTATGAAGGGATGGCCTAGCTTAGCAGCTGACTGAGTTTTGACTGCAGGTGGTGGATATGCCAGTGACCTGAGATGGAACATTAGATGGGGTGTTTTCCGAGTTATTACAAAGAATTCTTCATTGGGGATCTGGCTGGTGAGTTGTCCCACATGCTCAGGGCTTACCTTTTTGCCATATTTGGATTTGGAAGTAATTTTCCCCTAGGGCTGATTGGCAAGGGCTCTGGTTGGTTTTTTTTTCCCCCCACCTTTCTCTGTGGCATGGGGCATGGCTCATTTGTTAGTGGATTCTATGTATTTTCAAGTCTTTAAATCATTATTTGAGTTTCTTAATTCAATCACATTTTAGTGGTTTCTTAGAGTGAGTTTTTGTGGCCTGCATTGTGCAGGTCAGACTTGATCATATTGGTCCCTTCTCACCTTACAGTCTATGACATGGATCTGGAATAGCCCTGTAGGGAAGAACCTACCTAGGCTGAAGATGTTGCACAGTTAACAATGGAGATGATATGACCATGAGAACATGGTCCTCACCTACCCAAAGGGATCCAGTTGTGTGTCCCAAGCCCCAATCTCCCCAGCTTCTAGGCACCTGAGTTCTTCTAATGCTGGATCTTCTTCTCCAGGGGATGCTCCTAGCTTGCTTGTGATCTCACCCTGCTCCCCCTCCCCCAGAGTGCCAAGCAGTGGCAGCAATTTCCACAAACCAACTGCACCTCAGGTGGAAGATGTCCTTGGAGCAGCTGGAAAGCAGGAGCCCCACAGGCGTCATAAATAACCTCTCGCTCCCTCCAGTGGCTGTATCTGGAAGTGCTGCTACACTGGCCCTAATTTCACCTATTTTAGGTTTCCTACCATATTTTTTTTTCCTTTGGGATATTTTCGGGGCAGCAAGTGGGTGTGGTCCTCAGAGAACAGGGGAAATTGCCTGCACTAGGTCTCAGAGTAGACACTGGAATAACATCCAGGCGTTCTCGCCCCACCATCCTCCTCCCCCAAACACTAGATCCCACTGCACTCCCCGAGCTGGGGGAGAGAACCCAGGAGTCCTGGCTCCCAGCCCCCTGCCCCCCCACTCTATCCATAACATACCTAACAGCAGTAAAAATAGTCCTGCGTCTACCACAATCAGGGGCCAGGGCATGATTTGGACCACTAGCTGGTGCCATAACAAGCAATTGCCCCATTGGTCAAGGAAGAGACATTTCCCTTGTTTGCAAACACACACAATTTCCTGGACCACTGTGTAGATCTATTTTTAATAGGCAATTTTACATTTCTATAGAAAAAGAATTTTTCTTCTAAAAAAATAACCCTCCCCTGCAAAAAAAAAAAACCATCTAAATGGATTTTGCATTAGCCCCCCCCATAAAAAATAGCTCTTTGCTTCCATAAATTAAGTAATCAGATAGTTATTTACAGTAAATATATTAAAATATAATAATACTTTCCCTTCCCCTACAATGCAGCATGTAAAAAAGCCTTTCTAAAGTGCCCCTGCCTTTGTTTGTACAACAGCACCCATTTGAGGTAGGTCAGTAGTATCATCCCAGTTTTACAGATGGGGAAACAGAGGCACAGACAGGGTGGGGATTTTGTGTGTTTGGTTTTTTTGCCAAAAACTGGTGAAAAGGAAGAGCTGACAATGGAACCCAGGAGTCCTGGCACCCTTGTGCTCTATCCACTAGAGCCCACTCCCCTCTCAGAGCTGGGGAGAGAACCTGGGAGCCCTGGCTCCCATCAACACTCCAGTTCTAACCATTAGACACTACTCCCCTGCCAAAGCCAGGGAGAGAACCCAGGCATCCTGGCTGCCATATGTCTTCCCTTCCATCCAAGTTTGCCCTTGTGCTTTGCATGTGTGGACAGTCCCATAGTACGCTGAGCCTTGACTGGCTCAAGCCCAGGGCTGCGCCCCAGGCATGGGAAGACAGGCACTTCACACTTAAGACATCAGCTGGGAACCCCAGAACATCCACAACATCCAGCCATTTCCAGTCTGGCTTTTTGCATGGCCACCAGCTGGCTCTGTTTGCATTGCAGGAAATGGCCAGCTCAGCTGTTCCAGTTCCACCCAGTCTCAGCCTCAGAGTGTGGAAGAGATTGTTTGGGGGAGGGGCTGGGGATGTCCCCTCTCCCTGCCCCAACTCTAAGCCTTGACAGCCCGGTGGGTGAGGCGGCGCAGTCGGTCGGGGTTGGGTTTCTTAGCTGGTGAAGGCTTTGCTCCGATGCTGATGTAGTAGAAGGTGAGGGGCTGGTATGTGGGGACGTAGCTGACCAGGCGCTGGGTGGTGCAGGGGACCCATACGGGAGCTGGGACATAGAATAACTCAGCTGCCTAAGAGGAGAGAAAAGAGACTTTAGCAGGAGTCTGAAATGTCCAGGAATTCTTTTTCTGGCACTGAGATGTGGCTGTTTCTGGGGTGGGACATGAAGGCTGTTAATACAGGGACCTAATGCTGAGGGGCAACTGCTTCTGAAGCATCTGCTATGCCCTGTTCCCACTAGCTTCAGCTGTTCAGTGGCTCTGTGTGTGTGTTGAGTTTGCTGGGTCTCTGTTCTCAGCAGGGACAGGGACCCTGCCTCCCCATATTTACCCCAGGCACCGACAGGGCCAAGGGGACCCACACCCCTTCATCGGTTAATGTACATGTAGGGCCAGGGGCCCGGGACTTAACCTGTTTGCTGGACCCTCTCGGGGCAGGTCTGCTTGGGGCTGTTGCCGGTGCCAAACTGGGCTGGGTTGATCCCTCGTCCTCTGAGGAGCTATCTGATGGTGACTCTGAGTGATAGTCCGACGTCTCAGGTTCTGGGGTCCCTTTGCCACTGGCCCCTTCTGCTGGGCTCACCGTGAAGTACTGGCTATTCTCCCCAAGCCTGGAATGTGCACAAGCGGAGGGTGAGTGTGAAGAGGGTCCTTTAGAAATTGGGACACCCCACCCCCCTCCACCTCATGAGCCTGCAATGAGTCCTGCATCCCATCCCCTCTAAGCCAACCAGCCCTCACACAGGGTGGATCAGAACTAGCGCCCCTACAGGTGAATGGGATGGGGTTTAATACCTGTGGGTGCGACTTGGGCCCAGGGAACTTCAAAGACCCATGTGTGATGGGGATCCCCGCGGCAGGAGAGAACCCAGGAATCCTGGTGCAGCAGGCTCAGCAGTAGGGCAATTCTCCGGGTGCTGCAGCAGTAGTAGGCTTGTGCCGCCTACTAGATGGATGCTCAAGAGGCACAGCAGACTGGGGACGGGGCTGATCCCACCCAGAAGAGGGAGGCGGTTGGGGAAGGTAGGTGGAGGAGGGGAAGCTCACCTACAACAGACCTCCCCGGGATCAATCCAGAGTGACAGCTCCCTTGGCAGCGCCAGATCCGAGTACTGCAGCCCACAGCCCATGCAGGCCTGAAGCAGCGACTCATCC
This sequence comes from Podocnemis expansa, assembly GCA_007922195.1. Taxonomy (NCBI): domain Eukaryota; kingdom Metazoa; phylum Chordata; order Testudines; family Podocnemididae; genus Podocnemis; species Podocnemis expansa. Next base: position 327,181 of record ML682267.1, read on the forward strand.
ACCTGCTGCCTCCGGTTGATGCGGATACACCTGAAGCAGGAGAAACCAAAAGGGGGGTCAGAGACAGTGTACATGGACCCTACCTTGCCAAATCGCTCCCCTTCTCTGTCACCTATGTGGCTACCCAACTGCCCTGGTCATGGCTCAGGCCAAGGTCCAGGTGGACAGCAGCCTTCAAGGCTGAGAAAATGGCCATGCAAAACTCCATGTTGCAGATAGCATCCCTGCCCCGTGATCCACTCTGCCCTTGGCCATGCTGAGCACCAGAATATGAGGCAAACCACTGCTGAGCGCCAGCTAGAGACACCTCAAGGGTGGGAGGGAATGGGCCAGGTCAGTGCCCAGCCAGCTTCAGGGAGTGGGTCCAGTGCCCCCCCGGGTTGCCACTAGGCCTGATCCCAGACAGCCATGGAAAAGGCACTTTCCCAGGCAGCCTGCTGCACACAGCGTGTCAATGGTTTCCCATCCTCTGCCCCAGTGCCCAGCCTTACCTGTAGGCCTGCCCCTTGGCGGGGTTCTCAGGGTACCAGTGCTGGCTGTACCTCTCACGCAGAATGGTGGCCAGACACTCCCCAAACTGATCCATGCTCTCCTTGTCCAGCTGGCCATGCCGGTTTGCCAGGCGCGAGAGGAACCGAGCACCCGTCTCCACCTCCTCTCTCATGGTGTGTGTAGGGCTCGTCCTGCAGGGGCAATAGGATGGGACGCTGGTGAATCCCTGGAGGTGGGAAAGCTAGGTTGAGCAGGCGTGCTGGGAATGTGGGGTGTGGGATCCCAGGGGGATCCAGATGATGAGGGGTTAAAGCTGCTTTAAGGGTTCAGTGCTGGGGGACAGGTTGGGGAGCCAGGCCACAGAGCTGACTCAAGCTGGTGACATCCTGTGAGTCAACATAATGGGAGGAAACCCTGGTGTGATTTCAGCCCTGTTACATCATCTATGGCCTGCTCCTCTCATCTTGCGATCCATGGCCAGCCTGGCAACCTGCCCTACTCATCAAATCTCCACACCATGGGGCCCAACCCCTTCCCCTCTCTTGGTCAACCCAGCCCATTTCCTGGCACAGCCTGGCCCCCTGCAGTGCCCCCACCTACAGCACATAGAGGTGTTGCAAGGAATTACAGCATGAACACAGGCTCCAGGGTCAAGAGGTCAGGGAGAGACACTCAGGAGTAGGTGTGTCCCTACAAACTGCTCAGACAAGGACACAGGGGGACAGGAACAGCATTAGGGAGGCACTCTTGAAAAAACACACAGGCTGACACACGACACAGAGAGAGGAAAACACTTCCGGAGAAACAGAGAACCCATATGGTTCACAAAGCCATAGGTTCATAGATACTGGCTTAGTGATACAACGTGATAAATAAATCTGTTAGTCTTTAAGTGCCACAAGACTCCTTGCCTCTTTTGCTGACCGAGACTAACACCGCTGCCCCTTTGGAACTTACCCAGAGCTAGACTGTCACAAAGAGAGAAACAGACACACAACTGCAGATATAGACACAATCATACCCAGAGACACACACATAACAAAGTATAGGCAGGGATGCATAATTGAACCCGGGGACACAGCAGACACAAAGGTACAGTCACACAGCTATACAGCTGCCCACAGACAGGCACAGCCAAAAGATACACATTTGCACCCAAAGACGCACACAGTCGCAAGGATACAGCCGTCCAGATGCACAGACCCAGTCTCACACAGACCCTGAGATCCCACAGCCTCACACAAACAGCCCCCCCACACCCCCTGCTCTAGCCCCTGGTTGTGAGACTTTTTGCCTGGACATAGCCTAGAGGAACCCTCAGCCCCCCTGAACCCCAAATCCCAGACACCATCTCCAGGTCCCAGGGCTTCAGGGGATGGGGTCCCAGGCTGGTGTCTGGGCCATGGGGTGCAGATTACCCTGGCAGGGAAGCAGCTGTCTTCATCTGTCCTCGGAACAACAGCTGGGAAGTGGGGGGCACATTCTTCCATCCCCCCTTCCCCTTTCGTTTTAATGCCCCTCCTCACAGGGACCAGCCATCGGGGGCTGGGAGGATGCTGCTCCGGGCGCCCGGGTTCTGCAAGTGAGGGGTCCCAGCCACCCCTCCTCGGTCCTTGCCTCAGTTCTCCTTCCCTCCCGCCCGCCTCACAGCCTCCTTCGTCACGCCGGGATGTTTGGAAACATTTCCCGACCTCTGGGAAGTCCCCTTATCCCGCCCCCTCCTCTCGCCATACCCCGTCCTTCCCGGCACCGCCGTGACCCTCCTCCGCCAACACCGCCTTCCCCTCGCCCGGGCCCACAGGAGGAGGAAGTCGCCGAGGCAGGGGCGCGGGGGCCACGAAGGGACGGAAGAAAGGAAGAGGGGGCGGAAGTCGCCTGTTCAGCCCTCGTGGGGGGGGAGGCTGCCCCCAAACTCTGCGGGCTTTCCCCAAACTAGCGACCCCTCCCCGCAGACACGGGACCTGTCCCCAGCCCCCTTCGCCACCCTCCGTCCGGCCATTCCCGCCTTCTCCAGCCCCCATTCTTCTCCAGGGACCCCGGGATCCCCCTTCCCCTGCTCCAGGGACCCCGGGATCCCCCTTCGTCTTC
>ML682267.1:338959-456992 GCA_007922195.1 Podocnemis expansa
GAGAGACAGGCTGAGTCTGACGGCGGGGCGGGGAGGGGCGGTCGCGGGAGGGGGAGGGAGCCGAGGGGGCGAGAGACAGAGAGAGTGGCAGGTGGGGCCCACCCACCCAGCACAACATCCCACCAGTCACACACACAACCCACAGCACAACATCCCACCACAGTCACACACACAATGCAACACATCCCACCAGTTACACACATAACACACAGCACAGCATCCAGCCAGTCACACACACAATGCAACACATCCCACCAGTCACACACATAACACACAACACAATATCCCACCACAGTCACACACACAATGCAACACATCCCACTAGTCACACACATAAGACACAGTACAACATCGCACCAGTCACACACACACAACACATCCCACCACAGTCACACACATGACACACAGCACAGCATTCCACCACAGTTGCACACATAAAACACAGTACAACATCCCACCAAGGTCACATGCACTACACATGACATCCCACCAATCACACAACACAACATCACACCACAATCACATACATGCAGCACAATACCTTCATCACAAGAACACCCCCAGCTACCGCAATCACTCTACCATAACACATACACACCATGACAACCCCACAACACAACACCACACACAAAATCCCTCACCACAACAGACACACATCACAATAACACATACCCACATCACTTGTACAACACAATACCTCACGCTACACATCCATAATCACTGTAACGTGCACAACACCCATGCGTTCACACACAATGCAATCCATACACACTCCCTACAAACATGGTAATACCACCCACAACACATCCACTCCCACCTTCGCACGCATGTGCGCGCACACACACACACACGCTGCACACCCTCATGGACACTCACAGCATGAACCCAAACACAGTACCACATCAAAACACCCATCACTACAGCCACACCCACTATAACAGCCACACTCACAATACCTGCACAACACACATGCATAGTGTGCACTCAACATGACAATATCACACACTATAGAACATCTGCTCCTATTATGACACACAACTTGACAACCCTGCCTCCCCCCGTTAACCTGGTCACCTTGTACTCACTATACACCCAGTCACTATAATACTGCACACACAACTTAAATGTAACACATACCACTGTTGAATTCAACCATACACCACATGACAAACACAGGTGGCTTTTGGGGTAGGCGAAGCAGGCAGCTGTTGAGGGCCCCAAGCAGTAAGGGGCCCCATCCCTACCTCCCCAAAAGCCGCATCTACCTTAGCAGGGGTAAGTCCTTTGGGGACTGGGGCAGCAGGGGGCTGGCAGTGGAGAACCAGGGCTGCAGGGGGGCATCAGGTGCAGGGAGGGGGTGGGGTACAGGGCCATGGGCTGATGTCAGGACACTGGGGCCATTGGGGGGGGGGGAGGGGCTGGTGGCGGGAAGGCTATAGGCAGCCCCGCAGTGGGGCTTCACCTAGGGTCCTTCATTGCCTCAGGCCACTTCTGGATGCTAACCTGCCCCCCTTATTAACCACATGTACACACACAATCCAACACACCCACAATGCTGCACAACTACCCACACTAGTACAACATAGTTACACACAAGTGCACAAAACAACATCACTTACTCGTAAAACAAGGCACCAGTACATATCTTCTATATCCATCCTGTTCCCACCACAGACAACACTGCACAACCACACACTCCAGCATCACCTCACAATCACAGCCACAACTCCTCAACAGCACAATACAAAACACACCACAAAAGTGCCACACGATCTTAAACATCCCAACAACTGCTCCTCATATCAGTGCACAGTCACATACAATTCCCTGACAACAGAACACATGCTCCTCAGACATGTCTGTGCAGCCACCCCAGGGATTAACCCAGTCAGTCCCCAGTGGAAGGGAATCCTGTGGGTTAACTCAGCCACTCTCCAGTGGTGGGGAGTTCCACAGATCATCATTAATAAATTGCTTTACTACTCACCTCCCCTCATTTCTGCCCCTCGCTGGCTGGTCTCAGGGCCTGAGCAGTGCCCCAGGGAAAGCTAGGAGGCTGTACAGTTATCTCCTGCTGGTGTTATTCTAAACCATACAACCTACTACCTCAGCCTGGGGCACGCAACAGCAAAGAGTGGGTGGGGGATGAGACAGAGTCTAAATCAGGCGTGGCTGGTGAGTGGGAAGGAAGCCGTGGGATGGCTGCTCCCCAAAACAGCATGGGAGGTTTCTCCAGAGGCACTGGGTGCCTCTGGATGGAATTAGTTGGTGGCTTCTCAACTGACTGTCTTTTCCTCTCTAGGGGGTGCTGGCCCAATCCAGCCCCAGACTGGGGAACTGGCAGGCTCAGGGGACAGAGAATGGGATACAAACCCTTTCCTTTCTAGGGGGTGCTGGTTCCAATCTAGCCCCATTCTGGTAAATAACACCTACAGTTGAGTTGGCGGGCCAGGAAAGCCAGAGGGCGGAATCAGCCCAGGGTCGGTCTCCAGATGTCCTGGCCAGGATCGACACATACCCACAGACTCGAGCTTGTGTGAGGCAGTCGTACCGCAAGTTCGGATCTACGGGTTTATGGCAACCGGCAGTGCTGCAGCAGGATCCAGTGGCTGGCAGCCCTGACATCAGAGCCCCCAGAGATTAGATGGTGAACCCCAGATTCTGGGGTGAACCTATATGGGTGGGGGGAATAGATATATAGATAGTTTGTGCATATGGGGATAGATAGCCTTGCAAGGAAGAAATTTCTCAACTTGGAAAAAAAAAGTTCTTCATTCCTATGTTTAAAACAACAGGACCTACCCAGCATATAAGGAATAGAACCCAGCCCCCACCCCCCCTCCCTTAATTCATTGATACATTCCCAGATGGTTAAAACTTCACAAAACTATTTCTATGGTAACATCCCACCTGCCTCAGTTTCACCCTTATTCTTATAGGAAGAAAGCTTCTTCCTGCTGATGATTGTGCACCCCCTGCCACGTGTGAGGGCAAAGTACAGCACCAGCTTTGTTAGAAGCCCCCAAGAGACTACGGGCGGGATGAGGCAGGAAGGTAAGGTGGGGTGGGGACAAAAAGGGAACAGGCTAAGAAGGGACCAAGAGGGGGAATCTCTGCTGCTGCAGCTCTTTCATCTACTGTGCTAAAACAAAGCAGAGCAGAGCTGTGGGCATGGGGGCATACTGACATGGAGCTGTGATGGATTTGCTGGAAGATGTGGAAGATGCACTGTGATGGATGGGAGAGTGTGTCAGATTGTTGTGTGTGTCTTACAGTTGCATGTGTCCACTAAGAATCACATAATAGGCTAGGCACCCACTGTACTTCTGGACACCAAAACCCATGGGAGACAGAAATGCCAGGTTCCTGACTCACTATGACCAGTAACACATTACAGTTCACTGTGACCAGCTGTCCTAGCATTGTAAGGGCTGCAGCTCCAAAACTTGTCTCTCTCCTCAGCAGAAACTGGTGCAAAAAAAGGTATTCCCTTATCAACCTGGGCTCTAATTTAATATAATAGAGACATCTGATAGACAATATTTCATTTTAGGTCTTATATTACATATCTAATAATAAACTGGCTCTATAATAATGTAAGCATTGTTAAACATATAAAATAAAAAGCTCATGCTCTGTATTAAAGTTTGTTTAAGCATTGTTCCATTAAATGTAACATAATATAAAAACTGTTACACTATATTAATGTAAAGTATGTGTAAGCACTCTAAATGTGAAATATAAAACACATCCTATATATATGCTATATCTGTTTATGTAATATATTCTGAGATAAACAAGTTCTATATTACTGTAAAGTAGGCCTTAAATAGAATAGGATAGAATGAATATGTAACTTAAATATCTTAATCTATGTCTCTGTGTTAGAACAGAATAGAATAGGAAACATAAAACAAAATGTAAAAGAGATGTGCACAGGGCTGGATTTCCAGGTAAGCACTGTAGACCTGTGTCTAGGTCCTCCAGCATTCTAGTGATGCTTAAACAATGGCAGATTACCACTTTAGCCACCAGGGCCTGTGTCCAGAGGCTCCAATCTATTCTGCCCCCCCACCTCAGTACAAGCATGGGAACTCTGTCACCAGCCCCTGCTCCTCTTCCTCTCTCCCAGGGTCCTGGCCCTTGGCCAGGCCTGGAACCTGGAGCTCAGAGGTGAGCATGTTCCCTTCTTGTGCCTGGAGCTGGCTGAGCCCACCTCCTTCTGACACAGAAAACATGAAGATCAGCTGTAGCTGGGGGGCACTGTAGATGGTGTTCCTATGGGCATGTAAGGTGTAAATCCAGCCCTGCATGGGTGATACACAGACAAGGACACAGACACACACACACAGGCTTAGATTCATATGGGTAAGATAAACCACGTTACTACATATTCAGATAGTGTTCTCTTGCCATCTATATTAAGATTAGGTAAAAATACATAACTATAGCATCCCTTAATGAAGAACATCTTCATCTGCTAGAAGCTATTCACTGATGCATTTATCCACCCAATATTATGGTGGGGCAGCCACAGGACAGGGCTCTAACCTGTTGTTCAGATGGGGAACCCAAGACATAAAGGAGCTTAATGGCTTGGCCAAGGTGTGAAAAAGTGGGAAGTTTTTGTAATATTTTGATGAAGCCCAAGTGCATCTCATTCTGGTGTAGGGAAGTAGATTCAGTTCCCTCACCAGACAGGCCTGTTAGACATAGGCATGAATGCCGCCCAGCTGTCTGAGTGGCGTCTAAACTGGTCCCTGGTCAGACAGAAAATCTGGAGACACTGGCAAAGCCTCTCGCTAGGACACAGATGCCCAGCAACCCAGAGACGGAACAAACCTCCCCACCTCTCCCCTCTTTTCAAGGAGCCCCAGAGTGGGTGAGAAGTCTGTGAGCTAAGGCAGAAAGTCATAACACACCTAATAAATTGCACTCAAAATATCTCTAGGAGCCGAATACAGCACTGGGGTGCCTGGAGGCTACTGTAATACAGCATTCATAATGTGCAGCACCCGGCACAAGAGGGGCCAGAGCCAACAATGGGGTGCCTGGGGGCTACCATAATACAATTAATAATTAGTGATCAGTATGGCAGCAGTTAGCCATGACTCCCTAGTTCTGAATCTGACCTCTCTCAGGTTCCCTCCCCTGCAGGCACAGACAGGAGCTGGGCCCAAAAGGGATGATGCTACTGAGAGGAACTGGAAGAGATTAACGCCTCCTAGAGGGACCCCAGTCATTGCACCTGTCAGCCCAGATCAGTCTAGCTCTGCCCCTAGGTCACAAATCAGCTTCCTGCTGGCCTAGTCTAGCTCCCCAACCCAGAGAATCTTGCCCTGTTCTGGTTTTCTCAGCCTCACGCAGCTGTGGGCACATCTGCTAAATTTAGTTTTCATGTCCCTGGCTCTGGGCAGGGAGTGGAGTCTGGTAGTTAGAGCAGAAGGGACTGGGAGCCAGAACTCCTGGGTTCTGTAATTATAATCATGTTTGAAGCCCAGTGGCTTTCCCCAAACTCCATGACAGTTCCCCCTTCCCTGCTTCCCCCAGAACAATCACCCCGAACCCTGGCGCACATCCACAAAGGGAATCTTTGCTCACCTCCCACCCCAAAGTCTCTCCAAGGAAGAGGTGACAGAAGAAAGGAGTGAAGGAGTGGGTACAAGCAAAACGGGGGAATGAGAAAATGAAAGGAAAAAGAAGGGGGGAAAAAACTCTGCTTACCTTGTCTTTTCAAACACTGGCCAGTCTGGGGGGGGGATGAAGGAAGGACAGGCAGATGGATGACAGGAAGGATGGGCCATGCCCCATCTGTCGACCCTAATTTTTTGGGGTTGATTTTTGGAGGGTGCCCAGTAGAGGAAGGAGAGCACAACCACATCTCTTGAAGGTGGAGGGGGCACAACACGGATGGACAGACATGGTCAGTGTTGTGGGGGAGAAAGGAAGGAAAAAGGAAGAAGAGAGGAGGGGGGCTGGCCGGGCGTGAGGGAATGAAGCAGACAATGGGAAGGAGCGACGCAGACAGAGGAAAATGCCCAGAGCCGGGCACGGCGCCAGCTCCCTGACAGCCCCTCCAATGCAGCGGGCATGGCTGCCAACGCCCCCCCCCATCCTGCCTGGTGCCTTGGCTGTAATGGAGGGGTGGGGGAGCGTGGGGCTAGCTGGGGATGGGGCTCCACGGGGAAGGGGGAGCTCCTTGGGCACTGTCTGTCTGCCCCTGAATGAATGAAAAAACAAAGGAAAGCAACCCCCCCCACACATGCATCTAGTCCAGGGGAGGGACAACTGCTGGGGGGGGGATAGCTAGGTCCATCCATCATGCCTCCCCCAGACAGTGGGGGTGGGGCTGGCAAGGCTGGGTATGTTGCCATGCCGACCGCTGCCATTGTCTGTCTGGTGGGTCGGTGCCCACTCCCCCACCCCCCCCAGGGTTGTAATGAATGTATATCACCTCACACAGCAGAGAGTCCCCCACCAGAGGCACCCCCCATCCGAATTATTCTCCCCCAACTAGTGACACCCCTACCAGACACCCCCCCCCCAGGCCTGGCAGCCAAACATGATCAGTCTCAAATCACCTGCCTCCTCTTGACCACCCAGAGCACCACCACATCCAGAACCCCCACCCTGAAGTGCCTCAGCCCATCCCACAGAGCCCCAGCAGATACCCTGCCAATCGCCCCACCAGCCCACCCCCACATAGACCGACATGAGAGAAGGACATGGGAGACCCCTGCTAACCTCGTCTCCTGAAATGCTTATCCTGGGGAGGGGACTTCTTCCGCTCCCCAGAACACTAGCCAACACTCCCACCCCTGGAGGTTATTGGGGTATGAGGTGGGTCAAGAAAGGGAGGTCAATGAGTGAGTGGGGTCAATGGAGAGTCTCCCAAAAGGATGGGGCCAATGGAGAGAGGGGTCAAGAAGATTCGGTTCCACGAAGGGGAGGAGTCAATAAGAACATTCAATGGGGAGTGGGGGCTTATTGGGGGCAGCATTGATGTGAATGTCAATAGGGCAGAGTCAGTGGAGGGAAGGGCCAGGAGGAGATGATTCTGTAAAGGGAATGAGTCAATAAAGGTATTTCGTAGGAGATGGGGCCTACTGGGGATGAGGCCAGTGGGAGGGGGCTCTTAAGGCTGGAGTCCATAAAGGGGTGAGGCCAAAGGGGGGAAGGTCTATGGGAGCAGGGCAGATGAGGGAAAGGAACGGATGGGCAGTGGGAATTCCTAAGGGACATGGTCAGTCACAAGAAGGGCCCATGGGAGTGCTCCATAAGTGGGCAGGATATTCAGTAATGAAGTTCTTCGGGGGGCATGGTCAATAAGGGGTGGGACCTCGGGTTGCATTCCAGCAGGGGTGGGACCTGTGGGAGTGGGGTCTGGCTCCGTTCCATAAGGAGGAGAGAGAAAGGGGGGGCGGGGTGTCAATGGGGGACAGATGCAGGGTGCTCTCCTCCCACTCAGCCTGTCCTTGGGGGAGAAGGAACCCCCCAATGGGCTGAGTCCCACTCCTCCCCCACCCCCAAACCAAGCCACTCAGCGAAAGTGAAAGAGCCAGTTGGCTGCCAAGGGAACCCGGTTCCTTAGCAACGGCCTCCGGGTGCTTGGCAATGGGCCAGACCCCTCCCCATGCCCAGCAATGCTCCCTTCCCCCCAGCCCTGCTGGTGGTGCCCTCACTCCCAAACCGCAACCCCCTGCTAGCTAAACCCTGGGCTCCCCCACCGTGCAGCTCTACCAGTGCCCCGCAGTCCTGACCCGCACCCCCTGCCAGTCCAGCCCTGGGCTCCCCCACTGGCTACATAGTGCCCCTTATTCCCAACCTGCAGGCCTCTGCTAGCTCAGCCCTCAGTCCTTCTGCCTGGGCGGAGCCAACATCCAGGCCTGAAGAAGGGGCTGCAAAGCTCAGACATTCTTGCCTTGGCTCCTGACACTGGAAGCTGGGGCTGGAAGCTAGGACGGGAGTTGGCGGGGAGGGACCCTGCAGTCTTTAGCACCTTCCCCCATCGCTCCAGCCAACTCCACCCTTTCTAGAGCAGCTTCCAGATCTGACCCTTGGGGGGAATTCCAGACAAGCTGATCTGTCTTGGTCTAGATCTGCTGCAATGCAGCCTGGCGCTGGCACAGCAGAGGGGGCCAGGGCTGTGCCAGGGAGTGAGGGGCACTGGCAGAGTTGGTGTAAGGTAGATCCAGGGCTGCGTTAACAGGAGACGCAGCAGGACTGAGGGTTGCTGGCCGAGCTGAGGGTGCGAGAGCCCAGGGCTGGGCTAGCAGGGGGCTGCGGGTAAGGACTGAGGAGTACCCGCAGAGCTGGAGAGAGAGACCAGGGAACCTAAAATCCTCCTGGCACCATTTTGGTTAACCCCACATTGTCTCGTTCCCCGACTCTCCAGGTTGGGGGAAGGGAGGGGTACAACCAATCGACCGCCATTTTGTATCAGGCACCCAGTGCAAGCAGATACCCCCCCCATGCCTGTCTGTGCAGCCAAGACTCCAGTTTGCCCGTCCCAAGCTCTCCCATCTGCGATCCAGGGATCCAAAGGAATCCCTACAGTCATCCCTACAGTTCTGCTGGTGTGCCTCACCTTGACCTGCAGTCCCCCACGAACTCTGCTGGTGCCCCCCATTCCTAATCCGCAGCCACCGCCATTCCACCACTCCCAGCTCTGCCGATGCCCCTTATTCCCGACTCGAAGCCCTGGCTGAGCTGAAAAGGGGCAACGAAAGAGGTGGGTGATGCTCACCCTGAAATCTCCCTGGCCAGGGGGTAGGTCTGTGGGCTCCGGCTGGGTCCCGGGTGCGGCCGAGCTGCAGGGAAGAAAGGAAGGATAAAAGGGGGTGAGAGAAGGAGTGGAATGATGGAGTGCGGAGGACGTGGGGTTGGGCAGGGCTGCCAGGCAGTACCCAGGCCCAGGGGGAGGGAAGGGGGGGGGGGGTTGGGGGGGTCCCCGCGGGGGGGGGGGGGGGGGCTGTCGGACCAACCTCTGTGCCAGGGATCCGGTCGGTGCCAGAGAAGAGGGGGAGGAATAAAGGATTGTGGGTAACAAGAGAACTCTGGGCTGCCATCCAAGGGAGCTGCCGGCCCTGTGGTTAACTCTCTCCTCCCCCCCCAACTGGATTAGCAGCGACTGTCTGGACCCACCCGTGAGCTCCACCAGCCACAGGGGATCACCCCCAGAGCTGAAGGAGTGGAGTAGGTTGTAGCTGCTAGAACTGGAGGCTGAGAGCCAGGAGTCCTGGGTTCTTTCCCTGGCTCTGGGAGGGGAGTGGGGTGTAGTGGGTTAGAGCTGGGAGGAGCCGGGATGCCTGGGTTCTCATCCTAGCTCTGGAAGAGGCCTGCGATCTTGAGGGGCAGAGCTTGGGAACCAGGACACCTGGGTTCTACTTCCTGCTCTGGGGAACAGGGTCTAGTGGATTATAGACGTGTGGGCTGGGAGCCAGGGATTAGAAATTCTGCTGAGTAGGTCTTCAGTCAGGCTGGGCTCTGCCAAGCTGGGTGGGTTCCCTGCTAGCCTGTGTCTTTCTAACACATGTGGGGCAGGGCTGAGGGAGTCTTCCTCAGTGTCCCCACCCCAGTCTCCCAGGAAGTGTGGAATTAAGGGCGGGGCCTACAAGGATTCATTTTTCCCTCCCAAAGGGAAGGGTCACTGGTGACTGATGTTATGTTTAATGGATTGTGGTGACACGCTTGTGTGTTTGCATCCCCCATCCCCACTTCACAGGCAAAGGTGGGCGGACTGTTGTACATTGTGGAGTTAACGCACAGGCCAAAGCTGTTGGATTTAGACTCAGACTGGCCCTGTATGGATAACATAGAAGCAAAAGGTGGTGTTGGCTCTTCTGCTTCTCTACATTTTTGCATGATACTACACAATCATGGTGTATTGTGTCTGGGGGTCTTATACATGTGTGACACTCCACAAGCATGGTGCTAATGTGCCCATATGTGTGTGTGGACACATGTGATATGTCACAATCACTGCCCTGACAGTTCTGTGTGGATGGGCACACGTGTGTGACACTACCCGATCACTGTGTTATCATTCCAGTGTGTGTGGTGTGTGACACTACAATCACTGTGTTATCATTCCAGTGTGTGTGTATGTATCTTTGCAATATAACACAATTGTCTTAAATCTCCTGTATGTGTGGACACACTTGTGTGACATGTGCTATTGCTCCTGTGTCTGGAGAAACTCATGTGACATGCAAAATCAGAGAGTTGTGTTAACACTGAAAGGTGTCACATACAATTGTGTAATGCACGTTACACACACACACACACACACAATGGCATTGTGTTTCACTGAGTTAACACACAACTGAATATATCATGTTCATATCACTCAAGAAGAGGGGTGAGTTAATCCCAGGTGTGGGGTCTAGTGTGGGTGAGAGAAGAGCAGGGCTAGGAGCCAGGATACCCAGCTTAGCTTAGGGTAGGGTGGGAACCAGGCTGGCAATCAAGAGCCTGGGTTCTAGTCCCAGCTTTACAATTTGTATATTGTGGCCAAAATGGGCAGAACTGGGAGCCTAGCTGGGCTAGCAGGGGGCTACAGGTCAGGAGCGAGGGGCACAGGTGAGCTGGGTGTGCTGTGGTGGAGGTTGGGGGAAGCAGGGCCTGGATCAGAAAGGGTTAAGGGGACGTAGGGTGTCAGGCTCTGGGCTGTGTTAGGGCCGGTTGCCATGGCAGCAGACTGCCTTGCCAGCTCTCCCTGACCCCTGATGGGGGGTTGTTGGGGGCGGGGGTGTTCAGGGTCCCTAGGGGAGCGGGGCCTCCAGACCTGACACAGTGCGATGGGCAAAGACAACCCACAACACTGACACACAGAACAGAATTGCACAGACACACTGCCTGTCAGTCAAAGACCCCTCACACCACAGTGACACAGACAGCTTCACAACACATGCATACCTTATACACTATGACACCTAGAGAGAGCAACACAATGGTGCACAGCCAACCTGGCAACACAGAGACACAGCATCACATCTCCATGGGCACAGTCCATGACAAAGATATATAACCTAGCTCAGCGATCATGACACAACAGTACTGAACTACACACAATGTACTGGGAAAAGGAGACACAACAACAGAGTGTGAGTGAGCACACACACTGTGCAGTAACACATTTAAAGCAGGCCTACTGCACATATGTGGAGAGTTGCACAATCACACACACAGCAGGCACAATTACACACTAAGGCAAAAAGATACAGTCAGCACCAACAATGTGTGTGCATGCACACACACAAAGCAGGGCTTGTCCCCTCCAGCAGGGGGCAGCAGGGACACAAACACACACCCACACCAGGAATGCACCTCTCAGGCACAAGGAATAAACTAGCTAGTATGTGGACATGGGTCCTTTCCCCACTAGGGGGTCACGAACCCCAATCTAGCCCCAGGAGGGGTGAACCGGCCGGCTCAGTGGCCAGAGGACCGAGTCCCAGCCTCCCTGCACTAACCGCTATATACCACTCCCCCTCCAAGAGCTTGCCAGAGAATACAGAAGTCCTGTCTCCAAGCCCCACTTCCACTCTAGCCAGATGAGTCAGTGGGAGGCAGTGAAAGGGGAAGGGAGGAAGCAGCAGGGGAGGGGGGTACTTTACACCCCTGAAGCTGACTCGTGAGCATACCATCAAGTGATATGGGGGGAGGCTTGGAGACCCAACGTTGGAGTCTGTCTGTGTTGAACAGCCACCAATACGGGTAGGAAGGACAAGGCCCTGGGATGACCCTCCCCTTCCTATTCCCCCCCCCCATATCCTCAAAGAACCCCCCCAAAAGAAAAGGCATGCCTGACCCTTTAAATCACCCCACTGGCCTTGAACTTTTAACCCTTTCTCTCCTCCCTGCAAGGGGGCACAGGGGCGGGGTTTACCAACTGATTATCCCAGCAAGGAACTCTTCCATCCACCCTCCCCTATTCCTCCCTCTCCTACATCCCCCCATCCCATCCATCCTTTTTTCTCTTCCTTGTCCTCCTCCCTCTCAGCCTCTGCCTCCTTCAACCTCTCAAGCTCATCAGCATGCTCCTTCCCTGGTCCATGGGCGAATGGGAAGGGAGAGAGGACAGAGAAATGGAAGCTGGATATGCTGGAGCTCCGCCTCAGGGGTGGCTGCATCTCAGTGCCATCAAAGGGTCACCATATTGCTCACCCCCATGCCTCACCCAACAGGAACCCATGGAATGGCAACATTGCCGAAAACACCCACGCAGAGTCACACAACTGTAACACACCTCCACGCCTGTGCCACAACCAGACATTGGCACAGTCTCTCAGGGTCAAAACCAGCATCATGCAACCACAGCCAGAAGGGACCGACAGCCCTGTGCATCTTGAGAATACAGCCCTTGTCCACACCATGGTTGTGACCTGACAGCAGCATCATCTCACCACTGCAGCTGTGCAACAATGCAACCATTGTCACGTAACAACACAATAGATCAGCACTGCTGTCCCATAAGGGGCACCAGGCCTTGTCCCTCAGCTATACATGCACAGCAGAGCCCAAGCCCTTTCAGTAGGGAGTGCAAGGGCAACAGGCAGAAAGAGCCCTCCTTCCCAATTCTGCACAGTCAGACACTGCCAAATTCCCCAGATATGCACAGACCAACCTCCCCCTGATCTAGCTCATGAGGGATTAATGGAGCTCGCCTCCTTGCCACCACTCTGCTGCCCCATGCCCAGTCCCCTCATCCAACTTGGAAGAGGGGTGTCTCTTTTCACTAGGATCTGAGGTCACTGAATCAACTGGATCAACCAGAGCCTTCGAACAGAACATAACAGCACCCCCAGTCATGGGGGATGGGGGGCTCATGGCAAGCCACCCTACAATCTGTGCCCTTCATTCCTGTCATTCCACTTTCCCTCTCCCCAGCACCATTTTTCTCCCGACAACAGAAGGTAGCATTTGTAATAAGTTTCTTTCCCTCACCCAGACAGTGAAAGTAAAGGGAGATGAATGGGATCATGTGAGTTGGTGTGTGTCACGCTGTCAACAGTCGTGTGTCTGACTGTCACTGTAGAGTGTGCAACTGGCACTAATTTTTGGGGTGTGTGTGTGACTGTGAACAGCAGTGAGTGCAGCTGTCATGGTAAGTAACTGCATGATTGTGAGTAGCACTGTGCACATCTGTGAACATGTGACTGGGACATGTTGAGCGTGGTTGTATCTAACAGTGTGAGTGACTGTTGTGAGGGTGCACAACTGTCAACGTGAGGGTGGGATTGTGACAGTAACTGTGTACAGTTGTGAACAGCATTATGTGCAACTGTGAGCATGTATTAGATGCTATGTCTAGTTGTGTCTAATGTGAATGTGCACAATTGTTGCTGTGAGCATGAGTGACTGCCACCATATGCAACTCTGCATGCAGTTGTGAACAGCATTGTGTGTGATTGTGAGCATGTGATCAGGAGTTGTCGTGCGTGGTTCTGTCTAATGGTATTGTGTGACTGTTGCTGCAACTGTTACCCTATGTAAACATGTGTGGTTTTGAACTGTGATAAGTGTGACTGTCATTGTGTGTAGCTGAGTGTGGGTAGGTTGTCAACATCTGTGTGCCCAACTAATAATGTGTCACTGATGGGGTGTGACTGTGCACGTCCATGTGTGTGATATGACTATCACCATGTGCAGTTGTGTGCCTCGTTGTTACTATCTGCAGGTGCAATTTGTCAGTGTGTGCAACTGAGTGTTTTCAACTTCAGACATTTGAGTGTGTGACTGTCACTGTGTGTAACTGAGTGTGTGGCACTGTGGTTGCCTATTTACAACTGTGAGGCTGACTGTGGAACAGTGTCTAATTTATGATTGTGTGTGACTGTATGATGGTGTGTGTAACTGTGTGCATGTTTCTGTGTTCATGTATGCCCCCTAACAAATGCACCTGTCTGATCACTCCCCTTGAAGAATGTACACACTCCATATGCATGTACAAAATCACTGTACACACACACATACAATCTCACACAGTCACATGCACACACATAATCATGCACACCAGGACTCATTCAGCAGGGGGCAGCAAGGACACGTGTGTGTGTGCGCGCGCGCGCACACACACAGTCATTGTACATGCACACATATACAAACTGTACATGCTACAGCTATATGTAATGGGAATTGGCATGTTATATGAACCCAGGAGCCTTGGCTCCCAGCCCCCTCTGCTCTGACCCACCAGCCCCTCCTCCCCTCCCAGACGCTCAGATTTATGCACAGGCGACAGTGCTGAGAGCAACCCCTGACCCTGCCCGTGACCTCTGACC
Organism: Podocnemis expansa; assembly: GCA_007922195.1. Lineage (NCBI taxonomy): Eukaryota > Metazoa > Chordata > Testudines > Podocnemididae > Podocnemis > Podocnemis expansa. The sequence goes on from ML682267.1 coordinate 353,245, forward strand.
TCGTCTGGCTTCACAGACAGTCTGCACCTGGGACTTGCCCCCCCTTGCCCCCTTTTCCCCCCCCCCCCCGCTGCCTGCTGCCAGACATTAACCCTCTGAGTGCCACAGCCTTGCACCATTCTGTACCTAACCTGGGATCTAAACCGACTCTGGGAGGAGGATTGAGGTTGGGTGAGTTAGAGCAATGGGGCTGGGAGCAAGACTCCTGGGGTCTCTCTCCGGCTCTGGAAGAGGAGTGGGGTCTGCTCAGATACAGCAAGGGAACTGCGAGCCAGGACTCTTGCGTTCTTGGCCTGGCTTTGGAATCGGGACATCGGACCTCCTCTCTGATTGTCTCCTCAGCCCCCAGAAACTCCTCACCAGCTCCCTTCTCAAATCCCAGGTGGGATTCCCCCAGGCGCCAGCTCAGATCTAGGGGGCTGAGCGCAGGAACGCAGGGGCAAGGCAGGCCAGTCCAGGGAAAGTGAATCTGCCCCCAACAGAGCCCCAGGCTTCTAGGGCAAGAGGAAGCTACTCCACAACCCCCCTTTCCTTGACCTCAGCCCCTGCCCCAGAATGTCCCATCTCTGGGAAGTTCAAGTCAAAACCATAAGGCCCATATGAGGGAAGGGTGCCCCTCAGTCCAGAGTCCTGATCCACAAACCCCTGCTAGCCCAGCCTTGGGAGACGCCCCCACCTACGCTTTGCAGGTGCCCCTCATTCCTGCCCAGCAGCCCCTCCTGGCTTGTTACATGCAGTCATGGGGAGCTAAGGATTCCCCCTCCCCCTCTTTGTAACTGCAGTGTGGTGCATCTTGGGAGGAATAAATTATATTACCAAAGGACAGGCAGAAATTGGGGGCAAGAGGGAGGGGGTTACATACACTTCCTAAAATATCCCCCCCCCATATTTCATACTGACTACTCCCCCATTCTTGGCAATATAATTATACAAGAATATCCAATCAGACTCTGCTATGAAAACCCAGAAGGCCCCATCCCACCCCATCTTTTAACCACTCTCTGCCCTGGGCTGGGGAGAGATCTCAGGAGGCCTGAATCTCAGGTTCGCAAGCACTAGGCCCCACTTCCCTCCCAGAGCCAGGGCAAGAACCCAGAAGCCCTGCCCCCCAGCCCCACCCCTGCTCTAACTACTAGACCCCACTCCCCTCCTGGAGGCCCCCCCATTTTCCAGCCAGTGAGTTGGACAGCAGTGTTTCTGTCTTCACGAGGAGGTACTTTCTGCTCCATCATCTGCTTCCACAGAGGGTCTCAACTGTCCCCGTTAAATCTTCATTAGCTTTGGAGTCCCCTCCCCATTTGTGTGGATCCGGCCCTGCTATAGAAGGTACAAAGGTCTGCCCCCAGTCCACCCCCAAGAGATCCCTCAGAAGGAGACAGCCCCCCCAATTCTTCCCACAGCTCACTGTCTGCTGCTCCCACCTCCCCTGGTTCTTGATTCCCCTCCAGAACCAAGACCCCCCCCCCGCCCAAAACCGGAGGGACCCCCCAAATCTCCCCTCCCGCCAGAGCCACTTCAGGTCTGTCTCCATCAACCCCTCCCCCCAAGATCAGAGACCACCATAACCCCTCCCTCTTGGCTCCATGCCAAGGTGAAGGCTCCCCCCCATGCTCAGACACACCCTCCCCCCGTTTATCAGGACTAACCCGGGGGATACCCCCCCAAATTCAAAGAAACCACCATAATCCCCACCCCGCAGCTGAGGGTCAATCGGGGGGCGTGTCCCCCTGCCCCCCCAGCGAACCAGCCCCCCACGAACCCCATCCACCTACCTGCTCCTAGCTCTGGCTGCTCAGCGACGCCTAATTTGTGGGGGAGGCGGCATGCGATTGGGGCGCCCCCTCCGCACCCCATGGAGATGAACAAAGACTACGGGGGGCGGGAGGAGCCGCCTTTCGCCCGTCCGTCTCCCCCACACTTGGCTCCGGCTGTGCTGGGGGGCCGGGAACCGCCCCCCACCTCCCCCCCCATCGGCCGGCTCTGCTCCTCTGCGCGAACTTGACCAGCCCAGCGCCGGCCACGGCGCCTCCGAGGGGCCCGGCTGGGGGAAGCGGGAGGGGAGGGGGCCGCTAGGGACAGCGGGGGGGCTGCGCCCCGATCCCCCCATCTCCCGGCGGCTCCGCGCCCCCCCGCCAGCCGGGGAGGGAAAGGCAGGAGTCGCGGCGTCCTGGAGGGAGCCGGGGGGGCGGGCGCGGGAATGTGGCAGGTTGGTCGGAGGCTGCAGAAAGAGAGAAAGATGCAGAAATGGAGGCAGGCGGGGAGGGACCCGGCCGGGGAGGGGGAGGGCGATGGCGGGCGGGCGCCAGAAATCCGGGGGAGACGGAGGGATGGGGGTAAAAGAGGCAGATCCCGGGTGCGGGGACCGAGGGGGAGATGCCGGAACGTGCCCGGGAGAGGGCGGCTGGGCAGACTCCAGATACACGCAGGGGAGGGACGGAGCTGGCCTCTGCTGAGCGGCGGGAAGAGACGGACAATCTCCCTCCGCGGCTCTCTTCGTCCCAGGCGCTTGGTGGGGGCAGTGGGATCCGTGCCCCCGCCACCCCCCGGCCACTCACCACCTGCCGGGACCGGAGCCTCGTCCGCAGCGCCCAGCCAAGGAGGGCGCCGGCAGCGGGGCATGCTGGGAGAAGCGCTTTGGGGGTGCTGATGACGTCATCGGCTTGGGGGGCAGGGAGAGAGCCAGAGATCCCGGGTCCCGGAAGCGAAAAGCTCCCGAGTCCCCTCTCCGGAGTCTGCTGCTGCCCCCCAGCCCCCGCAGCGCCCGCCCCCCACGAGACAGACACTGGCCCTGGGCACGGACGGGCATTCATCTCTGGGGGCTCAGCTCCCCCGTGGTCAATCCGGAGCCGCCCCACCTGCCTGACTGTGCGTTCCCACTGATGGGACTGGCATGAAATTTGCTTCCCTGACCTCAGAGATTCATTCCGCTGCAGGGAGAGAAGAAAATAATGCATCATAAATGGGATTATCCTCTGCTAATCTGGGGCAGAATTAATTAAGAGGAGATAGAAGATAATGAAGGATTGCTGCTGGCCCAGCCCCGGATTCCCCTTCGCAGCTCTGCCGCTGCCTCCAGTCCCCACCTGCGGCGGCTGCTAACCCAGCCCTGCCCCCGCCCCGCACGTCCAGCATTTTAACATCTTTGTCTGGCACCGGGTGCCCCAAAGGTGCCAGGGGCCTTTGCAGAGAGCGGCCGCTGACATGAGGCCGGCGCTGGCGGGGCACTGCGGCTGCCGTAGAGGGGGGTCCCTCACTCGCCCTCCGGGGTGGAGCTGGGCGGCAGGATCCGGAGGCCCGAGACGGGACGGGCTGGGGGCTACGGGGACCAAAGCCGGGGCGAGGGGGCGGAGAGACCCCAGACGGCGGGCTGCGCCCAATGCCATTCACCCTCCAGCCCAGGTTTGGGCTGCCCCCTCCCTGATCTGCGGCCCCAGCCCCCCCACTCCCGGCGTGCAGCCCTGGGCTCCCCCAGCCGCAGCAGCCGGGGCCGGCTTTGGCCGGGAGCCAAGGCAAAAAATTCCATCTCCCGCCCCTCGGCGGCTGCGGCGGGAGCGCGGGGGCGGGGCGGGACGGCGCTGGCACGGCGGGGAAGGCGCGGCCCGGCCCGGCCCGGGGCGGGGCCTGGGACACGGGACCTTTCCCCCCCTAGGGGGCGCTGCTGGCAGAGGTGGGGGTGATCCAGGCCCCTTTAGCTCAGCGGTGACTCGAGTTTGCCTGGTCTCAGCCCCCCCCACTACCCCCGGCACTAATCCCTCCACCCCACCCCGGCCCACAGTCCCAGCAGAAGGGCCAAGGGCTAAGTGCACCAGGCAACCCCAGTGCCTGCCCCACCTGCAGGGGTCAGTCAGCTGCTGCTGCTGGGGGCTGGAGGGACAAACCCTGGGGCAATGGGCGTAAGTGGGGCTCCCCCGAGGTGTGTGCGGGCATGGCTGGTGCAACGCGGTAAGCCCAGAGGCATCGCAGGGGGGGCGCCGATGTTTGAGGGGCGCCAAAATGGGGAGCGTGCCATTGCGCCGCGCTCCGACGTCACTCGTCTGCCCCAGCATCTGCTGCACTTGCAGGGGGGTGCTGGAAATGCTACTGCCGCTCCTGTACATGGTGGTAGGTGGATGGGGGTTTGGGGGGCAGATGGGTGGAGGGAATGACAGCAAGGTCTCTGGGGGTAGACGGAGGGTGAGGTGCAAGGGGAGGGGTGGGGGGAGAGCTGGAGGACAGACAGACAGCTAGATAGGTCTGATGCCTGACTTGGCTGGGAGGAGCCGGGGAGCGCTGGGGCAAGCTGGAGGGGGCTGGCTGGCTGGGACGTCTGGTCAGCCCTGGGGCAGGGTGTGTTGTCCAGAGCCAGACTCCAGACAACATGTGGGCTCCTTGGCAGACTGGGGCAGTTTAGGATGTCCCGCCCTGCCCTCCTCTGGGTTGGCTCCTACTAGGCCACCAGTAGCCAGTCAGGTGGTGGGATCCCCGGTATGCCCTGAGCTCACCTTGCTGCCACCCCACTCCCAAGATCCAAAGGAGCAGGCGGGTTAGTCTGGTTCAGCAAAACAAGCCTGGAGCTCTGTGGCACTTAACCACCACCAGTAACGCCCCCAGAGGCTGCACGATGGGCAATGGGGTGGGATGGGGCAGCAGGTCACCACCTGCATGAGATCAAGGCTTAGGGAGCTCTGGACTAAGGAGGGCGGGGGCCGTCAATGGGGAACGTTGGGGACAGGGAGTCAGTGGAGGCGCTGGGCTGCAGAAGGTGGGGAGGACACTGGAGAGCGTGGGGCATGGAGGTGTCAGTGGGGGGGAGCTCGGCTCTGGGGGTGTCAGTGGGAGCCGCTGGGTGTTGGGAGGGGATGTGTCAGTATGGGGTGCTGGGCTTCACAGTGTCTGGGGGCGCTGGGGGTGGGGGTTGTCGGTGGGGGGCATGATCTTCGTGGTCATAAATGGGGAATTTAAAACTTTGGGAGCTGATCCTATCTCCCTCCATTGCCGCCCATTTCCCCGTTAATTCCTGTCTTCTGGCAGAAACTTATCCCCCCCACCGGAGTGGGGCCAGGGATGTTGGTGCTACAGAGCAGAGCTGCCAATTGCAGATTTCACGCTGAGGTCGTGCGAGGACATTGAATGTCTTGGTTTCTCGTCAGCCGCCCTCTCATGAAATCCTGGATTCCCCTTCCCGGAGCCCGCAATAGAACCCAGGAGTCCTGGCTCCCAGACCCCCCACCTCCACCCTTGCTGTAATGGGATTCTCACCGGTCTGTCTGCTCTTTGTGTTTCTCCTAAAACACTGACCATCTGAGCAGGGGTTTGGTGATCGCTCATGTTAGTGACAGGTGTGTGTGTGTCTGCTGATTTCTGCCACAAGGGACGAGCCCTGCACTCTTTATGTGTGTTGCACCCTCCTGGAAACAGAGCTGGATTCACACTTTCATGGGCCCTGGGCTATAAGATTTTGTGAGTCCCCAGCAGCAAACCATGGAAGGGGTCTGTGGGCCCATATCCCACTCTGCCCCTGCTGTAGGGGTGGTGAGGCAGCCATGACTGGCTCCCCATGGCTTGCTCTCTACGTCCAGGTCAGAATCGGAGGACACGCTGGCTGCCTGTGAGGTGTGGTAAGGTGGGCAGTGGGGTTTTGCTTTCACATGTTCCCACTAGTCTCTCCTCCGGACATCTTCCCTTTCCTCACAGTGTCCCCCAAACCCTCCCATCACATTCACCTCTGTTCTAGCCTCTTTCCCCCAGCCCCTAACCTCCCTGTCCTCTGATTCCCTGCATCACTTCATCCCCTCTCCAGCCATCCACTACCTCCTGCCCCTCCCATCCTGTCCTGCCCCGTTCATCCCTCCTTCCCCTTCTCTGGCCCTGTGTATCCCTCTTCCTCTCTCTGGCCCAGTCCCTCCTTGGCTCTTCCAGCCCCTTTGCTGCTCTGGTTCCCAGGATTCCAGCCAGGAGTAGACTGTCTCCCCTGCCATGTAAACGAAGGCAGCCCACTGCAGCTAACTACGGTGGGGTGAACGGAGCTTTGCCCCGGGCACCTTGGAGCAACTCCATTCAGCCGCTTCATTAAAGGGTGTGTTTCACGCTGCTGGCCCCAAGCACTGCTAATTGCAAGGGGCACTGAAACAGAGCGTTCTTCTTTGAGTGCTGCTCGCGTACATTCAGCGTTAGGTGTCTACATGCCGCAGCGCGCGATTGGTCAGAAGAATTTTTGCTCTAGCCTGCCAGCACAGGGTCAGTGGCTGACGCCCCCTCTGGCCACTTCAGTGGCTATATATATGCCCCCGCCCTGACCCTCCTGAGTTTCTTTTTCTGCCCTGTGACAGTTTTGGAACGGCCCTGTCCTTGAGATCGCAAGTGCCTGTCGTTACTTCCTTTTATGAACGGCTCATTTAAGCCAGAGGACCTGTTCATGGATATCGTTCCACTGAGAACCGGCGCTTCGATGCAACATGTGAGTCTGGAACCGGAACACCGCTCCCAACAGCCGCCAGAGATGCCAGGCTATAAACCCTGTGCTTCTTGTGGCAAGGGCTTCCCACGGGATGATTCCTATGAGGCGTGCCTGCAGTGCCTGGGGGAGTCACACCAGGCTATTGACTGCTCCATCTGTCAGTCCTTCAAGCCAAGGACGCTCAAAGACAGGGAGCAAAGGCACCATGTGTTGCCTTTACAGCAGGCACAGCAGCCTGCCCCTGAAGAACCGGGGTTGCCTTTGGCACTGGCACCGTGTGCCAGATCGGCATCAGAACCCATTCTGGTGCCACTCCTCTGTGGAGCAGAAGGCGTGATAGGCAGCGACCTCAGTGCCAAAACAATCTCACCAGTTCACCTCTCCCTGGTCAAGCTACTCCGGGCTCCACAAAAAAGAAGCAGTGAGGGTCCCGACAACCTCAGAGGCCTTTGAGGCAGCAAAAACCCTGCTGCTTTTGCCTATACCCATGCCACCGAAGCGTCTTAAGCAGAGAGTAAAGCCTGCTTTCCTCTCGGGGAAATGGTCCCCTTATGAGCGGAACCGCTCCCCGATGCCCTGCACAGCACTGAGCTCCCCGGCGCTTAGGGAAGAAGCCTCCCTGAAGGCCACAGGCGGTACCACCCTAGGCAGGGCTTGGAAGCACAGTATGCAGCGCTCTGCTTCTTCTTGGCACCATAGCGTCTCTGCTTCCCCAGTGCCATCTATACGGCTTGGTGCTGAAAACTCCCACACTGCAAGAAAGCTCTCACTGGGGATCCGGGACCCGGCCGGCAGCCAGCGGCTGCAGCGGCCCCGTCCCCCGCTGGGGATCCAGGGCTGCGGCCGCGGGCCCGGCCTCCAGCGGCCGCTTCCGGCTGCACTGGGCCAGGCTAGGCTGAGCCGCGCCGCACGGCAGCGCGGGCTAGCTGGCGGCGGTGGCGTGGCCACCCCCTGGCCCTATCCCAGGCCAGGGGGTGGGGCCTGCTGGGCGGCCAGATAGGCCCCAGATCCCTGGCCGGAGACCCGGCTGCCATGGCCACGGACCGCCAGGGATCGGGCCCCGGATCCCCGGCCCGATTGGGCCGGAGAACCGGGGCACTGGCATTGGGACCCGGGGCACGTGCCCTGGGTGCCCAGCGCTAGCGACGCCACTGTCCCTGAGTCCTTTTCTCTCCACCTAGGTCCATGGTGCTTCATAGCCTAGCTCAGTAGACCTAGTGAGGCCATGGCAAAGATCCAGCCAAGCCATGGGTCAACCCCATAGAGCTCAATTATAAGGGAAGATAAGACTCTTGTGGAGTTCCATAAAGGCCAAGGTAGGACCTGCACAATTCTTTCTTACAGGTTCCCAGACTATAAGGTGAAACCGCTTGCAAGCTAGCACATTTCAGATGCCCTCACCTGTCACTCATGGGTGTCCACTGTACACTGGGCTATGGGGTGAGTGCCATGTTGTTCCTTGGCTCAAAGAAGAATGCTCAAAGAAGAAAGGTGGGCTACTTACCAGTAACTGTCCTTCTTTGAGATGGGCTGCTCGCATACATTCAGTGCCCACCCCCATCCCTGCTATCAAAGTTAGTGACTTAAAGGGGCTGCGTATGGTCAGGGTCGGGGCTGTCTATATAGACACAGGAGTGGCCAGAGGGCATGTTGGCCGCCAACCCTCCTCTGACAGGCTAGGGCAAAAATGCTTCCGACCAATTGCGCGCTGAGGCACATAGACGCCTAACACTTGTAACCCCCTGGGGCTTTAAGGAGCATGGTCCCTTTAAATCTTTGCCCTGTGGGAGAGGTTGTGGAGCTGAGGAGGGGGCTGGGGGCAGCGGGAGGCCTGGGAAGAAAGCAGGGGGAGAGGCCCTGCCTGAAGCCAGGGAAGACAGGGTGGCTGACCTGGGATGCCAGGCCAGCCCCCACAGAAGGACACTGTGCTGGGGAGAGTCACCCAAGGACAGAGCAGCATCCAGTGACCGGCCATCTGGAGCTGTGGGGCCGTGAGTACAGCACCTGGAACTCAGGGGGGAGGTTGTAGTTAGTTAAGTGGGGAGGGGGCCACTCTGGGTTCGCAGAGAGCAGCAGAAGAGGCATCAGAGGGTTTTCTTTTGCCGGGAAAGTGCTGGCGCCGAAGACTAGGAGTTGCTGGACTGAACTCTGGACTGGAACTGTGCTGGGACTCCTGAACTCATGGTGCAGAAGCAGAACTCATGTCTGCCTCCACCCTGCTCTATTGCTGGGCCTTGGAGGGCCCTGTGTTAGCTGTTACTCCGTGTTACTGCTGCCCCATCTCCCCTGTTGGTTTCCCCTTTGCACCTCTGTAAATAAACTTTCCCCATTCCCATAATCCCTGCGCTATCCCAGTGTGTGTGTGGTCACTCTGGGGGTTTGGAACAGGTGCCCCTGGGGCAAAGGGTCTCTCCTTGCTGTGTTCCCTTGCACACCCTTTCTCTGGTCAGAACTGCCTGCAAGGCAGACTCAGTCTGGCCACGTGGGTGTTACACTTGGTGGCCCGTACGGGGAACTCTTGCAGAAACAAACCTCTATGTCACACACCCTGGGTGCTCCTTCACAGTGAAAAGAGACCACTTGCTGAAAGAAAAAGAAAAAGGGAATGGAGAGAGAATTACTAGAAGACCTTTGCTGAGGGGCACAGATCTCAGTAGCCCAGGTTGTGCTGGTGGCCGGGTTCCCAGAAGAGATGGAACACAATGAAATTGAGGAGAGCCTAGATGCAGTAGAAATACTGGGGAGAGTGAAGGTCCACACTCGTATTTACAGTCATGAATTGAAGGGCATGATAGCACTATGTGCTCATTCCAAAGAAGCAGATCCTGATAAAGTACCCAAAGAAGTGCAAGTGAGAGGTACCCCCTGGACAATTCTGGGGCCAAGACAGTCCTCTGCTAGCACACCTTTGTTACTGGAGGTGGACTCATTAGCTCAGAAGCTACAGAGTCTGATGGCAAATGAGAAGCGGACATGAGAGGGATTAATATTGGCATTAGGAGGGACTCCAACACCTGCAGCACCCAAACCAGTGGAGTGGGCAAAAGAGTTGGGAATCCCCTCAGAGATGTGTTGAAGCCAGTACCTGAAAATGCACCATACAAGCGGTTACCTTGTTTCTCTGGAGTCACACCTGTACCTTCAGGGGAAGATGATTATGAGACCTGGAGGGAATCTTCAGTGCCCCTTGTCCAAGAGTGGCAATGCTCTGATGCTGAAAAGTGGAAACGGGTGCTTGAGAATCTGAGGGGACCTGCTATGCAGATTGTCTGAACCCTGAAAGACTCCCAACCAACTGCCACAGTGCACAACTATTTAGCTGCCCTTGAGAGTGTCTACGGCACAATGGATAGTGGCGAAGACCTGTATTATTGGTTTCATCACACCTATCAAGGGTCTCATGAGAGGTTGTCAGATTTCGTCAGGAGGCTGGAGGATTTACTGCAGCAGGTAGTGCAGAAGGGAGGAATTCCCACTAAGCGCATTGATTCTGCTAGGTTAGATCAGATCCTTCAGGGAACCCGACAAGATGGGTTGATGCTGTGGTGACTACAGCTGAGGGAGCGGATCCAAAACCCACCTCCATTCCACAATCTCATTCGAGAGATACGTGAAGAAGAGGCGCGATTTATGCAGGCAGATACCGTGGCACTGCCAAGGAAGGTAGGGAGTTACACCACCACAGTGCGTGGAGCAACAGAGGATGTCCCATCAGTAGCAGCAGCCCTGAGAGATTTGACCCAAGAAGTGGCCATGCTGAAGGCTTATGCTGCACCATCTGAAAAAAGGAAAAATAACCAGAGGGGTGATAGCCCAAAATAAAAAGGGGTTTGGTTATAACTGTGGGAGAGATGGACACTATGCATTGGAGTGCCAGAACAGGACAGACCATGCAAGGATATCTTGGAGACTGCAGGAAAGCCGTAGGAGGTTTCAGGGAAACGCCAACGGGGCTTGGAGAAGGAGCGATCCAAGACCCTAAAATTCCAAGGCTCCCCCAAAAAGAACACAGATCATAGTTACCCTGATGGGCTAACAGGGCCCCAAGCTGTCGTAGCCATCCATATAGAGGGATGTTTGTGTGAGGCATTGCTGGATAGTGGATCACAGGTCACCATACTTTATGAATCTTACTATCGAGAACACCTGCAGCATTTGCCCCTGCATTCCCTGTCCGGCTTAACAGTCTGGGGAATTGGTGGTAACTCATGCCCTTATCTGGGGTATATCCTGTTAAAGGTCCAATTTCCAAAGGATGTTGTCGGGACAACCCAGGAAATAGAAACATTGGCATCAATCTGCCCAGATCCAAAGGGAAGAGAATATGCACCTTTAATCCTAGGGACAAATGCAAACCTGTTTCAAAGATTAGCACATAAGTGTTGAGAGATGGTGGGGAATAACTATCTGCAGGAGCTACCAATGCATGCTTTATGTAAAGCTGCATACCAGCGAGTGGGGCGCCCTACATCCCAAGAGGAGACCAAGGCTAAGCCTTTTGGGAAGGATAGTTTCCAGTTTGGGGATTCCCCCATTCCTGCCAAGTGGAAGGACCGGCTGTGTGAGGAGTTAGTCAAGAGGAAGGCTGTTTTCTCTATGCATGAGTGGGATGTTGGGTGTGCTCAGGGTGTGGAACACCATGTCCGAATACAGGATGGTCGGCCTTTTTGAGAGACATCAAGACGATTAGCCCCTGCAGATATTGAAGATGTGAGACAGCACCCACAGGAACTGGCCCAAGCAGGTATTATTGAGGAATCCAGAAGCCCTTATGTATCGCCAATTGTTGTCGTACGAAAGAAAAGTGGCAAGGTGCGCATGTGTGTTGATTATCGCACCCTGAACACGCGAACAATTCCTGACCAGTACACAATGCCCTGGGTGGATGATGCTTTGGATAGCCTGAATGGCAGTCGCTGGTTCTCTGTACTTGCTCTCCGCAGTGGATACTATCAAGGGTACCCATGGCACCAGAGGACCGAGAGAAGATGGCATTCATCTGCCCCTTGGGGTTTTACCACTTTAACTGCATGCCACAAGGAGTATCTGGGGCTCCAGCCACATTTCAGCAACTCATGGAACAGGTTGTAGGGGATATGCACCTGTTAAAGTGCCTGGTGTATCTGGATGACGTTGTGGTCTTCGGGCGCACTTTAGAAGAACATGAAACTCGGGTGTGCAAGGTCCTGGATCAGTTGGAAGAGGCTGGTCTCAAGTTATCCTTAGACAAGTGCATCTTCTGCCAGACATCTGTACGATATGTAGGACACATTGTATCTTCAGATGGTATAGCGACAGACCCAGAGAAGGTAAAAGCATTTACCACCTGGCCAAGGCCTACAACTCTCAAGGAATTACAATCATTTCTGGGATTCTGTGGCTATTATCGCAAGTTCATAAAAAATTATTCCCATATTGTGCATGCCCTCACAGAACTCACAACGGGATACCCTCCCACAAATGAGAAAAAGGGCAGACCACCCCGGCATCAATACTTCAATGTGAGCACACCGTTTGGAAAGCGCTGGACTTCTGAATGTGAAGCAGCTTTCCTTAACATCATTCAAGAGCTTACTGAAGCACCTGTTTTGGTGTATGCTGACCCCACTCAGCCCTATGACCTCCATGTTGATGCAAGCTACACTGGTTTAGGAGCTGTCCTTTATCAAGAGCATGAAGGCAAACTTCGACCCTTTGCTTTTGCAAGTCGAGGCCTCACACCATCAGAGAGAAACTACCCAGCTCATCAAGTGGAGTTCCTGGCGTCAAAATGGGCTGTGACAGAGAGGTTTCATAATTACCTATCTGGAGCATGGTTTATTGTAAAGACTGATGATAACCCTCTGACATATATCAAGACAACAGCAAAATTATCTGTAGCAGGACATCAGTGGTTAGCTTCATGCCAGTGAGTGTCTGTTGTGGAGGAACACTTCACGGCCAATGGGGAACAAGCAATTGACTGCTTCAGGGTGCCTCCACCAGCCACTCCCATAGCCTACTCAAGTTTTAGTAGAGTACAGGATCCTTGGTTGCCCAGACTAAAGGATCGGGAGGTGGAACATGCCCAGAGAGCTGATCCACGAATGAATGGATTGGAAAGGGGAAAGGATCCCAAGAGTATTCGACCGAGTCATCCAGAGGAGGTCCTTTTGCTGAAGGAATAGGATCGCTTATTGGTCTGAGGTGAGCGACTTTATCGAGGGAAGAAGCATTCCCTGAGACCTCACCCAAAGCAGTTGGTACTACCACAGAAGTATCGGCAAGGTGTATTGGAGGCCTGCCATGATCAAATGGGTCACCTGGGAGTAGAACGATTAGAGGCCTTAGTTAAGGCAAGGTTCTATTGGCCCCGGATGGGGCGTGACATTGCCCACCGTGTACACACTTGTACCCGATGCCTCCGACAAAAGACTTTCCCTAAGAAGACAGTCCCTCTTGTCAATATCACAAGTTCAGCACCCATGGAGCCTGTCTGTCTGGACTTTCTGTCATTAGAGCCTGATCGCCAGGGTACGGCAAACATCCTGGTGGTAACCGACCATTTTACTCGTTATGCTCAGGCTTATCCGAGAAAGAATCAAAAAGCTTCCACACTTGCCAAGATCCTGTGGGACAAGTTCTTTGTTCACTATGGGTTGCCTGCAAGACTACACTCAGACCTGGGACGGGATTTCGAGAGTCGATTAATAAAAGAACTTTGTACAATCATGGGGATCAAAAAAACACACACCACCCCTTATCATCCACAAGGGGACCCACTGCCTGAACTATTCAACTGCACGCTGCTCAACATGCTGGGAACCCTAGAGCCTCACCAGAAAAAGTCCTGGAGCCAGCACGTGGAGCACTTGGTACATGCCTATAACTGCACTCGGCATGAGGCAACTGGCTACACACCATACATGTCGATGTTTGGTTGAGAGGCACGGCTGCCAGTTGACCTCTGTTTTGGAGTGTCTTCTGATGGGGCACTCCCTGAAATATATTTGGAGTAAGTGGCTCACCTAAAAGACCAATTGAAGGAGGCATATCGGATAGCAACACAAGCTTCTGGCCAACAGAATCAAAGGAGCAAATTGCGATATGATCAGCGAGTGAGGCAACAGGAACTTCAGATTGGTGATCGGGTGCTGGCCCAAAATCTGGGATTAGAGGGAAAGCACAAAATTGCTGATCGTTCGGAGTCACACCCGTATGTCATTGAGGAGAAACTGGGAGATCTACCAGTGTATTGGATACGCCTGGAGGGCAGTTGTGACCCCACTAAAACTCTACACCGGAATCACCTGTTACCTGTTGGACAGGTATTGTTTCCCAATGAGGATTATCCCACAGTCTCTGAGGCCCCTGGTCCTGCCAGTCGGACACGATCCAAACAACGGAGATATGACAGGATTTTGCAAACACCCAGCGCCTCAGAGAGTGAGGAAGAACTAGTGTTCAGCCAGTGTCCTTTTGGAGAAGTTTCAAGCACACCAGATCTTTCCAACATTGCACAAAGAGATGGGGAAGGGGAAGAACCCACAGTAAGTGTCCCAGAGGGTTCACTGGCCGAATCTCTGGAGACCCACCAAGGGCCTGATGAGGAGGAGAACCCTGTACCCCATACAGCCACTTTAGATCCTGATGCCCCTGCTTTTACACCTCAAGGATCTGTCACCATGCCCCCATGTTCAATAGTGCCACAGCAGTCGATGCCTGACAGCCAACATAAACGTTCCTCTAGGGAAGGGAAGCCCAGGTGTGTGCTGACATATGATCGGTTGGGAGAACCCAGTGAAGTAAAAATCTCTGGGGTACCCAGGGGGATGAGTTGCCTCACAGGAAACCTGTTCCCCCCCTCAGTGTCCTGTGATTTGGATGATTGCGATACTCCTGACCAATCGGGGCCCTGGGTCTCCTGCTGGGAATCCATGGATTGAAACTGCCCTCCTTGTTGGGGACACCAAGGATCCTTTTCTTTTGGAGGGGGGAGAGTGTAACCCCCCTGGGATTTTAAGGAGCGTGGTCCCTTTAAATTTTTGCCCTGTGGGAGAGGTTGTGGAGCTGAGGAGGGGGCTGGAGCTGCAGTCGGAGGCCTGGGAAGGAGGAAGAGGGAGAGAGGCCCTGCCTGAAGCCAGGGAAGACAGAGCGGCTGACCTGGGATGCCAGGCCAGCACCCACAGAAGGACACTGCACTGGGGAGAGTTGCCCAAGGACAGAGCAGCATCCAGTGACTGGCCATCTGGAGCTGTGGGGCCATGAGTACAGCACCTGGGACTCAGGGGGGAGGTTGTAATTAGTTAAGTGTGGAGGGGGCCGCTCTGGGTTCACAGAGAGCGGCAGAAGAGGCATGAGAGGATTTTCTTTTGTTGGGAAAGTGCTGGTGCCGAAGAGTAGGAGTTGCTGGACTGAACACTGGACTGGAGCTGTGCTGGGACTCCTGAACTCATGGTGCAGAAGCAGAGCTCACATTTGCCTCCAGCCTGCTGCATTGTTGGGCCTTGCAGGGCCCTGTGTTAGCTGTTACTCTGTGTTACTGCTGCCCCATCTCCCCTGTTGGTTTCCCCTTTTCACCTCTGTAAATAAACCTTCCCCATTCCCATAATCCCTGCGCTATCCCAGTGTGTGTGTGGTCACTCTGGGGGTTTGGAACAGGTGCCCCTGGGGCAAAGGGTCTCTCCTTGCTGTGTTCCCGTGCACACCCTTTCTCTGGTCAGAGCTGCCTGCAAGGCAGACTCAATCTGGCCATGTGGGTGTTACACACTGAATGTATGCTAGCAGCCCATCTAAAAGAAGGATGGTTACCAGTAAGTAACCCACTGTTGTGGCTCTGGGGGGAAACAGCAGTCAGCTCAGCTGGGAGCAGCCTGGACCCAAATCCTCCTTTAGCTGGGGGGTATGAGTGGAGACTACGCTACCTGGACCAGGTGTATATGATGGTGTCTCCTACATTCCCTCTATAGAATGCCAATCCTGGAGCAGGGGACAGGTAAGTGGGGCTGGATTTTTCCGGGGCCCCCATCAGACTGCAGCCCTGGACAGCGGCCTCTAAAGCCCCTGGGTTAATCTGGCTCTGCCTGGAAGGGACCAGCCCTGTTCTGTGTGCATGTGTCTGCTGCCCAGTTGGAAAGGATGAGCTCTGATATGTGACCTTTGAGTTTGGTGCCTGGGGATGTGTTGTACTGTGCTATGAGCTACCGTCCCTGAGATGTAGAAGGGGCCAGGGGCTGTTTACATGGGTTCTTCCCTGCTGCTGGCACAGCTCTCCCTCTGCACTGACCAGTGTAGTCTGGCAGATGAAGGTCAGGGGTTGCTAACTTGCATGCCCTCCC
The DNA here is from genome assembly GCA_007922195.1 of Podocnemis expansa. Taxonomy (NCBI): domain Eukaryota; kingdom Metazoa; phylum Chordata; order Testudines; family Podocnemididae; genus Podocnemis; species Podocnemis expansa. The sequence goes on from ML682267.1 coordinate 368,998, forward strand.
TCCACCCACCCTGGGTTGTCTGGGTCCTGTTACTCCTTCACTGCCCATGGCAGCTGGGGAGACTGACAGAGGTGGAGAATGGGGGTGAGGCTAGCAGAGGGACTGTAAGTCAGGACCAAGAAGGCTAGTGCAGCACCTAGCTGGAGGGTCCTGGCACTGCCCTTCTAGAGATGGCCACTAACCAGGGGATGGGGAGATTTTTTCTTTCAATGCAGCACCCAGGAGCTGACATTTTCCTTTTGTCCAGCAGGTGGTACTGGCACTGAGGCAGCCAGAGCCGGCCCAATATCCAACTTGACACTTGCTCAGTATCACACCTGTCATTAACAGCCTGGGGCACCAGCTCCCAGCTGGCCCTGATGTTGAGCCAGTCTGTCTCAGGGAGGCGGCAAATGGGGCACTGGGCTTGTGGGGCATGCTGAGAGTGTTGGGGGCAGGGGGCTGTAAGTGTGTCTCTTTCAGCCCCCCACCTGTGGCTGAGCTCAGCTGGGTGTCTATGTTTCTCCCATCCCGTCATCTCCTCCACCCTCCTGCTTTCCATTCCCTCAGCAACCTCCACCCCTTCACTTCCGTTAGCCCTGTGCTAAGTCTGAGCTCACCCCAGGCTTGGCACACACGGCTGCCTCCGGCCCTGAGCCCAGCCTGGATGGAAACTGACCAGTGACACAACTGAGAAGGCCTAATGGGGGGGCAGGGGCTCAGTCTCACACCTCTGCAGCTGAGAGTGCTCCAAAGCCTTGGGTACACAGAGATGGTTCTCCCAGTACTGAAATGCACCTGCTTCTGGGGTGGAACAGGGTCTGTTTACACAGGGACCCCTCACTCGGCACAGAGCTGAGGCCACTTCTGCAGTGGCCCTAAGAGGGATAAGGTCTTGTGCCCCATTCCCCATCCCCCTGAGCTGGCCAATCCCCTGCTCTAGGGCCAGCGCCACTAGAAGGAGAAGCCCTGGGGTTTATTCCCTGACCCTCATAAATCCAGGTGGTGACAGGTGATCCTTCCCCATCCAGTTCCCATTTTCCTGGCAATTGACCATGACCAGATGTCTCTGCTGCTCCACGAGCCCAGCTGTGCAGCATGCGGAGTGGGAGAGCTGTCTGGGGTGGGCTGGAAGGGAGCCCGATTCCCCGTCACCCAGTCTCATCTTGCCTTGTCTCATCTCCTCAGTCTGGGCGCTGAGTAACCAGCTTTCTGAATAATAGCGATCTCATCCACAGCTGGCTCAGGGCTCAGCCCAGATCTGGGGCCCAGGGCAGGGAGAAACAACTTGGGTCTTAAAGGGGCCGCTGCTTCTTGGAGAGGCCAGCGGTAGTGCTGATGCCAGTTAGCAGCATGGGGTAGGCCAGGGGTGAGCAATTGGCTGCAAGGCTGCCCTGGTGGTATCCCTGGCCTAACCTGCCAGGACAGCAGACAGACTGCAGTTCACAAGCTGAGCACAGGATGCCAGCCCCAATGCCTCAGCATGTCACTAGGGGGTGCCATGCTGCAGGGAATGAGGTATAAACAGCCCCTGCACCCATCTTAAAGGTGGGTGCAACGCAGGGCTGTGTAAGTGGTCCATGTATAAACAGCTCTCGTACCCCACCCCAGAGGTGGCTGCATCTGAGCACCAGGCAAGGGGTCTGTGTATAAAGTGACAATTTAGTTCACAATAATAATAATTTGAATTAACACAAGGACAATTAATGACAAGACTCAAGGAGACAGATTTTGCTAAAAAATACATTGTATTTTCCACCATTTATAAAATAAATTCCAAGATCTGTGCTGTTAAATTACTCTTTGTAATTATTAATATTACAGACAAATAAATAGACTATGTGCCTTCATTTCCCTGCTGGAAAGGGGGTGCCCTATACCCCCAGGATCCGTAAAGGTGTTTGGGGCGAAAGGATCCATCCACTTGGAGCAATGAATTTGCTCTCCAAAACTTCATCCCAAGCTTAGAATTTGGGGTGGGATCTTTTCAGTGCAAGCAAATGGTAGCAGGATGTAAAGTTAGTGTCTTTTCTTTGGCATACAGTGGCCAGACTGCACAATGTAAGATAAAAACCTACTACCACTGTGAAGAGAGGTCCTCTCAAAAGTTGCAGGGATCAGTGATTTGGAAGAGATGAGTTCATCCAGTGAGCATGGCCATGGGGTAGCCATAACTACATCCACAACATGAAGTCCAGCAATGATGTGCTCCTCCTCAGCGGTGGCTGCATCTTTGCATTGAGCGAGAGATCCCTGTAAACAGCCACTCCACCCCCAAGGCAACTGCATTTTAACACTGGCCTGAGACAGTTCCAAAGGAGACGTGGTGTAGGAGTTTCAGACAATGATATTAATAAATACAAATGAGGTCAGACAATTCCCTGGAGCTGGATATTAACCAGGTTCTAGGGGGAAGATGGAAGTTTCTGAGCTACTACTACATTATGGCACTGACAGGGCTACACTGCTGAGAGAGTGAGAAAAATCCCCCTCCCTTGAGCCCTGTAGGCTTGCTGCCCTACTCTGGAGTAGAAGCCAAGCAGTGATTGGAAGGAGATTTCTTTCAGAGGCCTAGTGCCATGGGGACATGGGGGGGTGTTCCACTTGGAAGGAAAGCCTGTCTGCTGCGTCTGTGCTACAGGGCTAGCTGGCATCGTTTCAACACTGTAACTATGCCACTGTCGTCCCTGTAGTGTAGACATGGCATTGGTGACAAGAGAATCCAGGAGTCCTGGCTGCCAGTCACCCCTGCTCTACCTACTACATTCTACTCCCCTCTCAGAAACTGGGGTGGAACCAGGAGGAGTCCTGGCTCTCTCACTCTTTTTTCTTTCCACTAACCGTCATTTCTCCATCTAATCCAGTCTTCAAGTTTACCCAGCCTGCCCTACAGCCCAGTCGACTGAGGGGTAGGAGGAGAATAACAAGGAACTCCGGTGCCCAGGACTTACACCTGAATGCTGTAGTGATCAGCCCGTTTCCGACAGCATCGCCGAATCCACACCCAGTACAGCAGCACCATACTGGCCCAGTAGCCCAGATAGATAGCTGTGCCAATGATCAAGTAGCCCAGCTCGGCCTGCTTGACCGGGCTGATCCAGACATCTTGAGCCTCCTTGGAGATGGTATAGCTCATCCCCCCAAGCAGCAGCAGCCCCCAGATGGAGAGGGGCAGCAGAGGCATCAAGTTGCCCACCATCTTCTTCCTCCCAGAGGTGCCCCAGCTGCTCTTGTTCATGGTGGCAATGGCGAAATACTTGGCCGGCAGGAGGCCACCCATGTACAGCAGGGCATAAAGACTCATGAAGAGCATCTGGGGGCTGCCTCGCAGCCAGCAAGCATAAAGTGCCTTGACACAGGCCACCAGCTGGACACAGAGCAGAACCCACAGCACGTCCCACAGGCTGCCACCGTAGAAGAGACGCAGGACGGTGGCTGTCACGAAGAAGGGGAAGACGCCAGCCACCACTGCCTCATAGGTCATCCATAGGTGGTGCCGGTGCCACCAGAGGGCGTTATAGAGCCACTCACGAAAGTAGGACTTCGTCCAGCGGGTCTGCTGGGCCAGCCAGCGCAGGAACTGTGCAGGGGTCTCTGAGTAGCAGCGAGATCGGGCTGTGTACCTGTGGGGGGTGGGAAGTCTTAGTTAATACATACCAAAGAATAGGACCCAGGAGTTCTGGCTTCAAAAGGCCCAGACTCGAAAACTGATCCCCACTCTCATCCCAAGACCAATGACAGAACCCCAGAGTCCTGCCTTCCAGCCCTCTGATGAGAGTGCTGGGTGCAGGCACGCAGTGCACTCACTTGGTGGCGTAGCCAATGCTCAGCATGCGGTTGGTGAGGTGCCGGTCATCGCCAAAGGTGCAGTGGGTGCCCAGGAATTTCTGGTTGTACCAGGACTCCAGGAACTGCTGCAGGAGGTCATTGCGGTATAGGCCTGCATGGGGCAGCAGGCAGCTGGTCAGGATGGCTGGAATTTCCTGCTCCTCACAGGAGAGAAGCCAAGCATCCTGGATCCCAGCCCCTGGGAACTAACCACCAGTCAGACCCCTTTCCCTCCCCTCCCAAAGAAGTGAACCAAGGCATCCTGACTGCCAGACCCCATGCACTAATCACCCAACCCCTTCCTATCCCAGCCAGAGAAGAGCCCAGGTGTCCTCACTCCCTACCCCCTGCACTAATCACAGATCCCTTCCCCAAGGGCTCCTCCTGCCCGCTCCCACTCCCCTGCTTCCCACACCCAGTCAACAGGCCAAGTGGCCAGCCAGTGTTTCCCCAGGAACAAAATAAGCCACGCAGGTCTGGAAGCAGCTGTTTAGTGTCCTGCCTTGGCCCAGCTCGGACTACCCCCTGCCCAGCTCCTGTGCCCCCTGCGTGTGGGAGAGAACACAGAGGTCCCCTACCAGATGGAGAAGAACCCAGGTATACTGGCTAACTCACCCAGGGGCCCGCTGATGCAGGAGACGCAGTCAAAGTATGACTGGCAGGCACGCTCCACGTTGAAAGCCATCCAGTAGCGCAGGCTGCTCATAAAGCTGATGTAGGAGTCGGAGAGGTTGAGGATCCGCACATCACCCCCCACGGCTCCATAGCCCTCATTGGACTCCAGCACCTTCACCAGCTCCACAGTGGCGTGGGGGTCCAGCTTGGTGTCCGAGTCACACACCTGGGGGGAGCCAAGAGGAGGTGTTATCCACTGAGCTCCCTAGGGAGAGAAGTGCTGGCCTCATGCCCTGTGGCAACACAAGGAGGCAGTGTGCTGGTGGGGCAGCAGGGGTAGCCAGCTAGACGCTCATACCTGAACATAGTCCACCAAGTTGCCCAGTGCCCGGAAGGCTGTGTACATCACCTCTCGCTTCCCTCCCCATTGCTGCATGATACAGATGCATCGCTTGGAGCGGATCAACTCTTCCACTGCCAGCTGACCTGGGTCATCCATCTCCACCTCGCTGTAGGGTCCAGGTCCCTCCCCTCCTGCCCCCTGGTAGCTGCCTGATCCCTCTTCGGTCCCCAGCAGGGGCTGCTGGTGGTAGTTGTTCTCCCAGATGTAGGTGCCCACATCCTCACCAGCAAACACCTCCTGGAACATGTCCATCATGTAGCGGTCATCAGGGCTGTTGCCGTCAATCACCATGATGACCCGTAACTTCTCTGGGGGGTACAGGGTGGCCCGCACTGACTCCAGGCACTGCCGGAGGTAGGATGGGTCTTCTTGGTAGGCCGAGATGGTCAGTGCCACCGTCTTGGTGTAGCTACAGGTCAGCGACTCCCTCTTCATTCGCCGGTGCTCCAGGAAGGCGAAGAAACTCTGGACAGCAAGGTGGGCGGCGAGGAAGGCTCCATAGAGGCCGAAGGCCATGATCCGATGTTGGTCGGCCACCAGCTGGACCCCAGCAATGTAAGCCCAGGCAAGGACCACCAAGATAAACAGGGCGAAGGCGATGGTGAGGACACGACGACTGGCAGACGCGAAGAATTTAAGCACTTTCATCTCTGCAAGGGATGGGCACAGGGTGAGATAGGGTTGGGGGGGTTGCCTGTACCCCCAGAGATGAGGGGTGTCTCTGCCAAGGACTGAACAAACTGGCAGAGCTCAGGGCCAAGGCTATAAAAATGATTAAATGGGGCCAGGAAGCAGGCGTAACCACTGGAAATGATGGCACCTGAAGAGGACAGTTAGATGAAATAAATGACCCCCACACAGCATGATGCATCCCTGCCAGCACTGGGCAAGGAACCCAGGGGTCCTGGCTCCTATCCACCCCCACTCTAGCCACTAAACTCCACTCCCTTCTCAGAGCTGGGGAGAGAACCCAGGAATCCTTGTCCCAGTCCTCTCCCTGCACCAATCCCTGGGCCCTGCTCCCCTCACCTGATGACTGTTTTCTCCCCAGCTGTTGCTGTTCTGGCTTCCTTCCTCCAGCCGGGAGGAAGCTTTTGAACCACAGGCAGGAGGTGGGGGGAAAGGGAGACACACTCTGTCTGCGTCAGATTGGCTCACTCCCACTGGAGTCTCACCCACTTTCTCCTCCCAGCCCTTTCTGTGCCCCCGCCGCACCCCATTGCTTCCCCACAGGTCAGGCTTTTCCAGTCTGTCCCTGTGGTTAGGATATGTGCCAAGTCCATCAATGTTGGCTGAGGGCAAGGGTGTTCGGGGGGGGTGTTACAATCTCAGGGCAATGTGGGTCAGGAGTGAGGGGCACTGGATGAGTTGGGTGGGAGGAGCCCAGCTGGGGCTGGGATGAAGCCCTGCAAATAGTGTAGTGACTAGCACCTCTGCTTAACATGCAGAGGGTCCTAGGTTCAATTCCCAGGGGGTTGGACTTGATGATCTCACGAGGTCCCTTCCAGCCCTATGATTTGATTTGATTTGATTTCCCGGTGCTCAGAGCCAGGCCCCTGTTAACGTGGACATCCCCATGGGCAGGAGTCCAAAATCCACTGGTGGGGGGTTAGGAGTGTGTGTCATTACTCACTGAAATGCCTGGACTTGCTGACGTCCTATAGTGTACCAGCTCAGAGCCCAGGAATCTCCCCCTGCTTCAAGTCTCCACTCAATATGCCAAGGGGCCAGCCAGCATTGCCTCAGAAATGAAAGCCAGGCAGGTCTGCAAGCAGCTGCTCGGCATCCTGCCTTGCTCCAGCCCTGGGCACCGCCAGCCCTGCTGGTGCCCCTCAGTCCTGACCCACACCATAGCCCCTGCTAGTCCTGCCCTGGAGCTGATGCTTGAACCCTCCCTGCTCCTGCTCTGGACACCAGCAGCTCAGGATGGTTGTCAGGGTAGCAACAAAATAAATAGACAGAATTAAGCAATAAGGTCGCACCCCCCCCCCCCCGTTCACTGTCATGCATTTCCCTAAGACCTCCACCCAGCCTCTCCACCCACAGCCCCACTCCCTCGGCCAGCCACCGCTCCACAGTTGCCCTCCCCTCCCGCTTGTGTGTGCCAGGCCCCACAGATCCCCTACCCCCTCTCTCCCACGTGGGCAGGGGGTTGATGTGTGGGGATGGGGGTTGGGCTGTGTGAGTTGCAGCCGCCCTACCTCTGTGGGGCTCTGGGTGGGGAGGGGGAAGGGGGGAGCAGCGAGAGCCAGAGCTGGCAGTGGCAGGACAAGAAGTTAAGTCAGTAGAGTCACCAAAGTCTTATGCCTGTGGTTAACATTCTCCACATTCCTGGAGTGATTCTGGGACTGGGTACAGGCCCTTGGATCCTCCCCCCCGGTCTACACACCTGTGGGTGGGGTTGGATTGTGCATTTCCCTTCCCATCCATCCCCCTCTTTCTCCAGCAGGGCCTAGTTGTGGGGTGAGGGGGTGTTAAGTGGCTTCGTATGTACAGAGTTTGTAAGGTCTCAGCCCCCTCCGTCACTCCCCAAGGGCAATAACTCACCTCCTGGCCAGCAGCCCCTAAAGAGAGGCTGAGGGCTGCTAGGTCCTATCCCCCATGCACTTCACGCTGGGACAAGGGGGAGTATGGGGGGATGTGAGTGAACTACCTACAATCAATATCAGACTCCCCTGCCTACAGAGGGGCAGAGGCATCCCCCAGACACCCTCCAGAAGACATTGCTCCAACCTGGAACCCAGGCATCCAGCTACTTTAATCCCCCTTCCTCAGATGTGAATCCCTCTGCTCTGGGCTCCTGGCCCGCTTTAAGGTACTTGGGCAACTCTGCCCCCTCACCTCAGGGCACAGGACAGAAGGACCCAGGCTCCTGCCCCCTCTTCACCTTTCAGAGGGAATGTGCCCTGTTATATGCCAGTATAACCTGGGTGCGGCGCCTGTGGCTCTGTCCAGACCAAGGAGGTTGTGATCCCCACTCCACACACTACTGCCAGCTGAGGGGCTGGCTCTCTGTCCTCAACACCTCCATCTGCCAGACTCTCTGACTCCCACCCACTCCCAATCTGCCCTCCCTATCCTCAATCCTCAACTTCTGCCTGACCTCCTACTCTCAGTCCTTCAGCTTCCCCCAACCTCCATCTTCTCCCTGTCAGCAGCTCTGCCCCCTACCTCCAGCCCCCATAAATTGCATGACCCTCCCTGTCCCACTCCCACTCCCCGCTACTCCTGGCCTATTCACTCCAGCTTCTTTCTGACCCCCAGCCCCAATCTATCCTCCCTGACCTCTACATCGTACCACTCCTTTTCCCCTACTCCCAGATCTGCAGTCCCAGGCCCCCATCCTCACTAACTCCCCCCCCCCCATGCCCTCCCTGACTCCAACTTCCAGGATTCCTGTGTCAGCGTCTTGCCAGGGCAAAAGGGAAGTTCCCGACTTTGCTGACTCCATCAGCTTTGACTTCATGCACCCCACCCTAGTCTGGTAGTGGAGAGATTACTGAGTGTGACAGCCCAGGGAACAGGTTAGGAGCTTCAGCCAAACAGGGATTTAGGGAATGCCCTTTCACTGGGGGGGGTAGCAAGGTTAGCCAGACCACACTGGGCCAGGCCTTGCCCCACTGCCACCGAGGTCCCAGGAGAAGGTTTAGCCAGGAGAACAGGGCCGTCCTTAAGGGGGGGCAGGAGGGGCAACTGCCCTGGGCCCCGCACTTTGGGGGGCCTCGCACTTTTGGAGGATCCCATGCAGCTGGCTGGAGTAAGGAAGCAGGGAGCTTTTTCAAGCTGTGGGACTAGGGTGCAGCTCCGGCTGGTCAGGGAAGGGGGAAGGGAATTCAGCCAGGCAGCGTTTGGTTACAGGAACTCTTAAGTAGCCACCTTCCCACAACTGCTCCCTGAGGGGAAGAGAAAGGGCAAGTGTTGAGATAAAACTTAGGGAGCCAGCCCCAGTCAAGCACATGGGGACAACGTCAGGAGAATGTCGCATCCCCAACCTTTACAAAACAGGACCTTCTCTTTGAATTTACATCAGCATTTCCAGAAAGTGTTCTCAGATATTAAAGAACTTTTTTCCTTCTACATTTAACAAGACTTTTCAGTCTTCAGGGATGTCTCTTTGAGCAAACTTCTCTGTGCAGATAATGATCTATTATACCTGAGAGAGAAGACCCCAGGCTAGTGCTCATACGGAAATACTGGGTTTTTAGGGTTAATGGCCATCAATCAACACATTAAAGAAGTTTTTTGTCCTTCCTTCTGCACTGTAAATAAGCCCCATTGTCATTGATTGCAGTCAGAGCACCAGTCCCAAAGCATGGCAAAGAGGAAAGCAACTGTGGCCGTGTGGGTCTATTTTAGCGAAACAAACAAGGAATCCTGTGGCACTTTTAAAGACTAACAAATTTATTTATTTGTTAGCTTTTAAAAGTGCCACAAGACTCCTTGTTTGTTTTACATCAGGGTATCTGAGAGGATGCCAAAGGTCCCTTGTTTCTTCCTCTCATCCTCAAACAGTACCTGAGTTTCATTATTTAGATCACCTGCAAAGCAATGAGGAATGTATGAATACATACTGTATATTAAAATAAGATGGAAAAGGAGAGAGTCAGGCAGCATAAAGGAAATAACATACATTAGACAACTGGAATCCAGTGCTTTAAGGTGAGAGAGGACCTGAACTTATTTCTTATCGTCCAAAAATAGCTTCCCTGTCTCTGAATTTTCAATTTAACAAAAACTTGATCTAAGACAAATTATTAAACTTGTAAAATTGTGTGACCATCTTGAACAGAAAACCAGAACCACAAAGAAGAGTAACTCCAGATACTCCTGTCCACTTGGCTGTGAGGTTGATGAAACATCACTATGGCACATTCAGTATTGCCTACCCTAAACATCAAAAATAGTCACAAGTCTGGCTTAAATATATCATTAAAACTCACTTAAAAATAAAGAGATGTTTGAAGAAATAATAAATGAGGGGGAGCTATTTTCTCTGACTTCTGGGTTTTGAGCCTTTAGGATAAAGTCAGGTCATGTTTTTCTGCTTCTCTCTGCAACTTTTTAGCTTGAGGGCTAGAAATTTATGATTCAATTAAAGAAAAATTGACACTGCCCAGTGTTCCCTCTAAGCTGATGATGCAGCTGAACAAGTTATGGGTGCACAAGTTATTGGGGAGCCAGTGGGCAGCAGGGAAGAAGCCCATTGGGGCCTGGAGAACCAGCAGGGAACTTGCTCAGCTGCATCATCATCTTAGAGCAGTGGTTCCCAACCTTTCTCAGGCTGGGGACCCCTTTGTAACAACAACAACAAAAAATCTTTGCAGACTCGCCCCAGCTGATTATGTAATCTGGCCTTCATGGGCAGACTCTGGCACGCACCAGTGGGAGAGCTGGTGAGCAGCACTGCCACCACCATTGCCCGCACCACTGGGGAGCTGAGCCGCGGCAGCTGTGGTCCCCTGCCCTTGCCCCTGCTGGGGAGCTGCTGTGGCTCCATCCCCCTGCCAGGATACAGCCACAGATGGGGAAAGGCAGCCCTGGCAGGGAGCTTCAGGGCTGTAGCTGGATTCTGGCCCCAGATAGGGAGAGGCTCTGCAGACCCCCTGCAAAGTGTCTGCGGACCTCTGGGGGTCCCTGGACCACAGGTTGGGAACCACTGGCTTAGAGGGAACACTGCCTGCAAAGTTTAAAATGAGGGGGCCCCGCACAAACTGATTCACCCTGGGCCCCGCTTCCCCCTAGGGATGGCCCTGAGAACACCCTGCCATTGGATGCAGGGTACATGAGAGACTGCAGGGATGACGCACTCTGGTTTCCCTCTCAGGGTAGCATGTGAGGCAGGTGTCCTAGCCCTAGGGAAGGTGCATGTATGTGGGTGGTGGGGAGGGATGGCTCAAAACCACAGAGTATCCCCACACCCCCACACAAAGCATCCAGCTAGGACAATCTCCCCAGCACACGCTGGCACAGGGCACAGCCGAGGGCCGGGCCTTACCAGAACAAGCTCTGCAAAAGAGGTTGACTCAGTCCTGATCTCAGCAGGCAGATACTGTCCAATCCAGCCAGGGGATTGGGCAATCAGAGAAGCAAGGGACTGGTACTGTGACTCAGGAGGGGAGTGGGATCTAGTGGTTAGATAAAGGGTGTGGGTGGTGGCTGGGAACCCTGACTCCTGGGTTCTATCTTCAGTTTCTGTGGGGCCTAGAGGTTAGAGGGGGCAGGAGCTGGGATCTAGGACTCCTGGGTTTTCCTTGATCTGGGAGGGGAGAAGGATCTTCCGGTTAGAGACTGGTGGGGACCAACATTTCCATGACAGCAAGGTGCCCATCTCCCAGACAGTCTGTGCAGCGATAATCAGCCTGTTGCTCTGGGTGCTGACATTTCCTCTCCAGCTGCCTGGAAAACTCCACCCGGCAACACCCATTCCCTTGGGCCCCCTGTTTGTCACTGAGAGAAACCAGGAGCTGGAGGCATGGGCCAGCCCCCCTTCCAGGGTAACCACTAGATCCCAGTCCCCTCCCAGGCCCAGGGAAAGAACCTAGAATTCACCTGCCAAAGGGGGTAACTGTGTTAGCCTCGTTCAGGAAAACAAACAACGAATCCTGTGGCACTTTTAAAGACTAATATATTTATGTTTCACATGAGCTTTCATGGGTAAAATCCTACTTCATCACAAGCTAGAAAATGAAAAACTTACAGTATGGGAGGGAAAGATAAATCCTATGATTACACTTCACTGCATTAGGTCAGATTACATCAGCAAACCAAACAAGCTGTATAGATTCAAACAGTGTGGAAAAATACACAACTTCTTTGATTTGCTGATGTAATCTGACCCAGTGGTGTACTGAGGGTCTCTGGTGCCCCGAGACAAGCTTACATTTGTACCTCCCGCACTTCACACACCTCCTCAGACAGGGCTGGAGGTGTGCTGGTGCAGTCCTCCAGCTGTCCTGGGGAGGGGGATCTATACCTGCACAGTGGAGGGTGGGGGAGTGGGCTGGAGGTTGGGTGGATGCTGTCACATGATGCACAATGGCATCTGTGTAATTTTTCTATTGTTTTGCAAAGTAATGGTGTAGTTTGAGGCCAGTTATGTCATGGAAGGTTCCCTTATGAATGCTTTGGCTTATTGCTGTGATATTGTATTTTCTTCAGTATCATGTATGTGTACAGGTGTGAAGCATGTGAAGCTCAGCTCCTGAGGAATCCCTCCCTCTCTGAGGCTGGAGGATTACATGACAAAGGCAATGAGAATGTAGCTGCCTAGTTCAGGTAGAAATAATGATCCTTCTTTGAGTGCTGCTCGGATACATTCAGTATTAGGTGTCTATGTGCCACAGCGCACAATTGGTTGGAAGCATTTTGCCTGTCAGAGTGGGGCCAACGCCCCCTCCAGCCACTCCCATGGCTATATATACGGCCCCGATCCTGACCCTCCCCAGGTCCTTTTTCCACTCTCAGCGATGGTTTTGGAACAACCCTGTCCTTGCGATCGCAAGTGCCTGTCATTACTTCCTTGTATGAACCATCCGTTTAAGCTAGAGGACCTCTTTGTGGATATCGTTCCACCAAGAACCAGATCTTCTATGCTTCACGCGAGTCCAGACCTGGAACGCGGTTCCCAACAGCCACCGCAGATGCTGGGTTTAAACCCTGTGCTTCTTGCGGCAAGCCCTTCCCACGGGATGATCCTGATGAGGAGTGCCTGTGGTGCCTGGGGGAGTCCCACCAGGCTACCACCTGCTCGGTCTGTCAGTCCTTTAAATCAAGGACGCTCAAAGACAGAGACCAAAGGTGCCGTGCATTTGCCTTAAAGTAAGTGTGGCAGCCTGTCCCTGAAGAACCGGGGTTGCCTTTGGCACCAGCCCTGGCACCATGTGCCAGATTGACACTGGAGCCATCTCGTGCCACTGCTCTGTGGAACAGAAGGCGTGATCAGCACCAACTTCAATGTGGAAGTGCTCTCGCTGGTCCACCTTGTAGTAACCCTTGGGGCGGAAGGGGTTAACACTCTGGTCAGTGAGTCCCAGGACAGCCAATAGGAATGAAGTGCAGGTTTTTGAATTGGTACAGCAGCCTTGCCTGTTCCTGTTTGGATGCAGCAGAGCTCCTGGGAGGATCAGGAGGAGGCCAGAGGGGCCTGAGGAAGAATCCAGCAACATCCTTACCAAAGATAAGTAAAGTTTGTTACTGACCAGGCGTGGGTAGAACAGGGGATGTGTACTTAGAGGTTGTCAGGGTATTTTCTTTGTTTTTGGCTTGTTTTTGGATTTCTCTGTGCTGAGCACATGTACCCCCTCCCCCTCCCCTGTAACTACCTAAGTTAATTCCCAGAGAAGCAACTCTCTGTATTTTTTATCTGTTCTTTTTAATTAAAGATTTTACCTTTTTAAGTAAGCTCTGGTTCTGTGTCCTGAAAGGCAAGAGGTTTGTGTGCACGTGCCTCAGACTGCACAGGCAGCTACTAAAAGGGATTGTGTTCCAGTTTCAGCTGATATTCCAGCTGTGGTTCCGTCACTCTCCAGAGAGAGGAATAAAAGTGATTGGAAGCACCTCACAGGACGGAGTTCCCAAGTGCGCCTTCCTGGGTTTCCAAGATGTTTTTTTGCATTTGGGTGGTGGCAGCGATACCACTCCAAGGCCAGGAATTGGAGACCTTGGAGAATTTTAAGATCAGACTCTAAGGCTTTTAAGACCTGTTGCAGGCCCCCACCATCTGCACTCAGAGTGCCAGGGTGGGGAAACAGCCTTGACAGGTCTTGACAGCTGCCTGTGCAGTCTGAGGTATGTGCACACAAACCTCTTGCCTTCCAGGACACAGGATCAGAGTTTACTTAAAAAGGTAAAATCTTTAATTAAAAAGAACAGCTAAAAACCACAGAGAATTGCTTCTCTGGGATTTAACTTAGGTAGTTACAGGGTAGTGGGGGGGGGGTACATGTGCTCAGCACAGAGAAATCCAAAAAACAAGCCAAAAACAAAGAAAATACCCTGACAACCTCTAAGTACACATTCCCTGTTCTACCCACGCCTGGTCAGTAACAAACTTTACTTATCCTTGGCAAGGATGTTGCTGGATTCTTCCTCAGGCCCCTCTGGCCTCCTCCTGATCCTCCCAGGAGCTCTGTTGTATCCAAACAGGAACAGGCAAGGCTGCTGTTCCGATTCAAAGACCTGCACTTTGTTCCTATTGGCTGTCCTGGGACTCACTGACCAGAGTGTTAATCCCTTCCTCCCCAAGGGTTGCTACACACCTCACCACAACCGGGCTACTGTTGGCACCATGGAGAGGAGGCGGTGCAGGTCCCTACTACCCTGGAGACCCTGTTGCTTTTACCCACACCCATGCCACCAAAGCCTCTTAGACAGAGAGGAAAGCCCACCTTCCTCTTGGGGAAGTGGTCCCCTCATGAGCAGCACCGCTCTCAGACACCAAGCATGGCACCAAGCTCCTTGGTGCCGAGGGATGAAGCTGCGCTGAAAGCCCTGGGTGGTACTGCTCCAGGCCAGAAGAGCAGGAGAAAGCAGTCTGTCTCTCCCAGGCGCCATAGTGCCACAGTGTCATCTATGTGGCCTGGTGCCGAACCTCCAGTGTTGCGAGAAGCCTATCGCTAACCAAGCAGGGAGGAAATCATCTCATCCAGGAAAGCCCAGTTCCGGTGCTATCCCAATGAATGGTCGGTGCTGAGAGAGGTCTCTCCTCAGCGTTCACATTGCAGTACTGAGGTGCCTGATCCAACATACCCAGATAGAGAGTTAAACCCTAGGCCAGGATCCTATAGAAAGGACATCATGGCCCATTTGGATCTGCTGTGCAGGACTGCTGCACACACAGGCGTAGATGCCGAACCAATGGGAAGGCCTAGGACCCCCTATTTGATCCAGGCATTTCATCTCCCCTGGATGCAGTAGCAACACCACTGAACCCTAGTGTGCTGGGTCTGGCTGGATCCTGATGGCAATACCCGGCCTTGATTTCTGCGGTATCTGATGTAGCAGCTCATAGGTACCAGGTGCCACTGGTGAATTTTTCTTCCTTTCTTGTCACCCTAATCTGAGTCTGCAAATAGTTAAGGTCACCCTAGGGAGAGGGATAGAACCTTCCTTAGACCCTGTACCAGAGTCTCAGGAGGCCAGGCAATTGGAAATCTTGGGTAGGAAGGCATATTCAACCTCGGCCTTCCAACTACATATAGCAAACCACCAAGCTCTGGTGGCTAAATATACTGCTGACATCTGGGATTCCCTAAAGATATTCTTGGGCCTCCTCCCCCAAGATCAAAGGGAAGACTTTGAGTATCTTCTTAAGGAGGGCTCCCTGGCATCCCAAGACGCACTTCTAGCTGCTTAGGATGCCAGGGACACAGCGAGCTATGGAGTTGCCACGGCTGTTGTTATGAGGTGCATGGTGTGGCTTAACAAACTTGGCCTGTCTCAGTCCACTCAGCAGGCAATACAGGACCTCCCATTTGAAGAACAGTCCTTGTTTGTGGAGAGCTTGGATGCCTTCCTAAGAGGTGCTAGGGACCCCAGGTCAGATCTTCGGTCCCTGGGAATGCTTCCCTCCCATGCATCAAGCCGCCCCGTTAGTCCTCATCATCTTAGGGAGTGCAAGCTACCCTAATCAACGGAGCAGCAATATAACCTCCTAGTGAACCAAGATAGCATGTACACTAAGCCCCCCCACCTTAGTCTGGTGGACTGCCTCCTAAAGGTACTACACCTTCCTCATAGAGAGCTTGCCAAAATCATCAGTCAGCCTCTCTCCATCCCCAGAGAGAAATTACCTTAGCATTACAAAGGGGGCCTGCTGCTCGGTAAGAAAGCCTGAATAATCTCTTTGTCCCTCCGTACCCCACATCATATAGGGTCACTGGACCAGGAACCCTTGCATTCCTATAAGTGATGTAGAACCTCATTTCAGTGCTATATGCCCAATCCAAGGTTCCTTCTTCCAACAAACTCCGCAATCTTCTAGGCAGACACAGGCAAATCACCTCCTTCATCCGCCTCCCTTTTGGTGGTAGGGTCTGGTTCCCCAAGACCCCTTTTTCACTCCTAGCTCTTCTTAGTTTTTGCTTCGCCTCTAAGCTTTTCCTCTTCAATAAGCAAGGGCTTGGCAGAGATTCAGCCAGGCTGCCGGTCATCTCCATAGAGCTAAGTTACAAGGGAAAAGGAGTTTTTGGTGGAGTCCTACAGCACTCCAAGGTGGGCCCTGCACAGTTCCTTCGGGTTTACTCCCAGCTGGGGGGATGGAATGCTCTGGAATGCCCCCACCTCTCACTCACATTTGTGCGCTATATACCGGGGCTATGGGCAAATGTGATGTTGCTCTCTAACGGGTGGTACACTTACATTCTCCTCTTTTTCTTCTCTGCTCCCCCAGCATTCTTCCACTCCAGGCTAGAGATGACCAAGGGCTGAGCTGCCCCCAGGTCAGTGGGAGACAAGAGCCATACCTTACCAGGCATGGAGGGCCTCTACGCCCCCCCATTCCCAATAGGCCTACTTTGACTTTTGGGACCCTCTTCTTAACTTTGGTCCTTCCCCTCTTTTTTTCTAGGGGTCAGGGAGGGTTTTTGCCTGGGTCCATCTGTCTCTATAAGATCCCATCTAATACCCCACTATGGTCCAAGTGCCCCAAAATGTTCATTCCTGGGGCCACAGAGCTTCTGAGAGTCACTGATGGCTCCTTTACCTATATGGGGCCTCCATCATCAGACACAGAGGGAAATAGCCCTCTACCGCTGGTGGTCACACGCCCCTTCCTCTTGGCATTTCCTAAGGTGGGACATCTCAGAGTTTTCCATTCGTCCCTCCTGAGCCTTCTAATATGCGTCTCCTCAGGCTGGGGAGGTTAGCCTCCCTCTGCCCACCCAGCCTATCTGCCTGGTTAGCTCAGCAGGCAGTTTGTCACGCTCATAATCAGAGGCTCAAGGGTTAGAGCGCTTGTCCAGGCCCTTCTCCCACATTCAGCTGTGGACCAGCCCTGGGGGCCTGGCTGCATCTCTCATTTTTCCTTCCCCCACCCCTGTGGGGTGCCAGGCAGGTTCAATGTGTAGAGAGTGTAGGCTTTACATTTAAGCCTATAGGTGGGCACTGCTTGTGCCTAACAGCTGAAAGGGGGGGCAACTAATCTGCATGGGCTTTGTATTTGCATGAGCACAATTAAGTATTAGCGTAGTCTCATTATGTGGGTACAGGGCATGATGGTATATTGCAGGGTTGGCAACCCCCTGCACTCATGCCAAAAATGACATGGGGGCCAAGCATGAGTGGCACATGGCACCGCTCAGGCTTCCCCTCCGGCCCTGCTCCCCCAGTGCTGCGTGGCTGGGCGGAATGAGCAGCGTGCCATGGCTCCAGGTCAGCAGAAGCTGTGGTGCATGGCTCCCAGCCCCCTGCTGGCCCCGTCCCCTGCTGGGCAGGGGTGGAGGGGAGGGGAGTGGGGCAGGTTGCCCCCCCCCACACACTTCTGGCTCCAACTGTGTAGCTGGAAGCTGCCCGCTGGCAGGGGAGAGAGGCGGCTCCATCCAGACCCGGAGAATGCCCGCCAGCTGGGGAGAGAAGTGATTCTGGGTGGGACCTGGAGGCCACCTGCTAGCCAGAGAGAGAGGTGGACCTGGCCGGGACCCAGAGGCTGCCTGACAGTGAGGGTGGGAGCCAGCCCCGGCCCTGAACCAGAGTCCTAGCTCCACCCCCTTTTGGCCCCATCCCCGGCACCCACTGAGGGTGCAGTGGGCAGGGCTGGCATCTGGGTTGGCAAAGGTTGCTGACCCTTTGTATATTGTATGTGGGTTTTGATCACAAATCTGTCAATATCTGTAATTTTACTGAAGAGGAAAATGAAATACTGTCTTTTTATAGTCTGCTACACTTTTGATGGTATAAACCAGGGGTGGTCAAACTTATGGAACTCAAGAGCCACACAAGTTGATTATTAAACCTTCAAGAGCCCCACTGAGGCATATAGCCATATACTTTTACCTACTAAATTGATTTGCTGACATTCTTGCAAGAGCCACACTTTTTCATTCAAGAGCCACATGCGGCTCCCGAGCTGCAGTTTGGCTATGTCTCGTATAACCTCTGTTTAGTCTGTTTGGTGGAAAAGTCACCAGCAGTAACAAAAATCTTGAAAGAGTGAGAAAACGTGTGTTTTCAGCCTGGTAAAGATTAAAAAAAGGGGTGGGGAAAGCATTAGCTCTATCATTGAGCTAATGCCTCAGGCACTGTCTCACTCCTGCCCCACTGTTAAAAGATAGACTTGATGTGGCTCCTTGTGGAGCCTCCCTTTTTTATTTTGATCAGAGGAGCTGTCTGTGGTGTTCAGAAGTCAAGAGCTGCAATTGCTGAGAGCTGAGACCCTCTCTTAAGGCTGCAATCACTGAAGAGTGACCAGTGGGCGTAGTTGGAGCCAGTGGATGGTGCAAGTGGCTAGCGGAGGGCTGGACAGCGTGAGTGACCAGAGGGTGGTGTGAGCAGCCAGTGGAGGGCCAGAAGGCATGTGTGACCAGCAGGTGGTGATGGTGGACAGCTGGCATTAGGGACATTCTCTACATACAGTAGGGTGGAGTGAGTACTGTATTGGGTTCTGTGGGAATACTGATCTGCACTGATTTTTCCAGATCAGTGCTGGTTTTGCTATTGTATATTCTTTTATACTACTATTAAAAGTCCTGTATACTACACTCAGAGGTGCTTGCGAATGGGGAAGCATTACCCTTTTGGGGTGCCCATGGAATAGGGCATGATCTTCCAGAAGATTGGGGGGGGGGGGGCCCGAGCTGGTTGGTGCTGTAACGTTATTTGGAAACTCCTAGATATAGAACCCAGCCCTTACTCTGCCATCTTGCCCTGGCAGAAGGGTTACAAGTGGTTGCTCTGTTCTGTTATGTCTCTTCTTTACAAGCAGTACCAGAGAAGTTGCTGGTGGGGGAATTGCTCACAGTCCCCATTGGAGCAGATTTCATCCAGCACTTAGCCTGTCCACCCATGAGGGCTGGATTAAGAGACTACAGGCTGCCCACTTTTGTGGGGCCCCTGGACCCCCCATTGTGGGTCCCACCCTGCTGCTCCCTGCCATCTTCTGCAGCAAGCAGGTGAGAATGTGGGGCTTGGCATCGGGGCTGGACTACCTCACTCTCAGAGTCAGAGTGGCCAGGCCAAAGGAGGGGTGGGAGCATGGGGCCCAGCCTCTGGGCTGGCCAAGCCCACCCCCCTCCCCCCAAGCTGCAAGGGGGGACAGAGTCCCCCAGAGGCTTATTGGCTCCAGGCTCCGCCCCTGCAGGACAGCCCTGCCTGGGGCCCCAGCTTTCCTTGTCAGAGCCAAGGGGCCCTGGCCCCAGGGGCTAAGTAAGCTGGAATTCCCCAAAACACAGTTCCAGGGCCCACAAATTTGAGGAGCCAGAATTCCTGGGTCCTGAAAAATAAAAAAGTCAGGAGGAATGCATTTTCCATCCTTCAGTGGCCCAGAAAGTGTGGGCAGTCTGGGGAAGTTTTCAAAGCTCCTGCTCTGAGCATGCTCAGATGCAAGCTCAGGGCAGGAGCGGCCTGACCAGGGACCATAAGAGGTCACTGAGTTCAGTCCTCTGCATTCATGAAAGGACCAAGTACCATCTAGGGGGGTGCAGGGGGCAGGGTGTGAGACAGGGATGAGAGCAGGGGGATGGAGGGGGCAGCGTGTGAGGCCAGGATGGGGTAGGAGGGTGGAGGGGGCAGTGCGTGAGGCCAGAATGCAGATGAGGGGGGCATCAGAGACAGAGTGTGAGGCTGGGATCGAGACCAGGGAGGTGCAGAAGTGTGGAGGGGGCAGCATGTGAGGCCAGGATCGGGACCAGTATTTGTTTGGAATGATAACCGATGCGTATGATACTGAGAAATGGTTGCAAGTGCCTACCTGGGCTGGGGCCTGCACATGCATGAAGGAGGCCCAGAGAATAGGGGAAGGGGGCCCAGAGAATAGAGGGTTCTGGGGCCCATCAAATTATACATTAACCACTGCCTGGCCCTCATGTCCCCGGGGGTGGGGTGGGCTGTGGTCATGAGACCAGAGACCGTGGAACTCCTGCTTCCTGTCTAGCTGGTCTGTCACAGGGCGCAGGGCTGGTCTGCTGGCTCAAGACTGCTGTGGTCCAGCAGCGGAGCCACCCAGCAGACAGGGCAGCTTCTGGTGGTAGCCTTCCTGGGCATGGAGCAATGTTGGGCCATTGCATCAGTGTCCACCAGCCTGAGCTGTGGGACCATCCTGCCCCTGGAGTGCAGAGGCCATACTGCTGGTCACCCCTACCCCTGGGGGCAGACTAGCTCACTGGTGGAAGGCAGGGTAGGAGCACTGTGGACTGCCGTAGCTCTGGCACCAGGGCCCCACCCCCCTGCCCCACATGGCAGTGCCCCAGCCCTGCAGGGTGGGATATGCAGGGCAGGGCATTGGGGGCTGCAGCTTGGGGCCCCCTTTAGGCTGGGCCTTGGGGCTGCAGCCCTTACAGCCCCTGCATTAATCCAGCCCTCCCCCCCCACACTCCAGGATTCCCCTTCCATTACTGAGCATATTGCAAGGCTCAGGGGAAACCCCCATCTCAGCCAGGTAGGTCAGGGAATTTGGACACCCTGGATGCATCTGGGCTGGGTCCCCTATGTACAGTTTTAGGGGACTGGAAGGACAGGGCCGTAACTAGGGAAGGGTGACCGGGGCTTTGCTCCAGAGTGGCTCCATTTTGTCACTTGATCATAGATCATGCTCTACATCACTTGCTCAGGGCACTGCTCATTCTAAGGGTGTGTTCCGCTCCGGACGTGCCCCGGGCACCGAAATTCCTAGTTCTAGTACTGCAAACAGGGATGGTTGCTGCACCCAGTGTTGCCCTCAGTAATTCCTTTAGGGTCAGAAGCAGCTTTCTAGCCTGATCCTGTAGCAGGAAACTGGGGGGGGGGGCAGCCCCCTCCTGTTCCCTACCAGGCAGCCCTCCAAAGATACTATGTCAGCTTTTATCACTTGCCATATCCTGCTCAGCTGTGAGTGATTGTCAGACAGAGATCAGCCAGCACCAAACAGGGCACCTGAACAGGGATTGGTGAGGGCCAGCTGGACACCCCATCTCAGGTCTGCCCTCAAGGCATGGCCCCCTGCTGCTCCCCCTTCCCTTGGCCCACCACTGATTTGACCTGATGCAGTGAAGTGTAACCACAGGTGTCATCTTCCCCTCCCATACTGTAAGTTTTCCATTTTTAGGTGTCTGACAAAGTGGGATTTCACTTGCGAAAGCTCATGCGATAAATAAATTTGTTAATCTTTAAAAAGTGCCACCAAACTCCTTGTTTGTTTTGCAGGAGTCACCTGTAGATTTAGTTCCACCTGTTGGTTAAATTGTGCACCACACTTCATTTGCTCATGCTTACCCCTGCCCTAGGCAGGATGTGGTGGTTGCTGGGCAGGCAAAAGCCAGCTGAGCTTGATGGGTCAGAGCAGGGTGCTGGGAGCCAGGACTCCTGAATTCTCTCCCCAGCTCTGGGGAGGGGAGTGGGGTCTGGTGGTTAGAAGAGAGGCTGGGGTCAAGGTAGCAGGAAGGGATGCAGACTTTGTAGCGCATGTCTAGTCTGACTGAATCACAGCTCAGGAATTCCGTCTTTCCCGCTCCCTTGAGCTCAGCTGCGTCTGGGGTCAGGGTCAGCCACATCCTCCTATGACCTCTTCCTGCCGCAGAGATGCTGGCAGTGCTGGGTCACATGTCACCCAGCCCCAGCGCTAACACAGCTACTCAGCAGGGACTGTGAGTCTTTAGCCCTGCTAATGACTGGAAGGTTCTTCCGTGGGGCTCTGATTATTTAGGGGAGGGGGAGCAATGGGGCTGTACAGAGACACACTGACATGCAGTATATAGTGACAGACAGAGTATATAGCAATACAGACAGACAAACAAAACACACAAACAATAGAAAGCAGCGCATATATACCCTGTACGTAGCAACACATACAGACAGACATGAATATGCAGACATGTGGACACACTGTTTCACAACTCACACAATACACCCCCACACAGTGTATAGTGACAGACGCACACCGCATACTGTACATAGCAACCCATAGATAAACATGAATGCAAACTTCCCATAGCAACAAACACAGCGATAAGTCTATCCCCTCCAGCAGGGGGCAGCACGTGCATGTAAGCACAAGCACACACAGGCAAGGAATTGTTTCCCCTTCCAGTAAATATTTTTAACAGTTCCAAATTTTTTTCCTATCTTGAATCTAGCCAAAAATGGAAATTCCCAAAACATTTGTGAATGACACCCGCTCTCCACAGACTTTTCTTCCTTTCCTGTCAACCAAACCAGCCTGACTTAAAAATGGCCAGGGACTGAGATGCTACCAGATCCTTAGGCATCTCTCCCTGCAAGTCACCCATTCAGTTATGAAGTGACCGCTTATTTCTTGTCAATTTGTCTCCCTTCAACGGGAAACTGTTGCATAAGTTAGCTCAGTGGCATTCAACCTTTTTCTATTTGCAGCACCCCCTGCCAACATTTTGAATGGTGGGGCAGCCCCCTTTGAAAATCTTAGGGTACGTCTATACTTACAATTTAGTTCAAATTAATGAGGAATAATTCAAACTAAATTAATGCATGGAATTCCTTAGTTTGAAGTAATGAACGCTTACTTTGAAGTTATAAAAGTTATAAGTTATAAAAACTTTGAAGTAATGGTTAATTCAAACTTTTAGTTCAAATTAACTCAATGGAGATGTGTTAATTCAAACTGTTAGTTTGCATTAATGCGGTTTGACCTTCTTCATCCCAGGGTGCCTTCCTCTTTTTATGCATGGGGTGTGGCATTGGCCCTTCTTGGGTGCCATGTTGCCACACTTCCCATGGTGCCCTGTTACTAAATTGAACTAGCAATCCTGTCTGTGGACATGCTAGTTCGATCTGGGTTTCTAGTGAGGCCATGTTAGTACGAATTAACCATTATTAGTTTGAATTAATTAATTCAACCTAAGTTAATAAGAACTAACTTTCTTAAGCGTAGACATAGCCTTAGGGAATGTCTATACTGATGGTGGCAAATGCGCTGCTGTCAGTTCACCCTTCTGGGAGCAGATTGCGCGCCACTCCCAGAAGCTGACCCTGGAAGTCCTGCGAGTCAAGGGGTGTAGGGGAAAGCTGACTGCAGGTGGTTTGCAGTTGTCTTTCCCCTGATGTGTCCCAGCATCTTAAAAGGTCACCACTGGTTACGCAAGGAATTTTACGTTCCTTCGTAACTGGCAGTTGACTGCTGCCAAAAAAGCCCCAAGTGTAGACTAGGGCTTAGAAACACTTGTAGACCTTCAGGAGTCTGCAGAACACAGCTTGGAAAATGCTGCATTAGATCTTCCCCTGCTTCACTCACCAGCCTCTTATTAAATATTTGTTTCCTGTGCTGATACTTACCGGCGGAGATCAACTCATCCCTCCTTCTTCTCTGTAGTGGTTTCCAACCTATGCTCTGTAGATCTGTAAGGGCCTGCAGACTGTGTGTAAGATTTCCAAGGGGCCCTGCCCCACCATTCAAAAGTGTTTAAGGTATCCACAGATGAAAAAAGGTTGAAAACCACTGAGCTAAAAAGCTGGAGCTCCTAGAGAGAGCTTTTCTAACCCTTTTGTGAGTCTTCTTCAATTGACCAACCTTGAATCACGGGCCCCAGAGCTAGACACAGGATCTCAGCAGCAGTCACACCAGGGCCAAATCCAGAGGGAGAATCACTTGCCTGCTCTCACTCAAGATCCCCCTGTTGATGCATCCCAGGATGGCCTTGGCTCCTTGGGCCACATGGCTGTGCTGGGGGATGACTTGGTCCTTTTGGCTCCCACCTGTCTTTGCCCTGTTTGCAATTCCTCTGTCTGTGACAGGCTGACTCAGGCCTGGAGTTGGCCCAGCCTGTAGCTTTGGTGTTTCTCTGCCCACAAGGCATCCGGGAATTTCACTGAGGCAAGAAGTTTTTGAACTGGGTCTGTTTTTCTGGGATTGGGATTTTGCTCACAACTATTTCTGTTTCTGTGGACAAATGCAGGGCCGTTGGCAGACTCGGCACCCTTGAGCAATAAGTCTGAGGATGTGGTTTGAGGGCACAAGTGTCCTGAATTTGTTGGGTCTGTCCACTCCCAGGGTAAAAGCATATCTGGGCTTAAAGCCAGGAACCCTGATACCACTCACCCCACCCATCAGTCACTGTGCATAACTCCCACCCCTGCGCTGGGGTAGCAGGGGCCTGTGGATTATGAGTGAGGGGCACTGGCAGATCTGGGGGTGGAGGAGTGGAGGCTTGATCTATTTGTTCATCCCCCCAGGACTGAGCATGGGTGGGGTGTGGGAGGGGAGGGTGGATGGACAGACCCAGGCAGACACACAAAACCCACTCCCCTTGTTGGGGTGTAGCTGACTCAGCAGACCCTTCCCCAAACAGAGCCCCCCACAGCCCACCAACAAATAGGCTCCAACAGCACCCCAACACACCCCCCCCAAAAGCTCTTTAGCCCCCCTCACAAACTCAGCACTCTCCCACTCCCCCTGGGGCTCTCAGCTCTGTATAGCCCCCTCCACATCCCATCCCATCCCCGCATCATCCAACCCTTCTCAATCCCACAGAGAATCTCAGCGCAGACCCCAGGGTGGGGGCAGCACCTCTCCCAGCATTGGCTCCCCCGCCCTGCCCCTTCTTCCTGGCACCTCCCCCCAGTGGCCAGCAGTTCAGGATTGTGGCAGACACTCTGGGACACCAGAAAGGAAGGAGCAAACCGGAGCCAGCGGAGAAGAGAATAGGGAACAAGGTAATAACGAACCTGGCTTGGCCAGTGTAAACAAGCCCCTTGTCTTTCCTCCTGTTCCCAGACACCCCCTCTCTCTGTCTTCATCACTCTAGCAATTGAAGTACTAGCTGATAGACAGATCCACGGATGAATAGATGGGGTGGTGGTGGTCTGTAGATAGATAGTGAAGTCCTGCCCTTCCCTCCCACTACTCTACCTTTCTTTTCCCTCCCAGAGCTGGGAATAGATTCCCTCCACACTCAAACCACTAATCCCCATTACCCTATCAGCACTGGAATAGAACTGAGGAGTGCTGTCTCCCACTGCCCCCTGCTCTAACCACTAGCCTGAACTTCCCTCCAAGCACCAAGAGAAAACCCAGGAGTCCTGGCTCCCAGCCCTCCCTGCTCCAACCACTAACCTGAACTTCTCTGAAAGCACTGAGAGAGAACCCAGTAGTGCTGGCTCCCAGACCCTTCTGCTATAACCACTAACACCTACTTCCCTCCAAGCACCAAGAGAGAACCCAGGCCCCCTGGCTCCCAGCGCCACCCGCTCTAACCACTAGCTTGCACTTCCCTCCAAGCACTGAGAGAGAACCCAGTAGTCCTGGCCCCCAGCCCCCTCTGCTCTAACCACTAGCCCCCACTTCTTTCCAAGCATTGAGAGAGAACCCAGTAGTCCTGGCTCCCAGCCCCTTGGTCAGTTGTGCTGAGAGCTCAGGACAAGCTGTAGCAGTTGGCAGGAGCCGAGTGTGAGCCAGATGTCTCAGGATCTCTCCCCACTTTGCGGAGCCAGCGAAGAATCTAAATGAGCTGGGCTGGGGGTTGGGGGTGTGTGGAAGTTTGGACCATCCCTCACATCTGTGGGATCATAGCTGAACAACCAGCACCTTTGGCTCTCTAATGAAGTGGCACGACATCAGGATTTTTCCATACCAGCCTGTAACCACAGAGATTTGGCAATGTGGAAAGAACTGGGAAGCTGCCAGTTGAACAGTTATACTGTTTCCTTGGTACCATACAGCTAAATATTTTGAACCCCGGCTGGCTCAGGGGGTGAGGAACAGGGTTGTAACTGGGGCTTCTCGCACATGGGGCAAGCAGCCCCAAAGGCGCCTTCCCCACCCGAGCCCTGATCTGGCCCAGGGCCTGATCCATTCCAGTGGCGGGGAGCTGGATCCAGTCCCAGTCCCTGGGCTTGGCAGAGGGTGACTTCCCCACCTCCAGCAAAGAGCAACCCAGGGCCAGGAGGGGGGTGCCTTCCCCACTGCAGGCCAAAGTCAGTCCAGGGCCGGGAGTGTGTGTGTACCTTCCCGGCTGCCGACCAAATTGCAGCCCAGGGCTGGGGTGGGGTGGGGTGGGTGCCTTCCCTGCTGACCAACCCAGCGCCGGCCAAGCCGAGTCCCTGCTTGCCCGCTCAGCCACCAGCTTTCCTGTCCCAGTCCTCAGTGAGCTTGTGCCTTTCCTCTTACCTGGCCATGGGTTCCAGGCGGCTGGAGCTGCCCTGACTACGTGGCATGTCCAGAGGCTTCTTTCCTCTCCCCTCCCCAACATGTACCAGAGCATGTTCAGGGGCAGGGTGGGAGATGACCTTCCCCAGCCTCAGCCCCAGCCTGGCTTCTGGAGGAATGTACCTTCAGCAAAGGCACATTCCTCTTTGGGGCCAGGTAGGGTCGGTCTGACATCCTCTAAAACTTAGTGCCTGGGGCTTTGCCCCATTTGCTGTGCCCTAGTTAAGGCCCTGGTGAGGAAGGGGGCACAGGGCCTTTCCCCTCTAGGGGGGTGCTGGCTCTGGTCCAGCCCCAGAGCAGGAAGGGGCTGGCTCAGGGGGGCAGAAAATGGGACATCGGACTTTTTCCTTGTAGCCAATGACTCTTTTCCTGCAGCTTCTCCCACATGGCTGAAAATGCCTCCTCCCCCTACGACTATGATGGAGACTATGAGAATGAGCCCAACTTGGAGGCGGATGCAAGGCTGCAGGGTGCCATGCGTATGGTCTCCACGGTGATCTATTCCATTGCCTTTGTGCTGGGGGTGACAGGCAATGGGCTGGTCATCTTCATCACTGGCTTCCGGATGACAAGGACAGTCAACACTGTCTGGTTCCTAAACCTGGCAGTGGCTGACTTCGTCTTTACCTCCTTCCTCCCCCTAAGTGTGGCCTATGTGGCCTTAGGCTTTCACTGGCCCTTTGGCCGGGCCCTCTGCAAGATCAACAGCGCTGTGGCCTTCTTCAACATGTTTGCCAGCATCTTCCTCCTTACTGTCATCAGTGTTGACCGCTGTGTTGCTGTGGCCTGGCCGGTCTGGGCCCAGAACCACCGCTCACCCCGGCTGGCTTCCCTGGTGGCTATGGTCGTGTGGTTGGTGGCCTTGGCTCTCAGCTCTCCATATGTGGTTTTCCGGGACACTGGGCACTCTCCTTTTCAGGAGAACGTCACCCACTGCTACAACAACTTTGCCCTATCAGAGACCTTCCAGGGGGAGGAGGTGGCTGAACTGAGGGACAGTCGACACTGGGCTGTGGTGCTGACCCGGTTCACAGCTGGCTTCCTAGTGCCATTTGCCATCATCATGGCCTGCTATGGGGTCATCATGGCCAAGATGAGGAGGAATCGACTGGCCCGCTCTGGCAGACCCTACAAGATCATGGTGGCTGTGGTGACAGCCTTCTTCCTTTGCTGGTTCCCCTATCATGTCTTCTCCTTCCTGGAGGTGTCAGTCACTGCAATGACGCCTGAATTCCAGAAGATGCTTATGGTGGGGATTCCTTTGGCCTCAGGCGTGGCCTATCTCAACAGCTGTCTCAACCCCCTCCTTTATGTTTTTGTGGGCCGGGATTTCAGGGAGAAGCTCCGGAGCTCAGTGTTGTCAGCCTTTGAGGAAGCCTTCAGTGAGATCTCCAGCCAGTCCACCCTCCCCCTCAGCAAAGGAAAGTCAAGCTCTGAGGCTGAGTGTCCTCTGGTGGACTGGGGACCGGCTGGCTGGCTCCTTGGAAATGGGCCTCGGAGCCTTTCCTCACCAGGGGCCGCCAGCTCCTAGCTGGCCAAAGAGGTCAGGGGCAGGGAAAAGGACATGGGGCCTTTACCCTGCCTAGCTGGCCTGAGGGTGGGGGAACTGGCTGGTTAAGAGTGTGGAGATAGCACTCAGGAGTCCTGCCTCACAGTCGCCTTTCTTCTAATAACCCATCAGACCCCACCACTCTCACAGAACTGGGGAGCAAACCCTGAAGTCCTGGCTCTTCCGTATATCCGCCTCCTGCCCTCTCACTATCATTCATACTTGTTTCCAGTTGTCAAGTGTGGTTGTAATCTGGTGGGGAGTCATTCCCTCTCATGGCTTGCTGGAAGAAGTTGATGGTCACTGTGGGAAGGTTGCTCACTTGCTCTGTGTCTCAGTTTTCCATTTGTAAAAGATGGGAAATAATTCTGCCTTCATTTGTTTAGCTGGAGGGAGGGGGTGTGGAGAGGCAGAGACACTCTTTTCACTCTACTGCTGGGCAGCACTCACCCAGCACAATGGGGGCCCTGATCTTGGCCTGGCTCTGTGCTATACCTGGCCCAGTGGTTCCCTGATCTGTTAAATTAGTTTTGGTGTTAATTCTCTGAGTCGCCATACTCTGCATAATCAAGGAGAGGCTTTGTATTTAATGTAATGTGCGTGTATGAAATTCATACCCATAAATCTCCCATAATCCACCTCCCCTAACCCAAACACTGAAATCTAAACCCTGCTCTGAATATCACCCCTACTCCACACCCAAAACAACCCCTAACCCTAAAACTGATCATTGAATCTAACCTCTGCTTCTGATCCAAACCTTAACCCCAATCCCTGTCAAACCCCTAACTATACCCTGCCATATTGTGACATGCTGCATCCCACATACACCGTTGTGCTGTGACCTGTGTATCATTTATGTTCACCCTTATTGTGTAACTGTGCACCAGCTAATGCAAAGTATGTTACATTAGGTGTTTTAGGAATACTCATGGAACGCTCTACATTACTGTTATGGTAGTACGGTTCCTGCAATGTGATATGTGTACAGATATGAAATTCTGCCTCGTCACATCCCCAAATGGGACTCGCATATCTTTCCATGCCCAGTAAAGGTACACATACAAGAATAATGGACTACCTAAGAGTCTGTAGCACTCTGGCTCAAGAAAGAAAGATCATGCCCATTGGCAGAGATGGAGGACTAGCTGCCCCAGGGGGTTGACGGAACTGGTTAAAATGAAGAGGCACCCCTGGGTAGGAGCTTTTCTCTGGATTCCATCTTCTATGCAACACTAAGGACTGTTATTTTATTCACAGGACAGGAAGAATCTGGCTGTAGAGCCCTGCACAGATACAAATAAGTGGATCTGTATCTGACCTGTATCTGCAAGAAATGGCCTGTGGATATCTGTGGATATCCATATATTTGCAGGGCTCTAGCTCTGTGCAGATAAAAATATGTGGATCCGTATCTGATCTGCATCCTCAAGAAATGGTCTGTGGATATCCGTGTTGTATCCATGGATGCGGATATAAGGCGGATATCTGTAGATATCCACGGATTTGCAGGGCTCTACCTGGCTGCAAAATCATCAGCAGTCAAGACTGTGGGTAAACTAGACATAGACTGAAGTAAAGGTATTAGTTTAGAGTATGAGTTTTCCTTTTATTTGATTATAATTACTTCCTTGACTGATTAATCATTTGATTTTTATATTTATTGGCTTGTATTCACTTATAATATTACTGTAGTCAATAAACATATTTGTTTTAGCTAAAGCAGTGCAATGTGGAATGAGAGTGTGCACAAAGGTCTCACTGCAATCAAAAGCTGGTGCAGGTCACTTTCTTTGTTAAATTGATGGACAAGTATGAATGAGCCTAAAGAGTGCAGTGCGTGGCACTGAACCTCACAAGGCAGTAGTTCCCAGGGTTGTAGCTGGGACTGGGGGTATTTTGGCGGGGGCGGGCAGGGGAGATTAATCCCATGAGTGATTGTCCAGAGGGCTCTGCCACTCATTGAAGGACTGATTACACTGAGGAGGCTGCGTGTGAGCTGACACAGGAGTTTCACACAGCAGAGCAGGGTCAGTTTGGGCCCAGGAGTGGAGAACTGGGGAGGCACAGTGGCACACCAGTCCAGATTGCAGGAGGGGAATGTCACACCTATTCTTAGCTCTAATTCTAACACTAACCCAATTGCAGTGCTAACCCTAGCAGCAAAAATTAATCAGTCACCCTAACACTGACCCTACCTTAAAGCTACTCTACTAACCCAAACTAATGCCTATTATTAACCCTACACTAAACATAGGCCCGAACTCTAACGTCTAAATATTGATATTGGAGCACTAGGGAAGTTGCCAAAGACTAGAAGAAAACTAATGTTGTACCAATATTTAAAAAGGGTAAATGGAATAATCCAGATAATTACAGGCCTGTCAACTGGCCCTTCAGCTTGGGCAAGATAATGAAGTGGCTGATATAAGATTTGACTGACAAAGGAGGATCATGTAATTAGTGCCAATCAACATGGGTTTAGGGAAAATAGATCCTGTCAAATAAACATGTTTTTGGAGATGACACAAGGTTGCAAGCAGTACTGATGTCATAGACTGAGATATTTGTAAGGGGTTAACCTTGGTTTTTGGTTAAACAACATAACAATTTGATTTTAAAAAACCCCAGAATATAAAATTGGCATTGCCCACATTAAATTTATTACAAACTTGCCAACTGAATAAGCTCCAAATGTGACTGTAACTGTGGCATCATCACTGAGTGGGTGTATTTTTAGTGAGATTTGGTTCTTGGCCCTATGCTATTTAACATCTACTATACTAATTTGCTATGTGTGTGCAAGCGTACATGTGAGTGATGAAGTGTACCATGTGACAGGCCATTGTGATATCAGAGGTGACTTAACCAACTGCTCCCTAGAGTTGCTCCCAAGGAGGGAGCAAAGAACAATTGGTTGAGTCACCTCTGACATCACAATGGCCTGTCATGTGGTACACCCACCCACCCCTACTCTGCCTTCATTTCCTGCCCATGCCCCTCTTCATCACCCCCTTCCTGCCCCTGCCTCTACCTCCTGCCACCAGCCACCCCTTCTTCCCCCCCATCTGCTGTCCATGTCCCTCTTCTCCAGCCCTCCCCTTCACTGCCCCCCACCTCCTGCCCCTGCTCGATTCTTCCACATCCCCCCCACTAGGGTTACCAGATACCAAAGCATGGAAACGAGGACAGGGAAGGAGGACATAGGAGGACACATGGAGAAAATGTAGTATTAATGTAATATTCTTCCATTTTTAAGGGGCCCTGGAATGCTTCCCCCTAAAAATAGGGTGTTCTGGGGTCTTCCAGCATGCTTTAACCCCCCTAAGTAAAAAGCCAGACAAAATTATGTATTAAAATGCCTGCTGGATGGAGGATGTGAAGGTAAAAAGGAGGATATGTCCTCCTTTTGCCTGACATCTGGTAACCCTACCCCCTACACATCCCATGCCCTCATCCTTCCCCCCCATGTCCTCATTCCTCACCTTCACTTCTGCCACGCCCCCTACCCCATCCTTCCTTGTCCTTCCAATTCATATGGTACTGACAAGTGGTTGTGCTCCACCTCCTGCCCCACCCACCCTTTCTCTGCCTCCATCTGCTGCTCCTGCCCCCTTCACAGCTTTCATCTGTTTCCAATATTTCACACTGACTCTTCTGACAATTGCATGTGGTGCTCACTCGAGGAAGAAACCATGATTTCCCCCCCAGTCATTTTTGATGGGTTACAGCTAGTCTTTAATAATGACCTTGAAAAATACATAAATGATCATTATAATTTGCATATGACACAAAAATATGGTGAGCAGTAAATAACGAAGAAGACCAATCAGTGACACAGAATGCTCAGGATTGCTTGTGAAACTGCAGGCAAGTAAACAATGTACATTTTAATAGCCCTAAATATCAATGGTTATGTCTACAGTAGAGGACTCATTAAGCCAGCTTAATAAAGTCTATTTTAAGCTGGCTTAAAGTAGACCTTGTTAAACTGGTTTAGAGTGTCCACACTCAAAATGCCAGGAGA
This sequence comes from Podocnemis expansa, assembly GCA_007922195.1. Classification (NCBI taxonomy): domain Eukaryota; kingdom Metazoa; phylum Chordata; order Testudines; family Podocnemididae; genus Podocnemis; species Podocnemis expansa. The sequence goes on from ML682267.1 coordinate 400,703, forward strand.
GTGCCCACATCCACAATGGAAACTTCCAGGTTGCCCTAGGAGTGGTGCATTGTGGGTAGCTGGCCCACAGTGCACAACAGAAAGAAGTGCCCCTCTTTCCCAGCCACTTTTTTAGTGCAGGAGGTAAGTGACCACACCACCCTCCATATTGTGTGTGGCAAAAGGGGGCCTGAGGCAGCCAGGGACTGCGACGTTCCCCAGTAATGTGCCAGTACAGCACTCCACACTCTCCATGCATTAGCCAGACTCCTCCGGCTCTGGACCAGGCACCACAGGGCAACTGCCAGCGAGGGGGATGGCGCAGACAGGGTGCCTTCTGTGCATCCGCACATCTGGGCATGGGAAACCACTAGCGACTTGTGGCAGTGGATTGGTCTCGCCACCTGGGACAATGACCACTGGCTGCAGAACCTGTGGATAAGAAAGAGCACCTTCTTCCAGCTGCTGTCACCACTTCCCCACCCATTCCTGCCCCCCCCCGCTCCTCCCTGTCCCTGACACAATAAAAGAAATGATAGGACCCTGAATAACAGGATTCATGGGTTTTATTTACAAGGGGGATGTGGTGGGGTGCAGGATGGGGAGCTGCAGGGGTTCAGAGGTTTGGGGGGAATTAGGAGGTTTGGGAGAATAAGGGGGGTTCGGGGAATGAGGAGGTGGGTGTGGGGGCTGAGTGCCTAGCGGTGTCAGGCCAGTGGGTCCTGGGCTTGCAGCAACAGGGGCTGCTGGGGTCCCATGCAAGGGGATCCTTGGCCCGCAAGGAGCCAGGGCATGGATATGGTGCTCCATGAGATCAAGCTGGTAGTCCATCTGGGCTTGTGCAACCCTGCAGTGGGCATCCTCACGCTTCTGCCAGGCTTGGAGGGTTGCCTCAGCTTGCTCTGCCAGATGCAGGGGGTCCTCCAAGATATCCTCCCTGGACCAATACCCCCTCCTCCTCCTCATGGTCAGAGCTGGGTGCCCCCCCCCCAGGAGTGATGGGTATCTTGGGTTGCAGGGTCTGCAGGACTGAGGCAAAGAACAGGGGTTCCCCCCAGTAGGTAGTGTGCAGTGCAGGCTGACAGCACCTGTTGTCCCACGCCCATCCGCCTGCTTCCCAATCCCTGTGCTTTAGGATGAAGACCGCTTGGCACACACCACTGTGGAAGGCAGCCCTGTCCCAGGGTTCTCTCATCACACCACATGCCAATGGTGTTGGCTGCATGCTGTCTGGCCTTGCCTGTTCCACCAAAAGTGCCCCCAGCCCATCCCCTGCCAGGCCCCTGCCCCACTTGATTCCAGGTCCCCCTACCACATGGCCTCTTGCCCCTCTGCCTCAGTGGAAGGGCCTCTCCTCCTCCCACCCCCCGGACCCTGCCTGTACCTGGGCTCTGTCCCTTTGCAGCCCTGCTCCCACCTGCCTACACCACCATGCCTGCAGCGAGGGAGCACTTACCAGCAGGTGCAGCAGGTGGCTGGCGTGGTGTCCTCTAACCTGGGTTACCCTGGGTGGGTGGGGGTCTCCTCCTGTGTACTTCCCGCTGGGTGCGCTGCATGTGGCCTGTCTGCAAGGGGCTGGGAGGTGCTGCTGTACTCCTCCCAGTTCTGCTTGTGGTGTTTTGGACTACCTAGGGTCATTGGGGTTGCCATAGTGATAAATGGGAGAGTCCTTTAGGTGCTAGGAAAACTTGTCTGTCTCCTCTCTCTCTCTCAGTTCTCTTTCAGTAAAGACTTCTTATACAGCTCTGAATATGCTGGCCTCCTTATTGGATTATAATCTCCCTTAAAACTCTACACTGCTGGGTGCCCTGGAGCTGGAACTGTACAGCAGCATCTCCCCATGTGTTGTGTCCAGGCTGGGGCCTGCCTTCTGCTCTGGCCTTGGCTCTGTATCTGGGTCTGCATGCTTGCAGATCCAGTTCTGGCCAGCTGTGGCCAGAGGACACTGCAATACTTCCTTCCTCCTGCCCTGTCATTGGCCAGAGCTTTGCCCTGCCCTGAGTGGCCAGGGCAGGCTCTTCTTGGTGGCCAAGGGGGGTGAGAGGTGGCCTGCAGGCCATTAAAGTTGACTTAACTGGCCACATTGCGTTAAGCTGACTCAATAAAGTTGACTTATTGGTTAAGTCGACTTAACAAGAGAGAGTTATTAAGCTGGCTTAAACAAGTGCTTAAGTCAACTTAATAAATGCCAAATATGGCTATGGACTTGTTTAAGTCGATTTAAGCCTGCTTAAGTCAACTTTAGCCCTAGTGTAGAGATAGCCAATGTGTATGTGACCCAGCTGTGCCTAAGACAGTGCACCTGAAAAAGCCAAGGTCAGGTCAGGCTGCAAAAGAACAAAACTGGTGGGTAACACTGATGTTAGACGACACAAATCAGTCACAAACAGTAGTTCAGATCATCCACACTCACTATCAAGAAGCTACAACAAGAACTACACAGCCTCCCCTTTATTGTATTTCAGTCTCTGGCTCCCAGTCAGTTACTGGCTCCAGTGAAGAGATAAGTTATTTAAATGCTATTCCCTTTATTGGAAAGTTCTTCTGAGTCCCAAAGGCTCAGTCACATTGTCAGATCAATATGAGTTTGGATCTTGCTCAAAATGCCATGCTGCCAGCCCTTAGTACTGAAAGCTAAAGGTTTATTATGAAGGGAAAGAAACAAATAAGAGAGAGATTAAATTGTCAAAGCAATCAGACACATAAAAATGACTGCAAAGTCCTTCCTACTACCCCACCTGGCCCAGAACCACCCTTTCCCCACCATCACCCCACTGGCCTAAAACTACATGCTCTTCTGTCACCCTGCCTGGCCCAAATATAATCCCCCTGCCATTACCCTACCTACCTAGAAACTGAAACTCTGCCCCACACCCCCACCATTGCCCTGGTGTTGAGGACTGCCTGCCCTGAAATGCTGCCATGGACCTCACTCCTGAGGTCCTTGCTCTGCCTGGCCAGAGGCACCTGCCCTGAAACAACCCCCCCTCAACCACTGCTGCAGTGGGCCTGGATCCCGCTCACCCACCACCACCTGACCATGGTCCAACTCACCTGCAGCCCCTTGGCCCTTTTCTCCCCCTTGCCCAGGAGGATAGGGGCACACTGATAGCACTGTCACTGTGCTGGTCTTCCAGGAGCTAGAGAAGAGGCCAACCCCCACATCCCAAAGCCACCGCAGGAGCACTCTGTCTGGGCCATTCTACACAGAGGCAGGAATTTAAGTTTCTCACCTCTTCTGCCCCAGGCCAGCTGCTTCAACCAGTCCCTGATGAGCTCCATGAGTAGCGTCTCTCTGGCTTGACAGTTCACCTTTCAGTATGAACCACTGTAGTCTCCCCTTTAATAAATTCCTTATCCACCTTTCTATTTTCATATTAATCCCCATCTTTTTCCATTTAATTAGTAATTCCCTATGTGGAGGAACTGCACCAAATGCCTTACTGCATTCCCTTTATCCAAAAAGCTTTTATCTTCCCCCAAAAGGAAATCGGTTTGTTCTACCTATTGTAAAATCATTTTGTGTTTTATCCCAGTCATGGTTAACTTTGATATCTTTAACTATTTTCCATTTCAAAATCTTTTCCAGGACCTTGTGTACTACTGAGGGCAAATTAACTGGCCTGTAGTTACCCTTTATTGACAATAGGAACTATGTTGGCAATTCTGTAGTCACAGAGTACAGAATTTTGCAGATTCATTAAATATCCTTGCTGATGGACTTGGAATTTCATGTGCTAGTTCATTGAATATTTTTGGATGAAGATTATCTGCTCCCCATGCCTGCTCCCAGATTTAGTCCTATTAAATAGTTTGAGTTTGTCTTCTAAATTGGGTATGGTAATTTCTGTCTCCATATCACTCCATAACACTACCCCTGAGCTCATCATTACCATTATTTAAAACAGAGGCAAAATATTTATTTTTAGATATTGGGCCATGCCTAGATTATTCTTAAACTCTACCCCATCCTCAGTGATTAGCAGTCAATTGTGTGACACTGCCGTATTTAGGGGACCATTTATGATACTATTTCATATCAATATTTCATAATTGTAATAATCCATAAGAGCTATGCAATGTTTGGTACCAATAGAAAGCTTGTAACTTGCTAAGAATGATTATATTGTGTACGTGTAGATGTCACATCTGTAGTAGCAGTTAGGAATATGTTTGCCATATCTTTAGTTCAACTTACGTGATTCTTGGAAACTCCCCGGATGGGATATCTACAGTTATTATCTCCTTAATGGCCTATTAGGGGAACCACAGGCACAATGGGCCCAGGCAGAAACCTGCTCCAGTGAGTCACCTGGACTGAGCATGGGCTTAACTCCATTTTGAGTTGTAAAAACTCCACACAGCATGGAGAAGGCCATAGGGCAATGTTTCCCAGCCAGCATGCTATGGCACGCAGGTGGGACCTCAGAGTTCTGGACTGGTCTATGAATATTCATGAATTCATTTGGAGACTATAGTGTGGTCTGCCTCAGAGTAATTAAAGGTATAAAGGTGTGCCACGGCAGAGGAGAGGTTGGGAACAGGGGTTAGAGTAAGGGGGAATGCCCCAGAATGCTGTTCCAGGACCCCCTGTTTTTAGGCAGCCAGCATCCCAGCACCCTAAAAATAGGGGAATGCCCTGGAATGCTGCATTCCAGCCCCATCCCCAACAGGGGGACGCACCAGAACCCTGCATTCCAGGATCCCCTAAAAATAGAAGGGCACGCTGAAACAGCGTTCCGGTGTATCCTCTCCAGGCCAGAGGAAGGGAGGGGCTGAAGGCTAGGGTCAGCCCAGTCACTCTTCCCTCCCTACACTGTAGTCTCTGGTGGCTCTGCCCCTTCCAGCCTGGCTGTACGCATGGCCAGGCCCCAGCCTCCGGCCCTGGCTCCTCCTTGTTGGTCCTCTGGCCAGCCAGTGCTGTGCACTCCTGCCCCACCGCCCAGCTCCTGGGCCAGGTCCGGGGGCTGGGGGGGGGGGGTTGGGGTGGTCAGTCAGCTGGCGGGGAAAGCATGGGAGCAGGGAGGGTCCATGGGGAGGGGGGAGAAGGGGTTGGGAGAGTGGACTGGGGAGGACTTGGGGGGCTGAAGGGGTGAGGGGTTAGGAGGGCTGGAATGGGGGCAGGGAGCTTAGGGAGTGGGGACTGGAGCCAAGAAGGACATTGGAAAAGGGGTCTGATGGGGATAGGTGTTTTGGGGGCAGTAGCTGTGGTTGGGGACAGTAGCTGTGCTTGGGAGGCAGGTGTTTGGGGCAGTAGTTGAGGGGCAGGCATTGGGGGGGCAGTAGCTAGGGTGTGTGAGGGAGGCCCTGCACTGGTGTGAGGGGGGCCTGCACCAGCATGGGGGCACCAATTTAGGAGGGTTCCAGGACCCCCCAAATTATACTTTAACCCCTGCAGACAGGAGCTGGGTGCGGGAGGGGGGACCACCCAATTAGGAGGGTTCCGGACCCACCAAATTATACTTTAACGCCTGGTTGGGAAGCACTTCCATACGGGATAAAATGCAACAGTCCCACCTTCATTTTGTCTTCAGTCTCGAGTCTATAAATAACACCCTTCTCTGAAACTATTCATCTGGGACTGGACAAAGGACTGAGGCCGACCCAGGTGGTGGATGTCTACTAGTAGAACTAGACAGTCCTGGAAACTCCAAATTCTTCCAAGAACTTGCTTTACACAGGCTTTTAATCATTTGTATGTACATGATTCACTTTGACCCTTTAATATCTCTCATATTTTGTTTCTCTTCTTTACATATTAAACCTTTAGTTTTAGTTGCTAAAGGATTGGTTAGCAGCAATGTTCCCTGTAGGCTGCATGGGTGAGTGGTGGCGCAGCTGCCTCCATTCACCCACGCAGGCAACACTGACTCCTGTGCAGGTCTGGCAGCCACAGGCCCTACCTGGCTCTAGACATGTACCTCCTGGGCGCCATGCAGCCTGGGGGAGTTTAATATCTTTGGCCCTGACCTGAGCAGAGCAGCAGACGCGGGTCACATAGGCAAAAGCGTGATCAGTGATCACGTAGACCAGATGTGGCCAAACTATGGCTTGTGAGCTGCATGTGTCTCTCAAGAGAAAAATTGTGGCTCACAAAGGGTCATGGTGGGGAGAAGCGTGGCATGGTCAGGGATGGCAGGGAAGCAGGCACTTGGTTGGGCATGGCAGGGAAGTGGTGGCATGGTTGGGGATAGCAGGGAAGCAGTGGCATGGTCAGAGAAGGAGAAGATGCGCGGCATGGCCAAGGAAGCTACGACATGTTTAGATTCTCTCATGGGCCCTAATGCTGTTTATTTGTTGTTAAGATAAAATCGTGTTTTACAAGACCTTCTAAACATGACGTTGAATAATAAAAGAAAATATGAAGAAGAAAATAGCTTGTTTAAAACTGAATGTAGATTACTTTCAATTTTTGGTGCAACTAACTGCTGTGAAGCATTGTATTCCATGATGAAATTTGTTAAATTGAAACATTGTGCAGTACTTAGAGATCAGCATCTGAGTGAGCTTTTACCTACTGCATTGACAAGTTACTGCCCAGATTTTAAAAAACTTGCCACTAGCATGCAGTCTTGTATATCAAGCAACAGCTAAGTTTTTAGTTTATAGGCCTAGTTTTCATGGTAACCTTAAGTAATTATTAGAATCTGACATTAGTAGGATCAATATTGGCCCTCTTTTTACAATAAAATTAAACTGTGCAATGAATTTTAAGCTTAGTAATTTTGGAGTAGGTAAACGTATATGGTTGTATGCCTCAGTGTGGCTCTCAAAAGTTTAATAATCAGCTTGTGTGGCTCTGGAGTTCCATAAGTTCGGCCACCCCTGATGTAGCCAATAGCATCAGTTGGGTGGCCAGGTAAGGGGGAAGGGTTTAAGGGATAAGTGGCGGGTTAGGGAGGAAAGAAGAGGTTGGTCTTTAGTCAGACTCAGGCAGAAGCATAATTGGGAGACTGCACCATGGGGAAGCAGGTGGGGAGGGGTGTTGCAGAGGGAGAAGGCAGGGGTTGGATGAGCAAAGGCAGAAGCGGGGGATTGTCCACACTGTGCGATGCCTTGGGGAAGCAATTTTCCCTCTCTAAGCTGATGCTGCAACCGAGCAAGTTATGCATGTACCTGGGGAGCCGATGGGCAGTGGCCCAGCGGCTCGGTCCTGAGCTGGGGAACTGGGAGGGAACTTCCTTAGCTGCATCCACAAGTTGCTCAACTGCATCTATAAGTTGCCCAGCTGCATCACCAGCTTAGAGGGAACACTGGTCGGCAGTGTGATATTTTGGGTAAGATCCTAGCCTATATTGTTCAGTGTAATGTGTCTGGCCCTTTGAGGTCAGGAGAATCTATCGTTTTAAGAGACCTAATGGCTAGTTGGGAACCAGAGGAGCTGATGTGCAACAAAGGGGGCTGTTTCTATTTTGTTATGCTGTATGATTGTGGTACACCAGGCAGAGTGTGGTTGGGCACAGCAAGCAAGATGTATTCTTCTCAGTGTTGTTCTGTGTCTGGCGCTGGTATCAGTTTGGCTGCGTATGTGAATGTGTGTGTGAGTTTCTGAAGGCATGCTCCCTCAGGATTACCCCTGGCTCAGATCTCTAAGTGGGAACTCAGTTAGCCCAGTGATCTGGAGCCTGGCTTGGATCTTCAGCAGGAATTCATTTAGCCTGGTGATGATCCTAAGCCGAGGTATTCCTTTGGTTAATGCTTTGGGTTACCTTTGGCTCAAATCTCTAGTGAGAACTCAAATAGCTCAGTGATTTGGAGCCTAGGCATACCCTGGGTGCAAGAGGTAAACTGAGGCAACACTCACAATCAAGGAAACCAACATGATTACGGATCCTTGTAGAAATGAAGGTGCCAGGCTAGGCTTTATTGCAATGTAGCACTATGGCAAACAATCCATATAAACAGATTTTTTGGCACCATTGGTGCTCTCAATGCAAAGGAACAGCTCAACTGATGGCAGGACTCGCTGTCACCTCCTTTAGCTGCATGAAGTCTGGGTTCCTATTCTTATACCCTACTCAGACCTACTGACTCGCACCCCTTTGGGATCCAAATTTACCTTGATCGGTTCACATACCCCTTTTTTGCTGCTACACATTAGTTGATTGGTCCATGCATCATTAGACATCTCCATCCTATAAGATGTCAGATTTATCTCCTTGGCTCTAGGCTGACCCAACACTCCCCCACCTTTCAGGTACTTTTCCATTTAACATTCTTATTATTGCGTGTTCAATAATTTCCTACCAATTTCAGTGAAACTGAACTTTCATGACCTGTCTCTTGTTAGTACTTTCAGTTCAGGCCCATGGTACAGTCCGTTCAGGCCCCATGTTTTGGATTACTTTGTTAGGTCTTGGGCCAGCAACTGGGCATTTCTACTTATCTTTTCTATTTTAATCTTTCACTTTCTCTAACAATGATAACTGGTGTGGGGAATCAGAAGAATATTTTGTGACTGATTGAGAATCTGGTTTTAATACTACCCATCCATGTTTGGACAATTTGGCTCTCAGTTTTGCAGCTTGCCCTGATTTTTGCCTATTCAGGTGGTTAGCCCAAGAGGCCTGGGTCACACCATGTCCTTCTTTGTTTTCTTCCTATTTATATGGCTAGAGAACCTTGCTTTCAATTCCCTTTGCAAGGTCTAACTCTATTTGGCTTTTGGCCTTTATCACTTTATTTCTACATGTTCTGACCTCCAAGGGGTAGCTTTCTATGCTGATTCCTGCCAGTTTCCACTCCTTGTAGGCCTTCTGCTTTCTCTTAAACATTGTCTGAGATGCTTACTCACCCAGCTTGGTCTATAACTCTTGCCTATACATTTTTCCCCCTTTCTTGTGACCCAGGCTTCAAATAGTTCTTGCAACTTTGACTTGAATAATTCCATGTCTCCTTCACCTTTAAATCCAAGAGTTCTTCAGTCCAGTTCACTCCTCCCAACTAATTCCCTTGATTTTTTCAGCTGACTGAAAGAGGAAAGAGCAAGTTTCACCATCATGACTGCTTCCCTTCACGTTTTCTAAGCCCCCGGGAGTCAGCATGCCATTATTGGGCAGGGCCTCTGTTGTCTTGACCCAGTGGTTCCCATGCTTTTTGGCTCAAGGGCCACAGATATAATTTTTACAGCCCTAAAGGTCACCACTCTCTGCCAGCAGCCATGCCCCCCACTGCAGTCAGACAGAGGTTTCCTTCTCACTGTGTCTGCAGCAGAAAAACTGAACATGTCCTGCAGCCCTGTGCGCTTCACCTAAGGCCCTAGGCAATGGCTCCCTTCTGCAGCCAAGGGAATGGGAGATCAGTGTTTTCCTCCCTCTGGCTCCAGCAGGGATCCCAGACCCTAGGAACCCAGGCAAAGGGTTTTGCTTTATGCTGTAGCTGGAAGAGGGGAGCACTGATGTCCCATCCGTTGGCTGCAGCAAGGAGCCTGCACGAGTCTTTTAGCTACATGGAAATACACTCCGCTTGGGTCCTTAGACAATAGTTTCCATCAGCAGCCAGGAAGTGGGGAGCCATAGGCCACTTTGGAAGCCCCCAAGTGCCACTTACGGCATCTGGGCCACAGGTTGGGAACCACTGGCTTAACCAGTGCTAAAAAGGTGACCCAGATGACATCATCACCACCACTGGCTCAAGCTCAACCCCAGTCAGCACCAGGGATGCCATGACCCAGTTGTGGATCCTATCCCTGTCCCAGCATCTTTCTTCTGTCTCCCATCTGATTCCTTTTGCCTTCTGGCTAAGGAGATCCTGATTTAGCCAGCCAGGACTGTATTTTGTAACACTGCCATGAGTCTGTACCTAGAGAGGCAGCTAAAACCAACACGAGGAAAAGTCTAATGCTGATATGAGTTTGCCGGGTCTCATGACAGCTCATCAGACCTCACGTTTTTCCAGCAGTGAGATTGCAATAAGAGTCACATCAGAGACAGAAACAGTGTTTTCCTGCTTCTTCGGGTTCTTCTTCCTCTCAGTCTGTTGGTTTGTCCTGTTACATATTCTAGGCAACAGCATCGTACTTCAACAACAATAATGACAATACAGGCTCCTGCCTAACTCAGCCAACTTTTCTTTCCTCCAACATATAATCTTGGACACTAACTAAGAGGCTGTCTGACAAGCAGTTTTTTTTTTCTATTCCAAAATCTCTCTGCAGTGTGAGAGAGCAAGTGTTTATTGATAAACACCAAAGCCTGTCTTAACAATACACTGGTGTTTGCTGGTTTTCCTCCCCCCCCCTTAATAAAAGGTTGAAAGGATTTTTAATGGGGTATTTTCTAGTGTTGATGCCATGATGCAACCCCCCTCCCCATTTAGCAATGTTTCTTGGTAGGCATTTTCAGGTTCATGCTCACAGCTTTGGCTTTTATGTCGATTTATTATAATTTAATAGCATATTCCACTGCAGTTCCCACTAGACTCAATAGATGGGGATAGAGATCAGGAGTGTTGAATGAGAGACCCCAAACTGTAACCACTAGATCAGTGGTTTTCAAACTTTTTTTCTCAGGACTCAGTTGAAAAAAAAAAAACCATTTATGCCCATGACCCAACAATTACATCTGTCAGCAATGCATTCCCATCTTTCGGTAGCGGCAGCAGGGAGAGCCACAACTCACTACATCAGGATCTGCAACCCAGGACAGTGTCCTGACCTGTAGTTTGAAAACCGCTGCACTAGATCCCACTCAGAACCTCAGTGCCCCACCCCAAACCCATTAGATCCACTCTTTGCACACCTGGCTATCGAACCCAGGAGTCCTGGCTCTTCACTCTCTCCCCCCTCAGTCATGAGACTCTTCTCCTCCCATAGCCACAGGCATGCAGACTTCAGGGGTTACATCACTCTTCGTCTCTTCTCTCCTTGTTGGTACAAAGACTGTGCATCCTTCCCGTGTTGGCCAATTGCTGTGTATCTCATCCCCTAGATAGCACAATACAGATCTGCCCTGGGTCCCCAACAGCTAAGGATCCACTTCTCAGGAAAAACTGATGGACCTGGCTTCAGAGGACTGATTCAGCCTGGGGACAGCACCTTATTTGGGAAGATCAGATCACCCGAAGAGAACCACAGACAAGACAGGAGACAACACGTGCACTGTGAACACTAAGAGGTGTAAGAAGGAGACCAGGACTCCTGGGTTTTATTCCTGACTTGGGGAGAGAAGGGGATGGAGATCTTGTGGTTACTGTTGGAGGGTGGCAGGTGGGAGTCAGAATGGCTGGGTTCTATCCCTGATGCTGGGTGGGAAGCAGTGTCAAGTGGGTTAGAGGAGGGGGACAGAGAGCCATATCTTGTGTGTTATACCCCTGGTTCTGCTGAGAGGAGTGGGGTTGTTCTCAACCGCTGTGTCTGGAGACATTGTTGTGTTGCCGCACAGAGGTAAGTGTGTCATGGAGAGCTGGCTGGGGAGGAGGCTGAATTCAGCCTGGGGACAGTGTACTTGTGTGTCCTGCAGGGTCACAATATGCTACAAAGTGTGCTGTGACCCATAAAAGTTTGAGACCCCCTGATCGAGTGGGTGGGCTAGGAGCCAGGCTTCCTGGGTTTTGTTCCCAACATCAGGAAGAAAAGGATGGATGGTCAAGACTCCTGGGTTTTATTCTAGTTCTGGAGTATAAATGTAACATATGAAGTAAGTGGAGCTTCCCCGGCCAGGCAGAAGAGGAAATGGCAGCTGGACAAGGGTTGCATGGAGTGTGTCTTTCTATTTTCCTTGTTTAACATCAGTCCTGGCTGGGTCATCTGGGGGCACAGACCCTGAGTGTAGAAAATCAGGTCCTGGAACTATCTGGGTGTATTGCAGCAATAGCTCCATTAGCCACTAGAGGGGGCAGACAGTCTTCACAGGACTTAGTTCTGAGAGTTTGCTGTCATCCAACTGAGTGTGTCCGTTTTACAAATCTTTCCCTGCACTCTTCAGTCCTTCTTTCAACTCAAAGTCTCTGGGTCATAGCTGTAGAAGAAGCAGCAGCTCTTCCCACACAGAGCTATAACTTGGGGCAGAGGGCTGCACTGGAGACCAGAAGCAGCACTATTGTCCAGTGGTGTCCTTAACACGGGGCATAGGGGGCTCGAGCCCCCAGTCCCAGCGCCAGTGCCCTGGGTCTGCTGCTGGGTTGACCATGGCTGCAGCTGTCTTCCCTGGCTGTGGGCAGCCCAACCCCAGCCCCTGAATCGCATGGGGGGAGGTGGCAGGGCCCAGGCCCTGAATCTTTTCCTGGGTCTGTGCTGCTCCTGCTCTTCTATTTAACTGAGATGGTGTTTGTGAGAAGGGATGTGCCAGATTTAGATACCCACCATTATTATTCTACATCCCAGAGAGAGAGGAATCCTAACAGCCACCTCTTGCCCCCTGCTGTAAAGCCCTGGTCTCCCCTCCACTCTCAATATCAGAGAACCCAGGAATCCTGATCCTCAATTTCCCCCTTATTGAACTCCGCTCCCCAACTCCACTCCCCCATAGAGCCCTGAGGTCCTGCCCCTCATCCACCCTGCTGCAACCCCCTGACCCCTCTCCTCTTCTTGGGGCCAGCATAGCACCCAGCAGCTCTGATCCTTCCCAGCTCTTCTTCTGAACCTTTGTGAGGCACATCTGTGGTGAGAGAGGCACAATTAATTAACAACCTGCTAATTGCTTCAGAGCACAAAAACATCCCCACCCCCACCAGATCCCTATTCTGGCCATATGTCTGACTTGAAGATCGTGGTGGAGTAATGGTGGGAGGGTGTGTGCTGAATAACAATTTAAACCCCATTGAAATAATAATAAATAATCTGCTAATCATGGTGCAAGACTCAAAAACATACAGGCATCCCAAATGTGAGTTTCCATCAGAATTCCTATCTGGTTGATGCCCCCACTGGCAGCTGAGCAGTTCTGACCAGTATTGGGAGGATGAGCAGGGCTGCCAGATTTTGATCAAATCAGGGACATCTCTGGCGGGGGTGCGGGGCCCCAGGAAAATCGCTGGCACTGGGGGATGGGGCCAGCTGGCCCAAGAGAGGGGCAGGCCTCTGCACTGCCACCCCCATGCTGGGGAGAAGCAGCCAAAATGGTGGCCTGGCTCAGTGCTGCTGGTCCGCACCCCCGTCTCCCAGGCCATTTGTGCTGCTCTGGGCTCCATGCCCGGGCACCGGGGAGGAGGCAGGATGCAGCGCAGCCGAGGGGTGTGTGTGTGTGTGTGTGTGGGGGGGGGGATAATGATACCAGCTCAGCGATGTCCCTGCCCCCTCCCCACTGCTGTGGCATGGAGCCCAGAGAAGCGCACATGGCCTGGGAGGGGGGTGGTGACCAGCAGTGCTGAACCAGGCCAACTTTTAGGCAGGCTCACCTGATCCCCAGAATGGGGGGGGGGGGGAGACAGTGGTGTGGCCCCACGGGACCCCTCAAAGCACGTGGCCCTGGGTGGCTGCCCTGGTCGCCCTACCCTAAGGATGGTCCTGGATCAAATTGTTGTGGTGTTGTTTCTTTTCAGTGAAAAATTCAGATTTTGTGACATCAAAAACATTTTATGAATCTGGGTTGATTTCACCACATTGTTTATTTTGACTCCCCTCATTTCTGCCACAAAATAAACGCTCCCCTGCTCCCTGAAATATTTTGACTGGACTATTTTGAAAACAAAATGTTTCTATTTGAAATGACTTCTTGTTTTGATATATCTTTGAATTTTATGAAGGATTCAAGACCATTAAAATGCTCCATATCAAAAGAAATTTTTTCTTTTTTGCATTGAAGGAAATGGTGCCTCAAATTGATTTTTTCCTGACTTTTTCAGTCCTTGAAAATTACAAAAAAAAAATAAAAAAAAAAAAAAAATTGATTCATCCTGAAGCTGTTTTCCCCCTCAATTGTTCAAAATCACAAGTGAACCAAAAAGTTAATTACTGAAGGGAACTGTATGGTATCCAACACAGGCTATAAAACTTCCCCCCCAAATAATTCTGGTATGAACTAGAGCAGATCATTTATATACACAGCCAGTCTTCATTCTGAATTTGCCAAATCAGAGTCATTAGGAAGTTGTTCTAATAGTTGATTCATTCACTGTTAAAAATCTGCTCCTTATTTCTAGTCTAAATTTGTCTCTATTGAACTTCCAGCCATTGGAGCATATTAGACATTTGCTACTACACTGAACAGCATCTAATCAAATATTTGTTCCATAGGTAGGTCCTTAGAGACTGGAACCAAGTCACCACTTCATCTTTTCTTTTTTAAACCAAATAGATGGTGCTCCTGGAATCACTCACCAAAGGCAGACTCTCCAATATCTGAACCTTTTGCCTGGCTTTTATCTGAGTTCTCTCTAATTTATCACCATCCTTGAGTTTAAAGTCTTTGACCTAACTGAGTGACTGGCATATAAGCAGGAGCATCATTGCCCCAGGAAAAGACCTGGGGCCCCACCCCCAGGCCCCGATCTGGAGTTGGGGCCCTGGGCTCCTGTTGCTGCCAGCCTGGCCCTGATTTCCAGCCAGGGGCAGGGCTGGGCAGGCAGTGGCTGCTGAGGGCCAGGAGAGTCACGCGCTGCCACAGCTGGCCCAGCCCTGGATCCCCAGCTGGGGAGGTGCCTGGGAGAGGCAAGGGGTGTACCAGCCATTCAGGTTACTGGCACAAGGACTTGGGGCATGTGTCAATGTGCCAGGCTCCAGCGATGCCCCTGGATATAAGCAAGTTGATTTACTGGTTATGGGCCAGAACAATACATTGGCCTCCTTTCTCTATTGTCTTTGTCCAAGTTTCTCTCTGAGTATAAAAATGGTGCAACAGAACAGAGAAGCCCCATGTTTCCCTGGCTTTTCTGGAGTCTGCTGCAAGGCACTGTCTAGTTGGGGGGCTGTCAGGGCTAATGGAGGCATTGTGTTGATGTGTTGCAGGTAAAGAGGTAAAACAGAGAGAAGTGAAGACATCCCCATGACAGTGAAAGGCACCACTCTACCCACGACTCTCTGGGTTGTCTCCTCCACTTCTAGTGATGATGGTCAAAATGACCACAATGGCTCTGAGGAGGAGGCCCGGAGGCAAGTGCTCATCAGGAGCTTACATGTGTGCACCACGGTCATCTGTTCCACTGTCTTTTTGCTGGGGGTGACAGGCAATGCTCTGGTCATCTTCATCACTGGCTTTCGGATGAAGAGGACAGTAAACACCGTCTGGTTCCTCAACTTGGCTGTGGCTGACTTCCTTTTCACTTTCTTCCTTCCCTTCAGTGTGGCCTACACAGCCCTGGGCTTCCAATGGCCCTTTGGGATAGCATTTTGTAAGTTCAACAGTGGTTTGGCCTTTCTCAACCTCTACGCCAGCATCTATCTCCTCACAGCCATCAGCATAGACCGCTGCATCTTTGTAGTGCATCCAGTGTGGGCCCAGACCCACCGCACACCCCGTCTGGCTACCCTGGTAACTTTGGCTGTGTGGGTCGTGGCTTTGGTCTTGAGTTCTCCAAATGTTTACTTCCGCCACACAGCACCCTCTTTTCACAACAAGACCATCATCTGTTACAATGACTTCATCTCATCTGGGGAAGGAGCCACGGAGGAGCAGAGCGATGAGAGTGAGAATATTAACCAACGGGCCATAATCATCAGCCGCTTTGTCTTCAGCTTTCTTATCCCATTCACCGTCATCTTGTGTTGCTATGGTGCCATCCTGATCAAGTTAAAGAGGAACCATCGGGCTCGATCTAGTAA
The DNA here is from genome assembly GCA_007922195.1 of Podocnemis expansa. Classification (NCBI taxonomy): domain Eukaryota; kingdom Metazoa; phylum Chordata; order Testudines; family Podocnemididae; genus Podocnemis; species Podocnemis expansa. The sequence continues at coordinate 416,379 of ML682267.1, forward strand.
GCCTTTCAAAGTCATCGCTGCTGTGATCATAACTTTCTTCTTCTGCTGCTTCCCTTACTATGTTTTCTCCTTCTTGGAGATGCATTTCTCACCTAGCCTGCAGAATGCCCTCATCATTGGCCTCCCATTGACTGCTAGCCTGGCCTTCATCAACAGTTGCCTCAACCCTATCATTTACATCTTCATGGGTCAGGACTTCAAGAAAAGGATTCGCTTCTCCCTCTTCTCAGCCTTCGAAAATGCCTTCTCTGAAGGGACTGCCAGGACAGTACGCAAGAACAAATCCTGCATGGAGACAGACCCCATGTCTTCTAAGCACCATGTGCCTATTGAGAGCGGGAAACTAGAGCTGTGTTCAACCTGAACCTCTCCCTACCATCAAGAGGGGCAAAAGTGATCCAATGAACTCTATCTTTCCATGAATGTGATTCCCACTCAGCTTTCCTTGTGTTCAGATATATCCCTGCCAGGGGTTGGTTTTGGTCATCTTGGTCCTACCTCAGCATGTGAGGATAGGATAGAGGACCACTTGAGGTGCCTTTGAACATACCTTTTTGTGAACAGATGCTTCATAGCAGGGAGGCAGAAGGCGATGGAGAGCAAAATGCTATCACCTGGTGGTGGGATACTTTCTCAATTTCTCTGCATCAAATGTATTCAGTAAGAATAATTTGGGCAAGGTTTTCCATACATAGAAATTATTTTTGAGCTACCAAGTGGAGAGAATGATTTTCATAAGAGCTTTGTCAAAATGACTTCTCTATCAAGGGTCTCCTATTGTTCTCTGAGAGATGTCACTAAAACTTTGGCTTTTCTCCTTAATAGCATGTTCTTTGGTTTCTTAGTTAACAGAGTTTTACTGAAAGGTGGGCCAGTTTGAAACAAAATGCTGGCACTAACAGATGCCTGGAGCTGAGATTTGTGTCTGAATGGGGGACAGAGCTGAAGTCACTGAGATAAAGGGGCTGTGTTACAGAAGGTTTCTATTTTTTAAAAGAGACCTTCTGAGGGGGTGGATTGTTCACTGTATGGGGGGGATACTTTGTAAGGGGAATTTAGTTAATTATGGCAGGGTCTCTTGAAGGGTAGAAGAGCTCATTGTACATAATCACTATAATAAAGGATGACCCATTTAGAAATGGAGTCTTGCATAGAATGTGGGGTGGAATAGATGGGGGCGGGGTGGTGCAGGGGCAGGGAGCTGGGAATATTGGGGTCTGTATTCAGCTCTGGGTGTGGAGTGGACTCTAGTGGGTTTGTGTAGGGAAGCATGTTGGGCCTTGGGACTCTCTGCTGCTATTCCCAGATCTGGGTATAGGTGTGAAGTCGAGCACCAGGAGGTGATTAGATGCTAGGATTGCTGGGTTCTAATCTCATTTTTGGGAAGAGAGTAGAGTTTAGAGACACTGCGTATCAGGTTATCAGGAAGCTGCAACAAGAAATACACATTGCCTTTATTGCATTTCAGTCTCTGGTTATCAGTCAAATACTGGGTCCAGTCAAGAGAGAAGTTATTTAAACTCTATTCCCCTTAATGGAAAGTTATCCTGAGCACTAAAGAGTCAGCTACATAGTCAGATGAATATGAGTTTTGATCATTCCCAAAATGCTGTGCTTCCAAGCAATCCTTTAGTAACTAAAGCTACAGGTTTATTATGAAAGGAAAGAAACCAATAAGGAGAGAGATATTAAATGGTCAAAGCAATCAGATATATAAAAATGCCTGTAAAGTCCATACAGATTAGATTCTCAGTAGAACTGTGGAGTTCTCAGGCATTGCTGCCTATGAAAAAGTTTTGGGGCACAGGTCTCCCCCCCCAGCTCAAGTCCCACCCCCACTATTACCCTTTCTCCCCCAGCACCACCCTCATATTATCCACCTGCCCCAGCACCACACCCTTCCCCACTATTACACCACCTGGTCCAAAACCAAACTGCTGCCCGCATCCCTGCCATTGCCCCAGAGGGTGATCTGTTTGAAACATTGCTGCTGCCCCTTCCCCTGCCACCATTCCCCCGCCTGGCTCCAGGCCACCTGCCCTGAAACATTCATCCCAACCTCAGCCATTGCCATGGTGGACCTGGGCCCTGCTCACCTACTGCCACCTGGCCTGAGCCCCCGTCATCTGCTTCCACCTGGCCTGGGGCCTTTTTCCCTCTCCCTCACCCAGGAGGACAGAGGCAAACTGACAACATTTACCCTGTCACTGTGCTGGTCCTCCTGGAGCTGGAGAAAGAGACTGGCCCTACACAGCCCAGAGCCACTGGGGGAATGTGCTGTCGGAGGGCCACTCCAAACAGAGGCAAGGATTTAAATGTCCCACCTCTTCTCTTTCTCTGGACCAGCTGCCTCTGTGTGCTCCAGGGTGGAAGAGGTAAAAATATTCTATTTATAAAAATGAATGAAATAAAGATAAAAGGACACCAAATACAATTCCAACAGAGCAGAGTCCTATGGGGTTGGTTGCTGCCCTATGGCACTGCTGGGCCCGCAGGAAGAAGGGGCAGGACCAGAAGCGGGGAGTGGCAGCTGCACTCCAAGCCATCACCCAGCCCAAGCCGGTGGGGCAGATGAAACGCTGTATCTGGCCCACAGGCCATAGTTTGTCCACTTCTGATCTAGTCTGACCTCCTGCATGGAGCCTGCTGTAGCAATCCTGACATACACCGCTAACGCTCCAAGCTCTTCATTTCTGTCAGACAAGTGTCCTCCATTTATTTCATTATCTGTGTGAAGAAATTAGTAACACATGGGGTGGGAAAATGAGTGATTTCCTCCCAACCTGCTTCAGTTCCTGCAGATTTAGGGTATGGCAGTTGACAGCTCAGAAGCAGAGACCCTGGATAACAGGTAACTGTACAGGGGCTATCTATCTATCTATGAGCTCACCATATCCCTACTCGAGCTACTTTATCTAGGCCCATCAGCCTCAGGTACAGTAAAATCTTCATTATCAAGTCTCATTGCAACTCACATATTTTAAAGTCACTTTGCACCTCAAAATAGATGGTGAGAGAAAAAAAGCAACTTGGACAGCTCTCTAGGTGGTGTCAATGGGCCATAGACTAGAGATACTGGAGTCAGTGACATAGATCTCAGGTGATGTCAATGGGCTATAGCGCCATTGGGGTCAATAGGTCCAGAAACCAGTTGGCCACAGCTCTTCTTGCTTCTATGGGGCAGATCCCTGGTGCAGCACAGCGAAGTAACACTATTTCCGTCATGGACCTATGTCATGTGCACCAGTTGGTATCTGGCTCCATGAGGGCATACAAGCTACATGAAGTTCAAGGGAGCTCACACAGCTGAGAACACAGGAGGAGGGGTCGGCATAAATGTTTATAGGGACTTTGTATCCCCAGCTGGAAAAAGAAATGTTGTGTTGCAACACATGGAATTAGCAAAAGTTCAGGTGACCAGCCTGGGCTTTGTAAAACTCCCGGTGTAGATTATTCCCCTACGCAGTCCCAGCAAGTCCCGAGGGCCCTCAGTATTCTACTGTGAACCCCGCTGCACTCTCAGCTGGGGATTGAGCCCAGCCCCATGATAATCATTAGACCCTGCTCCTCTCCCTGAACTGGAGTTAAACCTGAGGGATATGTCCACACACAGGTTTTTAAATAGAAATAACACTGGTTATTTCGATTTAAAAATGTTTATGTTCATATGACATTTCCTTATTTCAAAATAAGGAGTTCTCTTATTTCAAAATAAGGAAAATTATTTTGATATAATAAAACCTAGTTTTACATCAAAATGAGGGTTAGCTTGAAACCGTGGTTATGAAATAACCCCATATGGCTCTGTTATATCGATATGACCCACATATCAATTTAATAATTGACCTTCTTCCCAGGGTGCATGGCGCCCTGGAAGGAAGTCCAACCCCCCTCAGCACCCTGGTCAGGGAGGGAGGGGAGGTGCAGGGGGGCCCAGGGGGACCCACTCCCACCTCTAGCTGGCCAGGCGACAGGGTGGGGAGCTGGCGCACCTGGCTTATGGGTGTGCTGGCTCCCTGACTCATTGCCCGTCCAGCAGCCAGCATGCCCCGCAAGCAGGGCGTGCCGGCTCCCTGACCCACCGCCTAGCTGACAGCCAGCAAGCCCTACGAGCGGGGCATGCCGGGTCCCCGACCCGCTGCCAGGCCTTCTGTGCGGAAGTGTGGTTGGGGGAGCCTGGCATCCTGGCTTCCCTGCCCCCACCGCCTGCAAGCAGCGGGGCATGCGGGGTGCCCCACAATCCCTCCCCTGGTGCCCCACCTGCAGCGGGGGATGTAGGGTGTGTAGGGTCTTTTTTCCCCTGCCTGGCTGTCCAGGTGAGAGCCAGGCAGGGGATTGGGTGGCAACATGGCCCTGCCAGGGGGCCATGTTGCCACATCTCCCAGGGTGCCCCTCTCTCAAATCAAACTAGCAAGTTCTCTGTGAGGACATACTAGTTTGATATGGGTTTTTTTGGTCTGGACATGTTAAATCAATTCTACTTAAACCAATTTACCTATTTTTAGTTTGATTTGGTTAAATCAATTCAAGTAGAATTGATCTAACTGGCTGTGTGTGGACATAGCCCAGGAGTCTTGGCTCCCATTCTGGGAGTAATCCCACCTCTGTTTAGGATAGTCTACCTGAAAATGCCAAGGTCAGGACAGGCTGCAAAATGAAAGGAGATTTTCTCAAGCCACTGACTACCACTGCAATTAAATTCACCAACTAGCCACAAACCGGGCTTTTGATCTCCCACATGGGTTGTCAAAAAGCTAAAGCCAGGAAGCTACAAAGCCATGCTTACTCAGTGGTGTACTTAGGGTCTCTGCCATCCAGGTGCCAAACCTACACAGCTGACACCTCTGCCTTACACACACCCCCTGCACAAAGCTCGAGGTGTCCTGGCACAGTCTCCCAGCATGCCCCTCCCCCCAGCCACCTATCCCTTGGTATACCACTGGTTTACTGCATTTCAGTTTCTGACTCCCAATTAATAAGGGTCAGTGAAGAGATGTATTACCAAAATCTATTTTCTTTACCAAAAATGTTCTTTCCCCTGAGGGTCAGCCACATCACCAGGTCAATATAAATTTGTATCTTATGCAAAATACCACGCTTTCAGCCAATCCATTAGTAACTCAAATTAAGGGTTCATTATAAAAGGAAAGAAAGAAACAAGTGAGAAAAGTTAAATAGTCAAAGCATTCAGAGAGATAGAAATGATTGCAAAGTCCATATATATCAGATTCTTAGCACAGCTGTGGAGTTCTCAGGCTTGTACAGTCTCTCTGGTGTACAGCCAGTCCCTCAATGGGTCTCAGGCCTTTGCTTTATGGGTTCAGTTGGAGACGAGTTGATCCAGAGGTAAAAAGCAGGCATGAAGACAAGATGGGGATGGTGCAGCTGCATTTTAAGTCTTTCCAGGTGTCTTGTCCCCAACCAGCCACACAGCACAAAGCCTGGAAAAGCCTCATGTCCTCTGTCTGTAGGGCAAGTTCGTACATGTCCTGGTGGTGACTGATAAAATTCAACCCCTGGATTCTTCCACTGGATTCACTATAAATTTGAGTTCCTTTGCTGGGTCATTAAGCAGGCTTACTGCTGCTGCTGTCCTGTCTGGAGTGTCACCTGGAAACACTGCACGTGACTGAAATACAGGGGCATGAGATGTATTTAGTACTCAATATAAAATTGATACATACAAATAAACCTTGTCCCTCTTAGCAAATCCTGACATGTTGGTTGATATGTTGCATGGGGTCTCCAGAATGACGCATACTGCATTTCTGTAGTACTGGTGTCAGTAATATTATTAATGGGCACTCATCTACAGACAGCACACCACACTGGGCCTGCTGCAAACTTAGCTGAATTGTGAGCTCACCTGTGGGGAAGCAAGTGGCCATTCAGCCAGTGGCACGGTCACCATGAACCATCGACGCTGATGGGCAATGGGATAAAAGGGAACCAAAATGGCGACACCCAAAGGCTTCCTGAAGAGCATCATGCTCAGACCAGAGAAACATGAGATGTGAGGGACCGGAGATCAGCAAACTGCAATTGGAGAGTTGGAGTCTGGACCTGATTTATGGATGCTGTAATGAGAGGGTGGGCTGTTCTGCTGCCTGCCTTCCTTTTGGGTTCCTTAAAGGCAGAGATTTTGGTGACTTCTTGCACAATGCAGGCCACAGAATCTCACCCACACATCCACCCGCTCCTGTAATAAACCTCTAGCCCATGACTGGGTTAATAAAGACCTCAAAATCATGGTTTAAAGCCTTTAAAATACAGAGAATCCGCCAGCAAGTGAGCTGGGCCCAATGATACAGAGGAAGGCAAAAAAAAAAAACCAAAAAAAAAAAACCCAGCACTTTGGCAAATCTGTCCTGGAGAAAAATTCCTTCCTGATCACAAATATGGCAATCAGTTAAACCCTGAGTGTACAAGCAAGACTCACCAGCCAGAAACTCAAGAAAGATTTCTCTGTAATAACTTAACCTACACCATCTAAGGTCCCATCTCAGGCCAATGCCATATCTACAACCAGTAGTCAGACATCAGTCAATTGCGAGACTAGGCTTTCCTATCATAACATCCTCTCCATAATTTATCAAGCTCAGTTTTGAAACCAGTTAGGTTTTTTGACCCCACAGCTCCCCCTGGCAGGTTATTGCAGAACTTCATTCTTCGAATGGTTAGAAGCCTGTCTAATTTCAAGTCTAAATTTCTTGAGACCAGTTTATATCCAGCTGTTCTTGTGTCCACATTAGTGATGAACAGAAATAACTCCTCTCCTTCCCTGGTATTTATCCCTCTGAAGTATTTATACAGAGCAACATATCTCCCCTCAAACTTCTTTTAGTTAGGCTAAACCAGTCAAGCTCCTTAAATCTCTCATGAGTCAGGTTTTCCATTCTATGGATGATACTTGTATTCCTTCTCTGCACCTAATCTGGTCTGAATTCATCTTTTTAAAACATGGAGGGCTAAACTGCAAACAGGATTCCAGATGAGATTTGACCAGCAGGAGTGCTGCTGGTCCTGGGAAAAGACCCAGAGCTTGGGCGCTAAGACTCGGGGCTCGCGTGCCACCACTGCAGCCGCCACTGTGGGTGGCCCAGGGCTTGCGCACTGGGACTTGGGGCTTGAGCCCCAGAAGCCTGATGCCAGTGATGCACCTGCTGACTAGTGCCTCTTATACTGACAATAACGCTTCTCTATTTCTACTGGAAGCATGTTGTCTGATGCATTCCAAACCTGCATTAGTTTTACATGGGCACATCCCATTAGTGGCTCATAGTCATGCTGCAATCAATCAGTAAGCCCAAGTCCTTCTCTTTCTTTGTCACTTCCAGCTGATGCATCCTCAACTTATAGAAAAAGTTCTTGTTATTAGTCCCTAAATGCATGAGCTTGCACTATCTACTATTAAAGTCCATCTTCTTCCTAGTACTCCAGTTTACAAGGTCATCCAGATCTTGCAGCATGATATCCTGATCCTTCTCTGGATTGGCAATACCTCCTGACTATGTGACATCCGAAAACATTATTAGCACATTCCTACTTTATCTACCAAGGTCAGTAATAACAAGGTAAGTTAAGACTGGTCTCAAGACCAATCCCTGAGGAACTCCATTAGTAACCTCCCTCCAGCCTCACAGTTCACTTTTTAATATGACCTTTTGTAGTCTCCCCTTTAACCAGTTCCTTATCCATCTTTCTATTTTCATCTTTTCCAGTTTAACTAATAATTCCCTATGTAGAATTGTTATCGAATACTTTACTGAAATCTAAGTAAATTAGATCCTCTGTATTCCCTTTGTCCAAAAAACCTGAGATCAGGTTGGTCTGACATGATCTATCTTTTGTAAAGCCATCTTGTATTTTATCCCTAACTACCTTCTCTTTCACTTATTTTTTCCAGACCTTGCATACCACCATGGTAAAACTAAGTGGCCTGTAGTTACCCTTACTTGAAAATAGGAGCAATGTTAGCAATTCTTCAGTTATGTGGGATAACCCTTGAGATTACACATTCATTAAATATCTTTGCTAATTGGCTTGCAATTTCATGTGCCAGTTCCTTTAATATTCTTAGATGGAGATTACTTCCCTTCAAGGTTTAGTCCCATTAAACAGTTTGAGTTTGGCTTCTACCTCAGATATGGTATTTTCTACCTCATTCCCATTAGCCCACCCTACCATGAGCCCTGAGCTCATCATTACACTCATTTAAACTAGAAACAAAATATTTCTCTAGATATTAGGTCATGCCTGGATTGTCCTTAACCTCCATCCCATTCTCAGTGATTAGCAGTCCCATTTCTTTCTTCTTTGTTTTCCTCTTATACATATCGCTATACAACCTTTTACTATTGCTTTCAACTCCCTTTGCAAGGTCCAACTCTACTTGGCCTTTGGTCTTTCTTACTTTATCTCCATATGTTCTTACCTACAAGAAGTAGCTTTCCTTGCTGATGTCTGCCATCTTCCATTCCTTGTAGGCTTTCTGCTTTCCTTTAATCACTGTCTGAGATGCTTACTCATCCAGCTTGGTCTATAACTCTTTCCTATAAGATTTTTCCTCTTTCTTGGGATGCAGGCTTCATATAGTTCCTGTAACTTTGACTTGAAGTAATTCCAAGCCTCCTCCACCTTTAAATCCAAGAGTTCTTCAGTCAATTCCACTTCCCCAGCTAATTCCCTTGATTTTTTAAGCTGATTGAAAGAAGAGGAAAGATGAAGTTTCACCATCATGACTGCTACCGTTTGGATCTTCTGAGCTCCCAGGAGCCAGTGTGCCATCATTGTGCAGAGTCTCTATTGTTTAAACCACTGCCAAGAAAGGAACCCAGATAACTCCATCACCTCCACTGGCTCTGGCTCATTCCCAGCCACCACCAGGGATGTGAGGACCCATTTGTGGATCCTTTTTCCTTTCCCAGAGTGTTTAGTTTGTCTCCTGTCTGTTTCCTTTTGCCTTCTGGCTAAGGAGATGCTGGATTAGCCAGAGAGGACTGTGCATTTTGTAATGCTGCCATGAGTCTGCACCTAGAGAGGAAGCTAAAAACAACACCCAGAACAGCCCAATGCTAGTACATGTTTCTTGGGTCTCATGGCAGAGGATCAGACCTGATGTTTTTCCAGCAGTGAGGTTGCAATACAAGTCACATAGGAGACAGAAGCAGCATTTTTCTGCTTTCCTGGGGTCTTCTACCCCTGCTTTCTGTCAGTTTGTCCTGTTCCATCTTCTAGGAAACAGCATCAGACTTCAGCAACAGCAATGACAGCGCTGGCTCTCGCACAGCTCAGCCAACTTCTCCTTCCTCCCCCAATGTGTAATCTCAAGCACTAGCTAAAAGGCTGTCTAAAAAAGGACATTTTTTTTCTATTCTAAAATCTCTCTGCAGTTAAAGAGAACAAGGGTTATGATTAACACCAAAGCCTGTCTTAACACTTAACATTGCAGTGGTGTTTGGTGATTTTCCTCCCCCCTTAATAAATGGTTAATAGGATTTTTAAAGGTGTGTTTGCCATTCTAGACTCTGTGATACAAGCCCTCACACTTGTTTAATGTTTCACGTTGAACAGTTTCAGATTCATACTCACAACTTTGGCTTTTTTGTCCATTTATTATAAATTAATTACACATACACCCTGCATATCCCACTTTTGTCCCACAGTTGGGGTAGAAGCCGTGAGTCTTGACTGCCAGACACCCCTATCGTAACCAGCAGCCTGCACTCAGAACCCCAGCCCCCAAATACACAAGATCCACTCTTTAAACACATGAAGATAGAACCCACAAGCCTTGGCACTTCGCCCCACCCCCAACTCTAATTATGAGCACCTACTTCTCTCCCATAGCCTGGGATAGAACCTGAGAGTCCTGCCCCAGTTATGCAGATTTCAGGGGTTACGTCATCCTTCATCTGCTTTCTCCTTGTTGGTACAAAGACTGTGTGTTCTTCCTGTGCTGGCTAATTGCTGTGTATCAAATCCCCTAGATAGTACAACAGAGATCTGTCCTGGATCCCCAGAGGGTTCAGGATCCACTACTCAGGGGAAGCTGATGGACCTGGCTTGGAGGACAGATGCAGCCTGAGGACAGGAGATCACCTTAACTGGGAAAATCAGATCACACGGAAAGCCTCACAGACAGGGCAGGAAAAGCCACACACATCGTGAACACCCAGAGGTGTAAGCAGGTGACCAGGACTTCTGAGTTTTATTCCTGACTTTGGGAGGGAAGGGGACAGAAGTCTACTGGTTACTGGTGGGGTGGGAGTCAGAACAGCTGGGGTCTATTCCTGATGCTAGGGGAGGTATGGGGCCAAGTGTGTTAGAGCAAGCGGGTGGGGATGACGGAGGCAGGAGCCATATCTTATGTATCATATCCCTAGTTCTGCGGGGGCAAAAGTCAGCAAACCAAAAGATGAGGAGCCATTTTTTAAAAATTCCTTCAATAATCAAGTGTTTTAAGAACCCCAAAGGGTGTAGCCTGCTGGTGGGGGTGGAGGGAGCTGGGCCAGGGCACCTGCCATAGGGTCCCCAAGTGGCAGAAGGGTGGCCAGAGCCTGGAGCACTAAGGGGGCAGCTAAAGAGCTGCATGTGGCTCCAGTGGTGCAGGGTGCAGACTGTGGCAGTGTGGTTTATTTGGTTAGAGTGGGAGGTTAGGAGGCGGGATTCCTGGATTTCATCCCCAACTCCAAAAGGTTAAGGGTGAATGAGGAGTCAAGGCTTCAGGGTTGTATTCTAGGTTCTGCAGGGGTAAGACGTAACAGGTAGAGTAACCCCAGCCTCCCAGCCTAGGCAGAAGAATGAATGGCAGCTGAACAAGGCTGGCATGGAGTCTGTCTTTCTATTTCCCCTGCTTAACAACCAGCCCTGGTTGGAACATCAGAGGGGATGCAGACCCTGTGTGTTGAAAGCCAGGTCCTGGAGATGTGCTGTAGAAATAGCTCCATTAGCCACTAGAGGGGGCAAACAGTCCTCAGTGGGCTCAGTTCTCAGAGTTTGCTATCATCGGTTAGAACAGGCTTTACAAATCTTTCCGCTCACTACTCAGCCCATCTTTCAACTCAAGGCCTCCAGGCAGGGATTTCCCTAACACCACTCCTAGATCCCCAAATATGCCCTCAAATCCCCCCCCCCCATGTGTCAGCTAGTAACAGCATTATACCAATTTAGTGAGCACCCAGCTACACACCCCCTACACATCTCCCTAACACCCCCCCCCTTTTCAAGTACTGGGGAAGCTGCTGCTGCCTCCAGGTCTTGGCCTCCCAAAAGCTGTAGAAGCAGCCAGTGTTCTTCTCGCACAAATCCATTAACTTGGGGCAGAGCTGGGGGTGGGCATAGGATTGGAAGCTGTGCACTTACCATGAGAAGTTTTATTTAATGGAGATAGTGCTTCTCAGAAGGAATGTCTCAGATTTAGGAACCAACCAGTGGCATCCTATATCCTAGAGCCAGGAATCCTGACAGCCACCCCCCAAACCATGCTGTAAAGCCCTGCTCTCCTGTCCATTCTTGATACCTGTAAGAGAACCCAGGAATCCTGACCCTCAACTCCCCCCTGACTGTATTTGAATCCCCAACCCCTCACAGTACCAGTATTAGAATCCCATGGTCCTGACTCCTGGTACCACTCTCACCCCTGAATCTCCATCTCCCTGAGGCCAGGACAGAAACCAGCAGTGTTTATCCATCCCAGCTTTTCTTCTGAAGTTTCCAAGGCATAACTGTGGTGGGAGGGGCACTATTAATTAATAGCCCACTAAGCACTGCAGAGATAAACTCCGCCCCCCCATCAGGTTTCTCACATTTAGGTCATTTGCTGACTATTATTACATGTCTTGAAGGTCAGGGTGGAGTAATTTATGGGAGGGCCTGTGCTGAATAACAATTTTAAGCTGAAATAATAATAAATAATTCACTAATTGTGAATGGCTCAGAAAAGCACAGGTGTCCCTTGTGTTGAGTTTCCAAATGAATTTCTCTCTGGCTGATGCCCTCCATTGGCAGGTGAGAGGTATTGATTAATGCTGGGTGGGGTAGAGGTATTTTGATCAAATTCATAGAACAAAATAACAAATTTTGTTGTTTTCATGACATCAAAGCATTTTATGAATCTGGGCTGAATTCATCTCATTTTTCATTTTGCCTCTCCCGCACTTCCTGCCAAAACACAACCCCCCCCCCCGAAATGTTTTGATTGGACATTTTTGTAAACAAAATGTTTCCATTCCAAATGACCTTGTTTTTACATATCCTTGAATTTTATTCACTTAAAAATATTTAAAACCATTAAAAATGCTTGATATCAAAACAAAATGGTTGCTTCTGGGTTGAAGTTAATGGTTCCCCAAACTGATTTTTGTTTCTGACTTTTTCAGCCACTGAACATTTTTTTTAAATCATTTTTGTTCAACCTGAAGCAATTTTCTACCCGCAACTGTTCAGAATCAAAAGCAAACTGAAAGTTAATTACTAGAGGGCACTTAATGCAGCAGTTTTCAAAGTTTATTCCTCAGGACACAGTTTAAAAAAAATAATTTATGCCCATGATCCAACTATTATATTTTTCAGAAATGAATTCCAGTCTTTCAGTGGCAGCAGTAGGGGCCATTGCAACCCAGCACCTGAGCGTTTGTGATGCAGTGCTTGGTCCTGGCCTGTGCTTTGAAAAACAGTGACATCATGGTATCTAACATAGGCCATAAAACTCCCCTCAAATAATTCTTGTTTGAACTAGAGCAGATATTTCAGAAACACAACCAGTCACGATTTTGAACCTGTCAAACAAGAGCCATTATTTGTTCCAATGGTTAATTCCTTTACCATTACAAATTGATCCCTTATTTCTAGTTTAAATTTGTCTTGCTTCAGCTGCCAGCTATTAGACATTTGGCTGCTAGATTGAAGAGTCCCTAATCAAATATTTGTTTCCCACGTAGGTACTTAGAGACTGGAACCAGGTCACCTCTTCATCTCCTGTTTGTTAAATCAAAGAGATGGAGCTACTGGAGTCACTCATTAAAAGGCAGGTGCTCAAATATCTGAACCTTTTCCCTGGCTCTTTTCTGAGTCCTTTCTAGTTTATCACCATCCTTGAGTTTAAAGACACAGACCTCACCAAGTGCCGGGAATAGAAGTTAATTTACTGGTTATGGGCCAGAAGAGTAGATTGGCTCTCTTTCTCTACTGTTTTTGTTCAAGCTTCTCATTGAGTGTAAAATGGAGCAACAGAACAGAGAAGTGCCATCTTTCCCTGGCCTTTCTGGAGTACCCTGCAAGGCACTGTCTGGTTGGATGCTGTCAGGGAAGATAACTAATGGAGGTGTTGTGTTGATGTGTTGCAGGTAAAGAAAAAGGTAAGAGAGGTCAGGATAACCCCATGGCTGTGAAAGGCGCCACTCTACCCACAACTCTCTGGATTGTCTCCTCCACTGCCAGTGATGAAGATCAATATGACCACAGCAGGCCTGAAGAGGAATTCCAGAGGAAAGAGCTCATCAACAAAATGCACATGTTCACTATGTTCATCTGTTCCATCTCCTTCTTGGTGGGGGTGACAGGCAATGGTTTGGTCATCTTCATCACTGGCTTCCGGATGAAGAGGACGGTCAACACCATCTGGTTCCTTAACCTGGCTGTGGCTGATTTCCTCTTCACTTTCTTCCTGCCTTTCAGTGTGGCCCACATAGCCCTGGGTTTCCACTGGCCCTTTGGGAGGGCATTGTGTAAGATCAGCTGTGGTTTGGCCTTCCTTAACCTCTACGCCAGTGTCTACCTCCTCATGGTCATCAGCATAGACCGCTGCATCGCTGTAGTGTGCCCAGTGTGGGCCCAGAACCACCGCACACCCCATCTGGCTACTCTGGTAGCTTTGGCTGTATGGGTTGTGGCTTTAGCCTTGTGTAGTCCAAATGTTTACTTCCGCCACACAGCACTCTCTTTTCACAACAAGACCATCAACTGCTACAATGACTTCAACACAGCTGGGGAAGGGGCCACAGAGGAGCAGAGGGATGAGAGTGAGAAAATTAACCAACAAGCCATGATCATCAGCCACTTTTTCTTAGGCTTCCTCATCCCATTCACTGTCATTGTGTGCTGCTATGGTGCCATCCTGCTCAAATTAAGGAGAAATCATCTGGCTCGATCTAGTAAGCCCTCCAAAGTCATTGCTGCTGTGATCATAACTTTCTTCCTGTGCTGGTTTCCCTACCATGTCTTCTCCTTCCTGGAGATGCACTTCACACCCAGCCTGCAGAATGCCCTCATCATTGGCCTGCCCTTGACCACTAATCTGACCTTCATCAACAGCTGCCTCAACCCCATCATTTACGTCTTCATGGGTCAAGACTTCAAGGAGAGGCTTCGCAGCTCCCTCTTCTCAGCCTATGAAAATGCTTTCATTGAAGAGGCTGCTAGCACCACTGTCAGCTCCAAGAACAAATCCTGCATGGAGACAGACCCCAGGTATTCTAGGCACCATGTGCCTGTTGAGAGCTGGGAACTTCAGCTGTATTCAGTCTGAACCTCTTCCCATCATCAAGAAGGGTAAATGTGAACCAGTGAATTACATCCTTCCATGGACTTGATCCCTGCTCAGCTTTCCTTGTGTTCATATCCCTCTGCCAGGGGTGCTTGAGGTCTAATTGGTCCAGCCTCAGCACGTGAGGAAAGGTCAAAGGGTCTCTTGAGGTTTGTGGGTTTGTGTAGGGAAGCAGGTTGGGAGTTAGGACTCCTTGGTGCCCAGCTCTGGGGGGGTGGGGGGTGTTTGTGTGAAGCCTAGTGGTTACAGAGGAGAGCCAGCAGGCATTGACTAAGAGCCAGAACTCCTGGGTTCTCATACTAGCTCTGGCAGGAGAGTAGGTTTCAGGGTTACAGGGGGAGAGGGCATAAGGGGCCCTGAGTGTTATTTGAGGTAGGTCTCTTTTTAGGGAGGTTGGGCTTGGGACAGGAAGAAGGGTTACAAGGAGCTCTGTAGGGGTCAGATTTTGGGATGTGAAGAGGAAAAGTAAAACTAGTGGTATATGGAAGAGTGGGCAGGGGCCATGCCCCCAGGTGCTGGCTGGGCCATTGGAGGAGGAGCTGCGCCCCTTCTGTTGCAGGTGGCCAAGGTCCTGTGGCCACACCGGGTATGCTATCAGTAGCTAGGACACATCAGAACATGAGGCCATTACAGACCTGAGCCCCAAAATCTGACAGGTCCTGGTTATAGGCACTACCCCAATAGCTGAGGGTTCCAGCTGTGTCAGCAAGTGTGCTGGGCTCTAGCCCCAGCCCCTCCACTGTCATGCTGGGCACAATGAATGAGCTGTGGGAACCAAGGCCCATCATTCCTTCCCCCACTGAGGGTCTCACAACTGCCCCCAAAGCATAAGGGACTGGGGGGCAGCAGGCAATGGGCCCATAGATCCCTCTTATGAGGCACTGCTGCCTATGGGGGTGGTGGGTAGGAAAAGGGAGGAAATGGGCCTGTAGACCAGAGGTCTCAAACAAGTGGCCCACAGGCCGCATGCAGCCCTAGGAGTTACCTCCTGTGGCCTGCAACAGAGCCCAAATTCAGGGGGTCCCAACCCCTGGCTGGCTTTTCAAGCAGTCTGCGCCCTGCCAGCTGAGAGCCAGTAACTGGGCTGCGGCTGCCTGCCTCTCACCCAGAAGTGCCATCTGCAGTGCTTCTGGGCCGGGCCATGCCTCCCCCCACCCATGGCCATGCTTCACTCTGCTTGGAGTGGGGTGAGAGCATTTCTCCTGGCCTCTGGGCCGGATCACATCACCTCCAGCGTGGAGCAGCCAGGCCTCTCTGTGCTGGTGTCAGCCTGCCCCACACAAGTCGGGCCCTGGACGGGGCTGGCCCCACTGACAGCACACCCTTGGTCAGCCGGGCCACCAGTGGCAGCACAGGGCTGGCTCCCAGCAGCAGCTTGGGGTCCCTGGCCGTGGCCGGGGTACCTGCAGCAGTGGCCTCGGGGGGCTCCTAGCCAGGGCCAGCTCCCAGAGTGCGGCTGGGAGATGGGCTATGACTGCTTGCCTCCCCCTTCCATTTCTTTCTTCTCTCTTTTTCTTTCCTTTCTTTTTCTCTTCCTTGTTTCTTTCCTTCTTTCTCTTCCTTCCTTTCTTGTTCCCTCTTTCTCTCTTGCCTTTCTCTCTCTTTCCTTCTTTTTCTCTTTTCTTTTCTTCCTTTCTTATCTTTTTTGTTTTTCTCTCTCTTACTTCCTTCTCTCTTTCCTTCCTTCTCTCCTTTTTTAAAAAAAACTTTTAAAGAATTTATTTTAATTAAAAAGCTTTTTAAAAATTAAATTTCAATTAAAAAATCATACAAATTCAATTTATTAAACCCAATTAATTAATTCTATTTACAATCACTTTCAATTACAGCTAGTCCTCACTTAGTGACCTACTCGTTTAGTGACCCCTCAGAGTTATGACCGGCTCTCTGATGAGTTGGTATTATGGCGATGTACGAGAACTCGCATCAACTCTCTCAGATTACCTATATTTACAGTACACTATGCAAACTAAGTTCAGTACATTAGAGCTTAAAACATTTAAAATATATATGAAAAATGTTATAAATGATGCAAAGGTGACATTAAAACTATCTACTGATGGTTGAAAAACCCACTACCAGTAAAGTACATTATGCCTGAAATACCGGTAAGGGCTGTTCCTCGTTTAGTGACCAATTCGTTTATCAACCGGGTTTCAGGAACGGAACCCGGTCACTAAGTGAGGACTACCTGTATATTAATTATTTTTAATTTAATTTTAATTAAATTAATTGGTGGCACTGCTATATGAAAAGTTGTCAGTGATGTGGCCCTTGGGCCAATATCCTAGTCCTCATGTGGCGCTCATGGTGATTTGAGTTTGAGGCCCCTTCTGTAGACAGTGGCATACCCAGGGGGCCTCCTGCATGCCTCCTCCTTGTGCAGTGTGAAGGGGGCCTGGCAACCTGCCCCCTCCCACAGGCTGGGGAATGCGGCAGCCCCAGTGCTGAGCTGTGGGGCTAGAGCAGGAGAAGCTGATGCTGTTCTGAGAGGGTGAAGTGGAGCCAAGACTGAATTTCCTTCAAGGTGTTATCCCCCCAACATACAGATTGCCCTCACTGGGGCAACTGGAGGGGGTGGCATCAGTACCCAACCTGCTCTGCTCAGGTAGGTAAGGCTCTGGGAGGAGCCACAAATGTAGGCTTGACCCCCCCCCCTTGGGGGTTGGTGACCCACAGGACACCACTGATGAAAAGTATCCAAGACAGATAATACCCTGGGGCTGCTCAGTGTCACCATCGTGCTCAATGTCACCACTGTGCTGCTACCTAGCGTCCAGGTGCCAGGAGAGGCCATTGATGCCAACCTCCAAGATGCAGAAACACTTCCCAGTGGTGTTGCTGGGAGGTGTGGGGCGCTGATAATGACTAAATGCACAAGGGACACCCAGATCCGCTCGCCATCTAGTCCACTAGTCTCCACTCCCCACCCAGAGTTGGGATAGAAGCCAAGAGTCCTAGCTCCCAGGAATTGTCGAATGGGCTAGTCTCTGGCTGCAAGAAAGCACAAGGCACCAGCCTTGTGCTCTGGGATGGAAAGACAGAGTAGGAACAACACCTGGATCCCATCCCTCTCAGTGTTCTCTCCTCCCCATGACAGCTCTTCCACTCAGCAAATATCTCTCTCTGTGTCAGCCTGGTAAAGGGCAGAGATCTGCCATCACTGGGTCCCAGCCATCCTAGTGCACCACCCTTTATTTATTGCCTCTTTGTGATCCCCTAGATCTTGGTAACCCCAGTGCCAAAACATCAGTTCTGGGTCCCTATAGTCGTGGTAGGTTTCTGAGAACTGGATGATCCCACCCTTTCAGAGCATGGGGCACTAAACACTGTGGGAGGAGCAGAAAAAGAGAGAGGGGCTGGTCCACATGGCATGGGAGCAGTAATGCTGGGGGCTGGTTCTTGCTACTGAGGTAAGGGCCGTAACTAGACCCGGGTGAGCGGGGCAAAGCCCCAGGCACTGAATTTCAGAGGGCGCCCCGCCGCATGGCCAGCCGCTGCAGCCGCAGCCCTTACCTGGCCTGAAGGCACATTCCTCTCTCGGCACCAGACTGGGGCTGTGGCTGTCGCCATGGCTGCGGGAGTTAAATTCTCCCACCCTGAAGATGCTCAGAGGGGAAGAGGCCAGGGAGAAGACTGTCCGCAGGCCAGTGCAGCTCCAGGCCTGGGGACTGCGCTGGCGTGGCTGCAGACAGGTAAGGGAGCTGCCGCCAGTGCTGTGGGGATCCAGATCCATCCCCAGCTGCCACTGTGAGAAGTTCCTGATGCTGCCAGAAGGCCTCAGGGATCCAGATCCGGATCCCCACGGCCTGCTGGCGGCAGCTGGGGGTGGATCCGAATCCCCGCAGTATGCCAGTGGTGGCAGGAGCTTCTCACCAGCCCCCCAGCCTGCTGGCAGTGGCAGGAGCTTCCTGCCACCTCTGGCGGCAGCTGAGGACAGATCAGGGCTTGGGACTACTTGCCCCAGGCGCAAAACTTGTAGTTACGGCTCTGACTGAGCTGGTGATGGAGGAGAGAGGGAACCAGAGGGAGGCAGGATGAGGAAGGTCACTGTATTGTGGTCCTTACACCTGGCCAAACAGTCAGAGTAGGCCTGCATAGGTCAGCTCAGTGGAGAGGGAGAAGATGAAGATGAAGTCACCACCATCAGATTGAGGTACCAGCTGGCAACGTCTGTCCTTGCTGTCTGCAAGTGGGCAATGAAGATGGCCAGGTCATTACAAAGAGACCTCCTCTCCACTCCACTCATCCTGGGCTCCAGTCACTTGTCCATGATGGTAGAGATTCCAGAAGAAAAGATGCTGGGCTGCTGGTGTTATATGGAAATGAGTATGAACCCCAGGGGGCTGGAAGGACATAGTGTCCTCCAAACTACAACATCCAAACTGAGACTTAATATCATGGTTAGCGCTGGTGGGGGAAAGGTGTAAGGATCTGCAGAGCTATAAGGAAAACAGTTTTCCCTGTCCACTAATCTTCAAGATTTTTGAAAAATGTTCCTTTTCCAAATTAGGATAAAAATCTTGAAATCTCAATGTTTTCATGAACCAAACACCTGGGAAATAAATCATTTAGGGATAATCCTACATTGCAAGGCAGAAGCGATCAGTGTGGTCATCTAGTCTGACCTCCCACGTCACACAGGTCACAGGACATCCCATAATTAATTCCTGTTTGAAGTAGAGCAGATCTCTTTAAAAAGTCCCATCTTGATGTAAAAAGTGCCAGTGGTGGACAATCTGCCACATTCAAAACACTGTGGACCTGACCCTTTCAAAATGTTGGGTTTTGGTTCCACTCCCTTTAAAAAAAAATTTTTAAAAACCCCTCAAAGCAAAAAAAAAAAAGATAATTAGCTTAAATTGTTGATACGAGAAAGGCTGTTTTGGAACAATCTGACACTCCCACACCCCAATAATTCTTCTGAGTAGGGAAATTCATGGAACTATGGCAAAATTTCAGTTATGAAGAAATTGGGGGTTTGGTTTGGAAAAATGTCTTAAAAAATACAGTTTTTGAGATAAGTAGCATGAGACAGCCTGAAAATCCCCATCCTTTTGATTCTACTGTTTATTTCCCTGAAGGGATGTGGCTGCTTCTTCCCCCTCCTCTTTCATTCATGCTGCCTGCTGATTGGTGGCTGCCTCCTGAACTACAGTGCTTGATTGGCCATTGTCAGTGCCATTCAATAATTGGCTGTGGGATGTTGAGAGATCAAAAGGGTTGTTTCTGGGGCAGGTGCTGGTCCAATTCAGTTCTGACCAGATCAGTCAATGGGGAGAAAAAAAGAGGGAGGAGCCAATCCAGGCCACACTCCACTGGCCAGGGTCAGGTGCAGAGATGCCAATAAGAGCATGGGGCAGTTGTGTGGGGTCCACATGGGAAATCTTCCTTCCAGGACTGGGGCAGCTGGATGTGGGGGCAGCACCTCCGTTCTGGTAGGGATGGGAAAGAGGGTAACCAGAGGGATAAGAGGCCAGCAGCAGGCTCCTTGTGCAGCCACCTCTGTGCCCAGGGTCCTCTGATCTATTCTTGAGACCTCCTTGATGCCACCCAGCCATTGTCCATTTGCCCCCCTCAGCCAGCCGAGGGGCTCCACTGGCTCTGTCTGTTGACTGTGACAGCAGCTCTGGCACCTGGATTTCAATCACCCTTTTGTCAACGTCTTCTGGGTGACCATGTGAAAAATAACTTTCCTTTTCTGTCCCCTTTGACTGTCTTGTCTCTTAGACGCACAGCTCTTCAAGGTGAGAACTGTATCTCAGCCCCCACGACAATGGGCTTTAGTTTTGGTCAGGGTCTGCACAGATCCTGGGGGAACTGGGAACTATGGGGTCTGTGCAGCACAGGTTAGATCTAACCCAAAGAGCTTCCTGTTCTAGCCTTACCTGTGTCTGTCAGGGTAATGGCATCTGAGTCAGTCCCTGATATGGCACCTACAGCTCATGTACTGACTCTGTCTTGGGGCTGGGTGGCTGTTTTTATGTGGGTTTCTCTAGGGGTAGGTCTCTGCAGGGCTCAGTGGAGGGGCAGGTGCAGAGGAGGCTGAGACTGCCGGTATCTGCAACCCTCAGAAACGTCCAGCTCCGCTGTTGCTACCTGCTCAACATCACTTTGCCCCACCGCACTCAGCCACGGATCCCAGCATTGTCCACTGCTTGGAATCAGCACCTCAATTCTCATAGATGGACTCTTCCATCCCGGGCAGCCTCGCAGGGCCACAAGCTTGGAGCAGGAACTGAAATGGTCATGGCCCGTTTTGGCCCTCACCTGTTGGCACTGGGTAAAATGGAGGGAAAAGAGGACATACAGATGGGTGGCTGAGGATGGAAAACAAAGTGGCTGTTTGTTCATTTGTGAAGTTGTGGCTGTAACCCAGGAGTCCTGACTCCCAACATCACCCCCGTGTGCTCTAACCACTGGCCCCCCATCCCCCTGAAGTAAGGGTAGAACCCAAGGGTCCTAGCTCCCAGTAACTTCTTTTTGTGCAAGGTCCTTTCCCACAGACTGACAGATCACAGAAGAGCTGGCCCAATGCCCTGACCATCTCCCTGTCAATGTTCTCACCTCTTGGTGGCAGCTCTTGCCTCCCTGCCAGCTGCCTGCCCCTCACTGTGCTAGCCTGGCTCAGACCCATACAGGGCTGAGGCATAGATCTGCCAGCTTGGGCTAAGATCCACTGTGTCATGTAACCACTGGCTGCTTTGTTCCAGAGCTAAGACCCCACCTGCTGGCTTCCTCAACAGGGGTACTCCTCATTGGCTGACCATAGCACTCCCCAGCCTCGCAGTACCCAGTCCCTCTCCCTCGGCCCTCTTGGCAGACATTGGGTTCATTGCCTCTACACAGCCAATGACACCTTCCAGATCCTCAGAGCCCCATTTTCCTGCACTGACCCACTCTGAGGATATATAAGTGATTTAGCCAAAGAACTGGGCTTGCGTGATACCAGGGAGAAGGTAGCCAAGTGGAGAAACAAGGTGGCAATATGGAAATTAAAGGGAAGACTCACTTCTGAGGGTATAGCATATCCTCTAGCACTGTTTTTCTCACTGAGTAGACCGTGAGCTGATGCTGGCCTGAAATCTGCCTGCTGCGGTCCTGGGAGGCAGCAAGCCAGTTTCCAGTATATCAAAGGTTAAGAAAGTTTTTCACCTCTAGTCTTTGCACCAGCTGTTTGGCTGGCCAGGCCCCAGAGCAGGGATCAGAGTACTTCGATTTGCTTCATTCTGAAGGTGAAAGATGAGGATGGAGTGGCTCTCTGTTCCTTCAACCCCCAAAAGGTCTTGGCTTAAAAGTTAGGCTGATCTCACGGGAGTTGAACCCCTTGCTCTCCCTGGAGCTTAATGAATTCTCATTTCTCCAGTTCAGGCCCCACTGGGTTAGCTTGGTTTACAGAGATGCAAAAGCAACGGAAGCCTCCTTGATTAACAGAGGTCAGAAATTGTTGGCACCCTCGCCTGGGCTTATCCACACTGGAGCATCTTGGAGGATGGGCAGAGATGGGCCGCAGCTGTGTGCTGACAGTTTTCAGAGGGCAGCTCTCAAGGCTGGTAGAGTTTTAAGGGAAATTATAATCCAATAAGGAGGACAGCATATTCAGAGCTGTAATAGAAGTCTTTATTGAAAGAGAACTGAGAGAAGACAGACAGGTTTTCCTAGCACCTAAACGACTCGCCCATTTATCACTATGACAACCCCAATGACCCTAGGTAGTCCAAAACACCACAGGAACTAATCTGAGTGCACTGAGTGGAAGAGGTTAAGAGTCTGGAGTTATATGTTTGATTCTGTCTGCCCTGGTATCCCCTTCTTCTTTCTGCCGTTCCAGCCAGGGGAGGGTTCTGCCCATGCTAAGCCTCCTTCAGAGCACAGAAGAAGTGCCTCAGCACTTGATGGTGCCCAGATTTCCTAGCAAGCAGCTCAGAAAACCAGATGAGTAGCAGTGAAGGAGGCTTGCTTGGCTACCACGGCTGTCTGCAGTGGGGTTTGGTTCCCCTTTCCAGTAGAAGGTGGGAGGATAGGATATGGGAAGTTCAGGAGGGCCTAGGTTTTCACCACAACTCTAGGAGGGTAGTGAGGTTTAGTGGTTTTGGGCGGGGGGGTTGGAACCAGGACTCTTAGGTTCTAGCCCTGGCTCTGGGAGGAGTCTGAGGTTCACTGGTTAGTGCAGGGGGCTGGGAGACAAGACTTGGAGGGTCTGCCCCTAGCTCTAGGAGAGAAGTGGGGTCTACTAGTTAGTGCAGGGGGCTGGGAGACTCAGGGTTCCCTTCCCAGCTTTACAAATCATTTCTGAGCTGGGTGGGCTGATGTCCCCCAGGCCTTCATTTTGTTCTCTACCCTCAGTGACCCCTGTACATTTCCTCCATTCCCTCAACATCCCATAGGGGCCATGTCTCAGCTTATGGCCTGGCAAGCTGGATGGAGGGGTGGTTTTCTGTGACTCACAGTGCTGACTGTGTACAGCGAGAGGTGGAGCCTGGGGGTGCCTCTGGGAGCGGGAGTTATGACGTGCAGCAGCTAGCAGGCAGAACCAGACTTCTCTATAGTTTGCAGATGCAGACATCAGCTGCTTTCTGCCGTGCTCTTTAACCCTCCTCCCCCGAGCAATCCACATAAAGCCAGCTTCTTATGACCAAGCAGTCAGCTTGTGTGAGCTGCAGCTGCCCTGTCAAAGTTTGATACTGATACACCTGAACCTGAGACATGCACGTAAGAAAAGAACAGAAACCTAATAAAAATCTGATATAGCACTTTACAGACCCCCAATGAGATCAGGGTCCCCATTTTGATGGGCACTATTCAGACTCTGTCCAAGAATAGGGCTGCTACTGCACAGGGGTCTGAAAAGACCCCCAGCTGATTTTAGGGCCCCACCATTGTGCCAGGCACTGCACATGTAAGCTTTAGGAGGATTAGAATTCATTTAATTGCCCTTCTCCAGTGCCTTAAAAGAAACACACCCCAACTCCTGTGAAGAAGCAGGGGTTTCACTGGCCCTAAAAATATCTCAGGAGCTGGGCCTAGAGTCCCACTGACCTTGCCCCCCCAGCCCAGATCTGGCTCCTGGGCCCTATCTGACCCCGCATACCTGGCTGGGGCTGAGGATGCAGGGCTGGGTCACTGTGGCTGCGGCTGCCAGATTCAGCCCTGAACCCATCTGGAGACAGGGGGCCCAGCTGCTGTAGTGGTTGCAGCCAGATCCGGCCAGGAATGTGGGGCCAGGCTGCAACGTTGGAGGCAGCTGCATCTGGCCCAACCCCATCCAGGCTCAGGGCACTGATGCTGGGACTGGGGCCCTGTGCCCAGGGCCAGAGGCATTGCTGGCGCCAGGCTTACATGGCTCAAGCCCCAAGTCCCAGCGCACCCAGTCCTGGGTCATTCCCTGAACCAGCGGTGCTTCTGCCCAGGACTGGCCTCAGGGGGGGCAAGAGGGGTGATAGCCCTCGGTCCTGCAGTTCTGTGGGCCCCATGCTGTCCTGCCATGAGCAGGGCAATATGGGGCCTGCACTGCTGCTCCCCCATGGCCACACTGTTCCCCACCCCCTCCCTGCTGTCTTTGGCATGGCGTCAAAAAGCAGAGAGGGTGGGGAGCCAGAAGCATGGAACCCACTCGCTGCCCTGGGGGGTGAGGAGAGCCAGCCTAGAGGCAGGGCAGGAGAGTCCAGCACAGCCCCCGACTGGCCTGCTCCACCCCCTGGGGCAGAGTGGCTGGCTTAGAGGAGGAGTTTGATTGGGGGCCAGCCTCTGGGCTGGCCCACCCACCCAGCACAGGCTGAGGTAGGGTGACGGGGGGCCCCCCCCACAGGCTGACTGGCCCCAAGCTTCGCATCCCCCCAGAGACAGCCCGGCTTGTGTCTCCTGTGCTTAGCAGCAGCGACGCCTCTGTGAAGCAAATGGAGACCCAAGATTCAGTCTTAAAGGACTGACAGCAAAGACTATTGAGAGTTACCGTCCCCATATTCAAATGCTACTGAGAAGTAATGAATTTTATTAACTACCAATACTAACTTAATGAATTGCATGATGAAGGAAACAATAACACTGTGATGTGGCTACATTGTAACTTGAGTTAGGCTACACAGTGTAGTAGCTAGTGCATCTGCTTTACATGCAGATAGTCCTGGGTTCAAAACCCCCTGGGCTAGGCTACATCTCATGAGGTCCCTTCCAGCCCTATGAGCTATGTTCTCTCTAAGCTGTGTGCATGCATGCAGGTGGTGAAACCCATTTCACAGCTTTCTTTTCTCCAGCACATGAACAAGAAAACATATTTGAATTTAGCTAGAACAATCCCTACAAAAACACTGTGAGATGCAACTTAAGACTAAGCATTCTCAAAGTTTAAGTGGAGTTTGCCCAATTCTCAGTTACAGTCTCTGTTCACCAAGTCCAAAGGTTTGAGTTGAAAGAAGCAGCCCTCCTTTTCTTTGGTTACAGGAATCTTCAGTAGAAATCCATGTAGGCTTTTCTTTCTCTTGTGGAACCGGCACCATCCAGTCAGCTTGCTGATAGATCAGTATTCACTGACATACACATATGAGGAAACTCTGCTGCAAAAGGCCCCAGAATAGGGAGAAAATATTCTTGCTGTCTGCTCGTGTTTCACCATCGACCCATAACACAGTGAACACATGGGCTTTTCTCATGATGCAACTACCCTAGATGCTTGTCTTGTGATGTTTGACTACCACCGCAGCAGCAGGAAACCTTGCGGAGCATTCACAAAGCTACCCCTCCTTGTTTCAGAAATTTCTGGCTTTGGGCAGCTAAATCTGCCCAGCAAGTCAGTGGCCTAGGGGAAAAGTCACCATGTCCTAGCTTCAGGGAGGTTTAAGTGAAGAGCAGCCATTTGAGTCACCTGCTACCTGATCAATCAATGAACCCTGCAGATTCTAAGCCTGATACAATCCATGGTGACTTCTGCATTCAAGTGGGAAGGAACATCATGTCAGTGGTGCTGTAGAAAGTGCTCAGAAGGAAATTAACCTGTGGTTTAAGCCCTCTGAGCTTGTTGACTTCAGATGTTGTGTGCATGACTGGATCTATGAGTAAAACAAAATCTTCATAATGAATTTGTGCTTTAATACTGCATCTCATTCCAGGAGCTATTGATCTGGCAGCAACTATTATGACTCTTGACCTTTCTGGAAAATTTTGAGACTCTCAAATAAATAGATTGTGGAAACTTAAAACAAACAAACAAACAAACAACCACAACCCCCTCCCCAGCATCCCAGGCTCCGTAGGTCTCCCAAAGAGACACTAACTTAGGCACATGGGTTACATACAGACCTCCAAGACTCAGGGTCTCCTCATGCCAGGCAGTGCTCTCTGGCTGTCCACACACAGTGAGTTAAATTGATTTAACTTGAGGCAATTTAAGTTAAATCAATATAACAATCATTAAATCGATTTAACTAAAATTGATTTAACAGGTCCCCACAAAAAAACCAAATCGAACTAGCATGTCCAGGGACTGGACTTGCTAGTTCGATTTAGGAGAGGGGCACCCTGGGAGGTACGGCAACTGTAGTGATATGCTTGTAGAAGGTTGTGAATTTAGATACACTCCCTAGCATGGGGCAATGTTGTGTAAATTGGGAGACCTGCCGCAGAGAAGATCTAACATGGCTGCTCCCAGGTACACACCTGGATACCTGTCTGTATGATTAAAGTTCTATTCCTTACTCATTCAGTAGTATCATCTTTAATGAACTCTCAGGATCATTACATGGTGTCAGAAGATGGTGAATGAGTTTGGAAACTAAAAAGACTTGGAGGAAAATTCCTGCATTTGCACCTGAAAACAGCAAAACATCAGGGATCTCTGAAAACAAAGAAAGCCTTCAGCAAGTAAGTGTAAGCTCTAAACATGGATGTTCTTCGAGCTCTGCTCGGATGCATTCAGTAATAGGTGTCTCCGTGCCCGAGCACTGGATTGGTCGGAAAACTTTTGTCCCAGCCTGTCAGGAGAGGGCAGGTGGCCACCGCCCCTCGCGCCACCCCGTGGCTGTATATAGGGCCACCTCCCGACACCCCCCCTCAGTTTCATTTCTTCCGCCTTGAGCGTTGGATCTGGAACGTCCACTCCTTGTGAACGCAAGCAGCCTGTCCTCCTTCTATGAGCTTTTTGCCCGACTGGGAGCACCTCTTTGTGTAGTTCCACCACAGGAGCCTTCCATTGTTGAACTGGAACATCGCTTGATCATGCCAGGGTTCAAACTCTCCGCCGAGTGTGGCAAGGCCTTTGCTCGGGATGATCCCCATGGGAAGTGCTTCAGGTGCCTGGGCAAAGACCATATGGTCTTGGTGTGTTCCCTGTGCTTCTCCTTTAAACCTCAAACCATCAAGGAGAGGGAACAATGGTGCCATGCCCTAGCCACTGAGGAAGCTCGGCAGTCTTCACACGAGGCTTCGGGTTCCTGCCCAGGGCTGAGACCCAGCTCTGCACTGGAGCGCACAAGGCACTGTACCACCGGTAGCTGCCACCGCACAACCTCGGTGCCGACTCCAGCACCCAGGCACCAACCCAGCACCCCGGCCCCTCGGCACCGCTCGAGGTTGCCTACGGGCAGCCTGGCACCACCGGTCCCTGCATCACCCTGGTGGCACAGCTCAGTGCTGCCGGTGCCTGGATCAGCCCTGTGCCGCTTATCGCCATCTCCGGCACCATTGGTTCAGCACAGCCTGGCCTTGCTGGTGCCGAGTTCACCCTAGCACCAATCGCAATCACCCTCGGCACTGCAGGCTCTCTATAGCACAGTGCTGCAGAAGCGGGAGTCCTCCAGACCAGGCAGTCCCCCTTCCCTGGGTGAGAACTTGTCACAGGGCCACTAGGAGTCGCTCCTCATACCGTTCACCCCTGAAGCGGTGGAGGCCACTTGAACCCTCTTCTTACTCCCCACACCTCCTGCCCCAATCCCAGCTAGAAGGGGAAAACTGGCCTTTACCTCTAAGGCCTGGATCCAACATGGGTGTTGCTCTCCTTCACCATCTAGCCCCTGGTCTCCCTCTCCATTTGGGCCCGGTACTGTAGGGCCATCCCCACAGCAACATATCACCTTGCCATCACCGGTACTGCCCTGGGAGTCTTGGTTTCCTTCCCCCACTTCCAGTTCGGAAGAAGGGCCATCAAGGGGCTCTAAGCGACCCTGGTGCCACACTTCGGTGCCGTCGCTGTTTCGCTTCCACCCACAGAAATGGTCCCCCTGGAAGACTCCCTCTCCACCACGGCGAGCTCCCGGTACCACTTTGTCCCCGGCACTGGGGTCCCATACAGGGAATTTGTCGGCGCATTTTGATTTATTGCACTGGGCTACGGCCCATCTGGGAATGGAGGTGCAGCCCTTGGGTCCCCCTCTGCATACCCTCTTCGGGCCAGCTTTTTCCTCCAATGAACCCTTGACAATCCCACTTGACCCGAGTGTCTGGGACCTCCGATGTTTCCGATGGCAGACCCCGAGCTCTACTGCCCTGACTTCAGACACAGTGGGCATTAAATATCAGGCCCCTGAATCGGACTTTCCCTCCCTCGCCGATCACCCGGTTCCCCTGTGGGGTATGCTATAGAGGGCATTGGGCCTGGGGGAGCCCCCCATCAACCCCCTCCCATCTTTCAGGGAGGCCAGGGAACTGGACCTCTTGGGCCATAAGGTCTACTCATCCTCAGCCCAGAGGCATCTCTGGCAAGGGGAGTGACCTGGGTCATGGGCCTAGGCCCTGCCCCCTGCCCACAGGCCCCACCCGCTGCCTGCAGGCCCCGCCCTCTGGCCGGGGACAGGGCCAGAAGCTGCTGTGCCACCGCGGGCAGCTAGGTCCCACATCCCCGGCTGGGGATGGGGCCTTTGGGGCCTCTGGTGGCCGGGCCCTGGATCTCCGGCCTGACCGGAGCTGCCAGATCCGGGGCACCAGCGCTGGGATTTGGGGCACATGCCCTGGGTGCCCAGCACCAGCGATGCCTCTGCTTTGGCCTTTCAACTATGCGTGGCAAACAGTCAAGCCATAACCACCAGATACTTGCTGGATGTGTGGGAGTCACTCGCAAAATTCCGGTGCTTGCTCCCACCCGAGGCCAGAGAGGAATATGATGCCTTCGTGGAGGAGGGTAATATAATCTCCAAAGACCTCCTCCTCAGTCGCCACACTATGGCCTCAGCAGTAACTATTCACCGGATGGCCTGGCTCACTGTCATCACCCTGCTGCAACGCACTGAGACCCCTTTCCTCTCCCACCTGCAGCAAAGGGGCCCACCCAATTAGCTGCCACCCTAGTTCCAAGTTAGCCGGTGTAGAATAAGGCTTCTCTGTATTGTCGCAGTGGATAGTTGGTGCCCTCTCCCTTCCTTGGGAAAGGGGAATGGGGCTCGATTGGGACCGGCCTCCCCTCCCTTGCACTAATTCTGGCTGTGTCATCCCCCCCAGTCTTGGATGGACACCAGCCGCACAAACCAGACCCTGGTCCCTGCACTGCTAGTACATCATACCGGGGGCCTACCCCTATATATCCTTGGCAGCTGCTACCTCAGGCACTTACGGGAATCTGCCCCTCACACCCCCCCCCACCTCTTCATTAGTACCGTTTAACCAATAACCCCTGCACTGTTCGCATTAGAATGGGTCTTGACAGGGATGAGAAGTGCGTCTTGTAGTGGCCTCAGCCACTGCTGCAGAGGCTCCGCAACGTCCATGCGCGATGTTCACCTGGGCACAGAACCACTATTATTCACCCAGATGCCCTGCGTCAGGTAGGCCACCTTCTCGATTTCAGGTTGGGGGCGGGGGATACCTTCGCTAGCATATCGTCGACATACCGGGTAGCAAGCTCTACTGGGGCCCTCGACACCGCAGCCCAACGAGAACCTCCACTACCCTACCTGTCAGGCGGGTCGCGCCCGCACCATCGCAGCGGACCCTAGCCTCTAACGAAGGCCAAGGCAGAGCAGTCCAACCACCAGTGGCGTCGCTGGCGTTGGGCATGCCGGGGCACGTGGCCCGTGTCCGAACGCCAGTGCCCCGGATCTCCAGCCCAATCGGGCCAGTGATCTGGGGCCCAATCCCCAGCCGGCCGCGGCCGCGGGGGCCCCGTCCCTGGCCGGGTATCCGGGGCCAGGGATAGGGCCAGGGGGAGGCCACACTGCTGCGAGCGGCTAGGCTGCGGCATGGTGCAATGTGGCCAGAAGCGGCTGCTGGAGGCCAGGCCCGCACCTGCGCCCATGCCCGCGGCGGCAGGCGGCCAGGCCCTGGATCCCCAGCAGGGGATCTGGGGCCCGGCTGGCCGCCCGGAGTGGCCCCATCCCCGGCCAGGGATCCAGGGCCCGGCTGGCCGCCCGCAGTGGCAGCGGTCCCGTCCCATGCTGGGGATCAGGGGGCTGGCTGCCCGCCGCCGCGGACATGGGCCCAGCCTCCAGCGGTCACTTCTGGCCGTGCCATGCCACGGCCTATCCGCTCGCAGCCGCATGGCTTCCCCCTGCCCCTATCCCTGGCCAGGGGGCGGGGCGTCTCCCCAGGGGGCAGGGCCTGCCCCTGGGGATGGGGGCTGGGCCCACGCCCTGGGTCCATTGCCCCCCCAGCAATGCCTCTGCCAACCCCTGCCACCCTTATCCCCCTTTCCTCATGGAAGTTGAGGGTCTGTAACAGCCCCTTCCCTAGCGGCAAGCTTAGTTGCTAGCAGGACACCTATCCCAGGAGTCCTCGTCCTAGACCCACCTGACCTGAAGTGGTGGCCAGCCTCCTTATGCCATTCCCCCCTCCACTTGGGAAGCAGAGACCTAGTATACCTGACTGGAACCCTCCAGATCAGGGAACCTACAGGGACGGCACCTACATCGCCTCCTCTCCTTGGAACAGGAACAGTGGTGGGATACCTTATCTTGGGTCTGCCATATTAGTGTCCACCTTCCAGACCTTACTCCCCCATCATAGTCAGGTAGAAGGCCACACTCCAAGCATGGAAGCTCGTTCCTGAGCTGCTTGTAATTCCTACCTACCCTCCCTGACCTAAGGATACGTATCCTGGCAGGGTACCGTCTCTTGGGCGCACCAACCCGCTATATTTGCTTGGGGCCCTACAGTTCAACCGTTCGGTCACCTCCATGATATGTTGGTAACTACCTTACCAGGACCTTTGTTCCCTCACCTCCTTGAGGGACCAGATGATATTCATTGCTCATACATATATAGGCAATAAACAGAGGAAAACAGGTCACAATTCCTGTTTTCCGAAACACTTAGAATACAGAGACATGTACCCCCCATGAGGAATACCATCCTGTTCCTCGACTGGAAATAACCCTCAGCATCGATTCTCTAAACCTGGGATACCTCCAGGATTCTGTGGTTGCTACTGTCCGAGTAGTTTCACTTCCTAAGTGATCAGAAGATGACTTCTCTGTCCCCTGACAACCATATTTGGGTGGTAGCCCCACATCAATGTGTCCTCCCCCTGGTGCTCACGTTGATGCAATGTAGCTGTGAAACTATCCCTTTGTTGGTGCCTGAGGCACGTGAGACCGTATCCCTATATGGCGTCTCTACCAGCCCCTTGGCCACCTCGACTGGGTAGCCGAACGATAGCTGGCATCCTTCTCACCCTCACTTTCCCCTTTTTGTCTGCATCCTCATGATGCTGGAATCCCATGGGACTACAGGCCAAGAAGCAGCTCTCTCTCTCTCGCTTCCTCTCCATGTATTCTCACGTTACCCAGACTCCTATAGGTACCAAGCCATTGGCACCACCCAAGCCTATTCCGCCACCATGGGGGTGCTAGTGTCCTGGAGTACCCCTCCAGTGAGAAACCCTGGTTTTGGTACCATACTTGGTTCGAAGCGTACTCCTCATGTACTAACTTGAGATCCTGTAGCCAGCATTCCCTGTGCCTCCTACCACACCACTTGTGGCTTTGGCCTTCAGTGCACTGGCTTAAAGTGTCTTGCCCAAATCCTTCTTGATCGTCCTCGGGGTCTCCTCTTCCTCTATACAAATGCATTTTCACTGTTACTTTCTTTGACCAGATTCCACTAGGTCTGGTCGTGGTCAGTCCAGGGGATAAGATTCATCCCTCCTGCGGCTACCTGCTTGGCCCACATCAGCCAGGCCTCACCGTGATTCTTTGAGTCCCAGCTCGGGTTTTGATGCGCTCAGCCCATGGGATAATATTCATCCTTTCCTTAGTCTCTTGTGTGGGCCACAGTCATTATGGCTAACCCGCTTCCGTTGGTCTCCAGCGTCCCCTATGAGCTCACACTGCAAGACCCAGAGCCAGACGCTTATCTTCTGGCCTTCATACCTTGTGTTATACCACTTAGGTGGAACACCAAACGCAACCCTCTATGTTTCATGTTGCATTCTTCATCCTCGCTATGGTGACCTTGGCCTGTCCTGCCCTCACTCATATGTCTCGGCGGGTTCGGCCCTCCCCCTGACCTGGGTTGGCCCTCAGTTGCTCTTCTGCTGTGCTGTGTCAAGAGCCTAGTTCGTCTCTTGACTCTGGCTACAGTCTTCTCTCGTGGGCCTCTTCATCTCTGGGGCGTTGTTGCTGTGCTGAAGGCGGAAGACCCAACTCCACCCGCCACCCATCAGCATGGCTAGTAGTCACCTATTACTGAATGCATCCGAGTAGAGCTTGAAGAAGAATGGTGGGTTACTCACCAGTAACCATCTTTCTTTGAGATGGGCTGCTTGGATCCATTCAGGTCCCTCCCCTCCATCCCTGCATCTGGAGCTGGTGACTCTGAAGAACTGAGGAGGGGTCAGGAGGTGGCCGTATATATAGCCACGGACTGGTGTGAGGGGTGGTGGCTGCCTGCCCTCTCCTGGTGGGCTGGGACGAAAGTTTTCCAACCAATCCAGCACTCTGGCATGGAGACACCTATTACTGAATGGATCCGAGCAGCCCACCTAGAAGGACGGTTACTGGTGAGTAATCCACCATTTTACAGGCTCCTTCACCTCTCCAAATGTCTGGTAATGTTGCAGAAAACTGGCTAAAGTTTAAGCAGTGATTTCTGTTGTATTTGTCTGCCATTGGAGAGCAGAACAAAGATGAAAACCAGAACTCATCTGTACTTTTGCATGTTGTTGGGGAGGAGTCACTGGATGTAGATAATAACTTTGAATTTCAAGATGGTGAAAGCATGAATTTAAACACTATACTGACTAAGTTTGAGGAATATTGCTTGCCAAAAATGAATGTGACTTTTGAGAGGCATAGATTTTTTACATGCATGCAAAAACTGGATAACACCATAGACCAATATGTTACAGAACTAAGGAAACTCAGTAAAAGCTGTAACTTTGGTTGGCTTGGCAGAGTCTCTGATCAAAGACAGACTCATTTGTGGCATTACAGACAATGTGTTAAGAGAAAGACTGCTCAAAGATGGAGAGATCTCTTTGAATGAAATCCTTCAAATATGTAGGGCCACTGAAATTGTAAAAACACAAGTAAAAGAGCTGAATTCACCAGAAGGGACAGTGCATGCACTTAGGCAAACAGCATGTAGCTACAGTGGTTCAAATCACAATGAGAAACCAGCCCCTGCTTTCAGGAAGACTGAGTCCAGACAGTGTTGTGGCAAGTGTGGCTCATGGCATGGTCCCAAACAGTGTTTTGCCTATGGGAAACTCTGTCATAACTGTGGGACACTTAATCATTTTGCAAACTGCTGCAGATCCCAAAAGCGCAAAAATCAAGTGCATTTATTTACTGACAGTGAGACTGAGGAGTGCTTTGTAGCTGTACTGGGATCAAGCAACCCTAGTGAGAGGGACTGGATACTGCCTCTGTCGGTGAATGGAACAATCATTCCACTGAAACTAGACACAGGAGCTCAGGTTAACATTCTGTCTACACAAGATTATGAGAGATTGAGAATAAGACCCAAGCTGGGACCAACAAACATAAAAGTAACTGGGTATTCTGGAACAAATATACCTGTGCAGGGATGCTGCTTCACTAGTGTTAACCATAAGAACACCATGTACAGGCTGCCTTTCATTGTAGTGCCACAGGAGGTGACATCAATTTTGGGCCTAGCTGCCTGTGAGAAACTGAATGTGGTAAAAAGGGTGCTCCCACTACAAGATAGGGCTGCATCTGGCTATGAGGCACTCCTTGAAGAATATCAGGTCCTGTTTCAGGGATTGGGTTGCTTGCAAGGTGAACATACAATCCACATAAACAAGCAGATCCCTCCAGTTATTCATCCATGTAGAAAGGTGCCATTTGCACTCCATGATAAACTCAAGGCTGAGCTTGAAAGGATGCAAGTAATACAAAAAATAGAGGAGCCAACGGAATGGGTGAGCTCCCTAGTCATAGTGCAAAAAAGTAATGGCCAGCTACACACATGCTTAGATCCCAGAGACCTCAACAGAGCTATACAAAGAAAACATTTCAAACTACCAACTAGAGAAGAGATTATGGCTCAGTTTGCAAATGCTCAATATTTCAGTAAATTGGATGCATCCTCTGGATTTTGGCAGCTAAAATTAACAGAGGAAAGCTCGAAATTATGCACATTTAATACTCCTTTTGGAAGATACAGATTTTTATGCTTAACCTTCGGTATAGCTTCAGCACCAGAGGTTTATCACAAAACTGTACACATGATCTCTGAACATATTAGTGGTGTGGACACCTCCATGGATGACATCATCATCTGGGGCCCTACAAAAGAGGAACATGATCGTCGGCTTTGTCAAGTGTTGGATGCAACTAGAGCTGCAAACCTCAAACTAAATAAGGACAAATGTGTGTTAGGCTTTAGAGAACTGACTTTTATAGGGGACATTGTTTCCCATAAAGGTATAAAACCAGATAAGAGGACGATTTCAGCCACTGGAATGATGCCATGTCCCCAGTCAAAGAAAGATGTCCAACAGTTCCTGGGAATGGTTAACTATCTTGGAAAATTCATACCCAATCTTTCTGCCAAGGCGGCACCATTGAGACAACTCTTACAGGACAAAAATGAATGGTGCTGGGATGCTGCACAGGAGGAATCATAGAGAAGTTTAAAACAAGGCTTGATACAGGAACTGGTATTGAAATTTTTTGCTCCAGAGAAGCCAATTAAAATTTGAGCGGATGCATCACAGTCGGGGTTGGGTGCGGTGATTTTACAAAAACATGAAGATTGCTGGCAACCTGTGGCATATGCATCCAAATCACTGACTGATGCAAAGGCTAGATATGCACAGATTGAGAAGGAGCTTTTAGGGATCTTGTTTGCCTGTGAGAGATTCAATCAGCATATTTATGGACAGAGAGTGGAAGTTGAAACAGATCACAAGCCCTTGATTGCATTATTTAACAAACCACTAAATCACTGTACCTTAAGGATTCAAAGAATGATGATCAAATTGCAGAAATACAATTTATTGGTGACCTACACACCAGGCAAATTTATGTTCACAGCAGATGCACTTTCCAGAGCAGTAGCACCCATGGTACCCGAGAAGACACTGGAAAACAGAAGTGCAAGCCTATGTAGATATGATTGTGAGTGCAAATCCCATAACTAACAGAAGACTGCAACGCATAAGAGAAGAGACTGAGAAAGATGAATCGTTGGGACTCCTCAAAGAGGTGATAATTAAAGGATGGCCTGAAATAATAAGCAGTTGCTCTCTAAGTATAAGAGACTATTGGAACTGCAGACATGAACTGACCGTGGTAGATGGGGTGATTTTCAAAGGTGGGAAGGCTGTAATACCACGGAGCCTCCAAAAAGAAATGTTACAGAAGATTCATGAAGGTCACTTAGGAATTGAGAAGTGCAAAGAATGAGCACGAGAGGTCATGTATTGGCCGCGGATCAATCACGACATTACCAATGTGGTAAAAAACTGCTTTTCATGCTTGAAATACAGGCCATTCCAACAGGCAGAGACACTGAGACCCCATCCTGTTCTACAGAGACTGAGAAGGTAGGTGTGGATTTATTTACCTGGTGTTCCAAGGATTACTTAGTAGTCACTGATTACTACTCTTTATATCCATAAACCCAGGATCTGAACTACCTAGAGAGGAGAGATTACTAGCACATCACTCTCAAGTGAGTCTTTACCACCCACTTCCCTTCCACACTGATCAGTACTAATAGTAATTCAGTGATCACTGGCATGAAAGGAATTTTCTCCAGACATGGAATTACTGATGAGGTCTTCAGTGACAATGGGCCACAATTTGCAAGTGCAGAATTCAGGCAATTTGCCTCAGATTGGGATTTTCATCATGAAACCTCCATTCCCAGTTATCCCCAATCAAACGGAATGGTGGAAAGGTCTATACAGACGGTAAAGAACCTGATGAAAAAGACTTTTGAAAGTGGAGTTGATCTGTATAAAGCATTGCTGGTCTATAGAAGCACACCCCTGGAGAACGGCTTTTTTTCCAGTTCGCTGTTAATGGGAAGAAGGACCAGATCTAATTTACCTGTTACTGATAAATGCTGCAATCTTAGAACAATGCTAACATTTGGAAGGTGAAAGAAAACCAGAAGTGGAAGCAGAAATATTATTTTGATAGAAGGGCTCGTGATCTTCCATCCCTTAACCCAGGCGATAGAGTGTGCCTGAGAAATCACTCCTCTAATACCTGGGGACAAAGAGGTACTATTAAAAAACAGCTGCATCTATGGTCTTACGTGGTCCACACAGATCAAGGGGACACATTTTGATGTAATCAACAGCATCTACGACTTATTCCAGAAAGTTCCAACACCATGGAAGTTGAGGTAGATTCTGGCATGCCTCCCCTGACTGATCCAATATCTTCAAAGCATGGTAATGAAACCATCAGGGAACAAGAGAACTCAGACCTGAACGAAGGACCAGTACTGAAAAGATCTTGTCGAGTCATCAAACGTCCAGAAAGACTCGTGGAGACTTGCTAGGATATGTAAGGGAAGTGGGTGGTAAAGACTCACTTGAGAGTGATGTGCTAGTAACCTCTCCTCTCTAGGTAGTTCAGATCCTGGGTTTATGGACTGTTCTTCTGCATGTTTTTTTCTTTTTTAGATAGCTGTTATGTGTTGTTAGCTGTTAGTGCATGCATTATTAGCTAGCTTTTATATGTATCTAACTGTTAACTTCTTTTCCTTGGGGGGAAGATGTAGTGATATGCTTGTAGAAGATTGTGAATTTAGAGACACTCCCTAGCATGGGCCAGTGTTGTGTAAATTGGGAGATGTGCCCCAGAGAAGATCTAACATGGCTGCTCCCAGGTACACACCTGGATACCTGTCTGCATGATTAAAGTTCTATTCCTCCCTCAAGATCATTACAGCAACATGGCTGCCTGGCAGGGCCATGTTGCCACCCAATCCCCTGCCTGGTTCTCCCCAGGAGAGCCAGTGGCACGGGAAAATCATCCCCACTGGCTCTGGGCTCCCTGAGGTGTGTGTGTGGGGGAACACGTCCCCCAAGACTGGCTGCAGCCTTGGGCTCAGCCAGGCATTGGGGAGAAGGGGCCTCACATGCCTGGCTCCCCAAGCACTGGCCAGGGCAGCAGAGGAAGGGACCCTGCGCTCCCAACATCAGGCAAGGAAGCTGGGTGGCAGAGAAGGGATCCCTGAACATCCTGCTCCCCAAGCGCTTGTGGGGGTGTGGGGGAAGGGATCCCCATATGCCCCACTTCCCCCGCAGCTGACTGGACGCACAGGGGAAGGGATCCTGGCATGCCCAGCTTCCCCTGCAGCTGGCTGGGCTGCAGGGAAAGCCTGGGGGCAGGAAAGGGACTGTGCACACAGGCTTCCCCAGCCTTAGCTGGATGGTGGGGGAAGGCACTCTGCATGCCAGGCAGGAAGGAAATTGGGTGGTGGCAAAGGGACCCGCATGCTCAGCTTTTGAAGTGCTGGCTGGGTGGTGGGGAGAAGAGCCCCCATGCCTGGCTGCAGTGTGGTTGTTGGGGCAGCTAGAGCCGCACTAGCCAGGCTGTGGGGAATGTTCCTCTGGCTCCCAGCACACTCCCTGGGTGGTGGGGGAGGAGGAGACCCCCACACCCAGGTTTTGGTGCTCAGGGAGTGCTCCAAAAGCCAGGCAAGGGGGTCCCCTCTCCCCTGCTGTGCATGGAGGGTGCCAGGAGCCAGGGGAGCATTCCATGCAGCCTGGCTAGTGTGGCTCTAGCTGGCCCAGGGTCCTTTCCCCTGGCACCAGCAAGCACACTGCAGCCGGGCACAGGGGGCTTTTCTCCACACCACCCAGCCAGGGCTTCAGAAGCCAGGCATGCGGGGTCCCTTGCCCACCACCCAATTTCCTTCCTGCTTGGCATGCAGAGTGCCTTCCCCCACCATCCAGCTAAGTCTGGGGAAGCCTGTGTGCAAGGTCCCTTTCCTGCCCCCAGGCTTTCCCTGCAGCCCAGCCAGCTGCAGGGAAAGCAGGATGAACCAGGATCTCTTCCACCACATGCCCCACCAGCGGCAGGGGAAGCTGGGTGTGCAGGGATCCCTTTCCCTGTGCATCCAGACAGCTGCGGGGGAAGTGCGGCATATGGGGATCCCTTCCCCCACACCCCCACGAACTCTTGGGGAACAGGGTGTGCAGGGATCCATTCCCCGCCACTCAGCTTCCTTGCCAGATGCTGGAAGCGCAGGGTCCCTTTCCCTGCCGACCCCGTATGGCTGGGGAAGCCTGGTGTGGGAAGTCCCTTCCACCCTCACCCACCCTTGGCCAGGGTGCTGAACCCTGGCTCTTCCTTCCAGGGTGCTATGCACCCTGGGAGAAAGGTCTAACCAAGGTTCAGATCAATAAGATGTTATATCGCTGTAACACCTCATACAGTGTTATATCAATATAACAGTTACGCTTTAACTGTCTTATTGATATAAAGCTAGATATAATTATGTCGATATGATTTTCCGTATAGCAAAATGATGGAGCTCATCATTTTGGTATAAGGAAAAGTCATGTGGACCTAACTATTTTAAAATCAAAATAACCAGCATTATTTCGATTTAAAAGCTGTGTGTGGACATACCCTCTGTGTCACCGGCCCTTCTTCCTTTTCTAGTGTTTTTCTCATCTTAACTTTCTTCTATGGAAGCAGGTTTCAATAGGCAGAATCAGTTTTCAGCAAAGCACCTTTATTAGAAGTGGCCACAGGGAGAGAAACCTACGACAGGAGAAACCTCGTCTCGTTAGGAGCACTCTGCCTGGAGGCTGAAAGTTAACAATATTTATAGGCGTAGAAATCAGCAAAAAAGGTGTGATGTTTTCCGATTGGTGCAATTACAATTCCTTTACATGATTGGTTATTTGCCACATTATAGATTACAAAGAACACAATAGAACAATAAGTTCTCCAAGCGCTGCTCACATCATTCAGTTACAGGTGTCTATGTGCCACAGCGCGCAGTAGCTCGGAAAGTCTTCAGCCTTAGCCTGTCAGGTCAAGGCACGTGGCCAACGCCCCCTCCATGCCATGATCATGGCTATATACCTTGACCCTGACCCTCCCAGTTCCTTTTTCTGCCCTCAGTGATGGTTTTGGATCAGCCAAGGAACTTGCATAAGCAAATGCCTGTCTTCTACTGCGAAATTCAAGATGCCTGGTTTCAAGCCACGCCTAGGATGCTTCAAAGCTTTCCCACCCACGATCTGCATGATGAATGTCTCGCATGCCCCGATGAGTCCCATCTCACTGAGAGCTGCTCTCTCTGCCAGTCCTTCAAAAGGAGGACTCGCAAGGACAGAGAACTGCACCTCCAATCCCTTGCTCAGAGCAGCATGCAAGCCTCTGATGCCACCCAAGCCCTGAGTGCTCTGCCAGCTCACCCATCGGCCCGGGAGCTGAAACCCCAGGACCGATCTCTGATGCCAAGCCTAAAGTCTCAGTCAACGCCCCCGTGAGTACGATCGGGGTGCCAAACACCACAGTTACCTAATTAATCCAGCACCAAACCCAAGGTGGTATCTCCAGCAGTACCGCTGGCACCATAGGCTTCCATGTTGGTGCAGACGCATTCTCCGGTCCACTTACTGGCACTGCGCAAAAAAATCAGCTTAATGCCAACCCCAGCACTGGAAGCCCAGTTGGCGCAGGGAATGGCTCCGCCCACTGACTCAGCACCGCCTAGCCCATCACCAGCACCATAATCTGGCACTGGGGACTGCTCTCCCAATCCGGTGCCATCCAGCCCACCTTTGGTACTGCATTCAGTGGATGACTGCTCCCCAGCTTTCTCCCCACGCTCCTCCTGAGATGTGTCGGTGCTGTGCTCCGAAGCCTCGGGGGCCCCTTCCTACAGATCGGTGTCGACTTTGCCTCGTCTTGGTATGCTCTTCTCCTCTCAGGATGGTAATATGGGTAGGAGAACATTTAGGGAAACAGCGCCGTAAATGCTTTACAAGCATGGATGCTTGGGCCTGCCTGAACCAGTGGGGCTCGTCCCTTCGGCAACCACACCGCAACCTAGCCGAGGCCGCTCCCCTCCACTCCATCTGGAGGCCAGAGTGTCTTTTAATGACTGGTCACACAACTGGCTGGACATGGCCGCTGATGATACTTTAGCCTCACGGCACTGTTCTGTCTGGTCCCCCTCACAGACCATGGATTCAGACTT
This sequence comes from Podocnemis expansa, assembly GCA_007922195.1. NCBI lineage: Eukaryota > Metazoa > Chordata > Testudines > Podocnemididae > Podocnemis > Podocnemis expansa. The sequence goes on from ML682267.1 coordinate 456,490, forward strand.
CTCGGATGATGAATCTGATCGGCTGTATTCACACACACGGTTATTTTGAAACAAGTTGTGTCGAAACAATTTGTTTTGAAATAACGCCTTATTTCAAAATGACAATGCGAATTAGCAAAAAGTCAGTTCGAAATAGGGAAAAAAGCGGGAAACGAAATAGCATGTTCATAGTGTGAACATGCTATTTCGTTAGGTGCTGCAGGGGGCTGCAGCCCCCTGGGGGTGAGCTGCTGCTGGCTCACCCTGCAGCCCCAGAAAGGGGGCTGCAGGCACCGCTGGGGGGTGAGCCCCTGCGGGGTGGCTCAGCCCCCGGCCAGAGCTGCCCCCCCGACACCGCGGGTGGGTCGGGGAGCAGCCCGGCCTGCGGGCTCAGCCTCGCGCCCCTGACCCACCTGTGGTGTCAGGGGGGCAGCCCGGGCTGCGGGCTCAGCCCCGCACCCTCGACCTGCCTAGGGTGTCAGGGAGCAGCCCGGGCTGCGGGCTCAGCCCAGCACCCCTGACCC